>CAUJRU010000210.1:600000-1102806 GCA_963277665.1 Viscum album
ATGCTAAAATAATTTTAATTATATCATTTAAGGAATGTATCTATGATAATTATATTAGGATATTTAATTTAGAGGCCACTTATTGAGGTGGAATCGTTATGATTGATGTCTATGTTGGAAATAAATAGGACACCTTATGGAAAATGTCTATATTTAATAACTAAAAGGGTCTATGACATTGATAAATGAAAATATGATAAAAAAATTACATAAAAGCATTAATGTATAAAACATGAAAAATTATCCTAGAATATTTGTTTTTATTGTAACTCATGCCACATGTATATAGAATTTTAGTGACAGAACTATAGTATTAATGATATAATTGTTTAAAACATATGGAAAAAGATATTTTGTATTACATATTTTTTAAAACAAAGGAATTTATTTCTCTAAAAATTATGTTATGTTACAATGATATTCTATAAAATATAGTTTATATATATAGATCCATTATTTTATAAATTTATTCATAGAATCATATATTAGAAAAGTAATACTTTGTTTTGGAATAATTCAAGATTGAATTTTGGTTAGTAAATAATCATTCTAGTGGTATATGTGTGAGAATATGAACATAATATCAGGATAAAAATAATTTCACAAGATTTATTTCTTGAATTATATCTCAAAATAAATTATATGTTCTTATTTTTTATATTCTCTATCCATTAAGAATATTATGTGAGTAACAAAAAATATCCAAGATAACTACAATGAAATTCTGTATGAACAATACAACAATACAAGGAAAAGTAGAACTAGATGTTTTCTTGGTGTTAGAAAAAATAATAATATTAGCGACCAAGGAAAATTAATTTTTTTATTAGATCTATTTGACATAGTAAAATTGTGAGGCTAATGTAATATTTAACATAGAATTATTATAGATAGTATTTTATATATCTAAAATATTCAATTATATTTCATCTTTTGATGCATCTTAAGAAACAATAATATAAAGGTCATATTCAAATATTTTATTAAAAAAATATTAACATTATTAACATTATAATTGTGAGACATAACAATACAATTTATCATTAAGTATGTTTTTTGAAAAAGGGAGAAAGTTAGATAATTAAGGATACCACTACATGAGGTATTTTATCAGGGGATTAAATTTGAGATAAATATATTTTCCGTATTGGCATGTTCAAGAAACTATAATGGTGACAAAAAATGTGACATGACTAAAAATTAGAGACACACTTTTTAAATCATGTATATATTATGATATCAGTAGGATTAAAATTTATTATAAGAAGGATCTAGTCCAAGTGGGAGTCTATTAGAGTATATATAAAGAAAAATATATCTTTTACTAAATTTTAACTTTATATTCATGTATATTAATATTTATAATAACAATATCACATATTTATTTTTCCACTATGTGACTTCATTAGGAAAATTTAAAAGAATGTCTCTTGTATTGAATATGTCATAACAATTCCCTACTATGATGAGGACCTTGAATTGCTATGATTAATTTATTATATATTATTCTATTGTATGATAAAATACTATAATGGGATACATAGTATAATAACATTCATGTGTGTTTACTCGTAAATGTATGATATTTAGTCTCATGAAGTTCGCTTATGTTAATTTATAAGAGAGGTTGTTTTGAGAACTTACTTATCTGTTGGATTCCCAATAGTTTTATGTCAATGAAAATTTATATTTTTGATCATTTGAAATGATCCATAGACATTCAAATTTATATAAATTTATATCATGAGATGTGTAATTATATTTATAACTAAAAACTATGATGAAATATATTCATGGTGAAGTTGGGTACGTTTGGTGAATCATCAATAATATGTTATTAATGATTGAGTAGAGGAACGATTTATTCAATCAATATTCTCAGTTGTTGATATCTCATTTTATTGGATTGAAGCAATCTATCTAAATTACATGTTCATGTGCAATGACTGATTAACTACATATTTCCCAAGACATAAATATCGAGAATAAAGATTGATGATATGAGTGGACAACCTTCTTGATGATATATCATGACTAATGGATTACATCACATAGGAGAATTCATATTTGATTATTACCATAGTGACATATATTTTACCATTTTTGGTGATTTGAAATGTATCAATATATTAATATTACATTTTAGGAAATCCCACCTAATTCCATTATGTAATAAGAGTATTAGGTCAAACACTAAGTGTTTCCATTGATATGACATAGATATTAATTGTATTTGATAATGTGAATTAATTTCATTGTAATGAATGAGTATTAATAATTATTTAGTATGTTTTTATCAGAAATAATAAATAAATATTAATTCATTATTTAGTTATATATATATAAATAATATTTTTTTATATACCCATTTATTCAAATTTTAATATATAATTATTTGTTTAATAAATAGTTTTTTCGTAACAAAAGCATTAAAAAATTATTCACCAAAATGTGAATGTAATATCCATTAATTTATCTATTGAATGAATAATATTTATTTATGTAAAATATTAAAATTCAAAAATGAAAACAAGGATGAACTTAATGAGTTTAATGCTCCGTGAATAATATTTATTTAACAAACTATAATATCTTATTTATCATTTCATGTCATTCTAAATCCCTTGAGAAAAATAAATATTATCAATATTTTATATTTAATGTGTTTATTAATGGATTTAATATATTATTAAAGTCTATGTAAATTCAACAAATATTAAAACCTAAATCCATACCCATAAATAGTCAACTATGTTATTTTTAATTATTTTAATCATTAAGCACAACATTCCCTGCCTTGAGAATTTGCTCATAATTCAGAGATTCTATAGGTATTTCTATCAAGATGGTGTGAACATCTTTCTCCTCATCACATTCACTGATTATTGATAGGATCGATGAAAATTCCTTCATTCCTGAAAGAGTATAAAGGGACTGAGATGAATAAATCAAGATGATCAATATTTCATGCTATAACATGATGTCTCAGCAGGGATGATAAAATATTATAGGAGAGTGTGTGGCTAAAAACTACAATTGCATTTAATTTTGTCTTCATGACATACTGATGACAAACCAAATGAGTTAAAAAAGTTTATACCATTAATGTGGAAATAACTGAAGACAAAGAAAATATTTCATTTGGAGTTTTGAATTAATTATAAATTTAATATGAAATTTTAATCCCTACTTGATTATGGGTTATTTTTCTATTTTCATCTGATTTAATTCAATTTTAATGATGTGTACCATCATTTAAATTTTTTATTTTTTATTTAAACACAAAAAAGATATTTTATCCATTGCCTAAATATGTGGTTTTTTCCTATAGGCTTCATCATCATATTACTATTCTCATAATCATGACATATTTCTTTCAATGCCTTCCATATGAATATATATAATTTCATAGAAATATTGATATTGGACATTCTATGTGAGTCACATTAGATATATTGAATATCTTTTATGAATTTTATAATGAATACTATGTTTTAAAAGATAAAAACCAACATTAATTACTTTATATGATTGAATAGAAATATTTCTTGAATCAATTATTATTGTTTGAGGATATCCTTTAAATTAAATAATAAAAAAATTAAAGAAGTCCACATACTATTATATATTTGAAAACATAAAACCTTTTTAAATGATAAACATTTGAATCATATTCAATACAATTCAAGGGTTCCAGAAGTTATTATGATCATGGATATGGATAAAGTTAAGGATGTCCTCCATCTCAATCAGTGGAATAAAATTTATCAAACTAAATTTACCACTTGAATTTTCCCCTAAGATTAAATTAATTTCCATTTAAATATTTATTATATTATCCCCCTCCATAATCTAGATCCATTTAAGATGCTCTTGATTATTTACTTCTTTAGAAGTAGTGGGACATTAACCATCCAGACCATCACATTATTCACCTTGACCTACTTGAATATATTGTATTCTCTTCATATTATTTGTTCCTTGGTTATGAATTTGTATCCAATAAGAATTCTAATTATGGTTATAATAAATAGTTAGAATTAAAACCATTTTTTGGTAAGTGGGGGAAGCTGATATATGTGAATCTTATGTGAAAGGACCTTCAAAAATTGGAGGAATATGTTCATGTTCATAACCATTTTTTATTAATATCGGGAGAACATATATAGGTTCTTATAATTATTAACAAAGGATATTTTATCGAGAGAATGAATAATATATGGAGACCCTCGGGGGAGATATTTGTTCCCTATAACATTAAAATTATTATTAGTGTGATGTGAGAAAAATGAAAAGTGGATAATCAGGGAATATAATTATAAGATATATAGAAACCATCCACAAATGATACATGGGGAACACTTGGTGGACTTCATGTTGAAAAATTACATTATATCATTCTTATCAAGAAAATTAAATAATGAAAATAGGGAATCCATCACAAGGAGAATAATTTATGTGTTAGATCACATAGTCTTGGTTTGTGGTGGAGTATCAAATCATTGCCACCATTTAGACAATGAGAATATCAATTATGTAATGCAGTATTATCTGAATTCTCTATATAAGTAATCTATTAAAGATTGTGGTGGTGTTTCATGTAAGATTTGATAGTCATCCCTTGGTTAAAATATATTATTAAAATATGTGGAATCCTTTGTACCCATGTTGTCTATGTAAACATCCTTAGTCCATGTAATTGGATATTTCTATGTCACATTGAACTATTCCAAAATCCCTTTGAAATATGACATAATAAATTTATCTATCCCAGTTGGCCTAATATATATACAAATTTTATAACTCAATCATAAGAGGAATACAAACTTTAGGATAACAATCCTTCTTTCCCTTGTTCAATCTATCTAAGAGTAGTGCCTTCTGATTCAGCACTATATATTTCTTATACTTACTGAGTCCTTTACAATTTTATACATCAATATGTTTATATTTCCTTTATCATGGATGAACCAATTACATTTTTTTATCCTTGATGAATTAAAATTCATAAATAACATCTTTATTGAACTAACTTGTCACATTATTTGTAAAAAATGATAATGAAATCATCATAGGAGAAAAATTAGTAATTTTAAAAAATAAATCCTAATTATATCCATATGATAATTAATATAATTACATGTTCTAAAATAATGAACCAAATATATATCATCTTTAATTTAATTTTAACAATATAGTAAAATTTTTATAATGATAATTTTAATTCCAATAAATAAATAAATAATGAGGAATTCATTTTAAAAATATCATATATTTATTGTAAATTTAAAATCATTAATATATATCAAGTTATATAATTAATTTAAGTGACTTTTTGGATATTTAATAATACAACATCCTGAAGTGAATTTGTAGTGAGATTTGTGAGTTTTTTTCAATTGATACCTGGTCAATATAGTATTGATATTTACACCTATAGGTTATTGTTTGTTGAATATAATCATTATATACTCTAGTGTCATATTAAATAAACACCGCATCAGATTCATACAACGAATTGTTTCTTGAGGTCATTCATTGAAAATTTATGGTCATTTTTTCAAGGTTTATTTATTTTCATTATTATCAAGGATGTTATATGTTCCAATTAGTGTTGAGTTGGATGAAAATAAATAATAATTATATAATTTAAAGGATATTATAGTCTAAGGGAATTCACTACACTATGATCATTTTACTATGAAAAAGAGACTGTAATCTTATAGAATAGGTCACAATATAGTCGTAGGCATTGAACTTATGTTTTTTGGATGAAGGAATAATTTAATCCTCATTAGATTCACTATTGAACATAAATGTAGTGTTTCACCTTGAATTAATGTGATATTGTTCATAAAGAGTTACCTAGAATAGATTGTGTTGTAATTTAGAGTCCACAAATACATGGTAAATTATTATTATATAAGGAATATAGTATTATTATTTAATATAAACAATGACACTATATAATAGGCCTCCACATTGTAATGGACTAGGACATGAAAATTTGGTGGTCACTAGATTGAAGAAAGATAGACCATTCCACACTACATATGTCCACACAATAATAAGTTTGGAAAGTTTTTAGATCCAATAAAAGATTTATAACGTTATATATTAAATAAATTTTCAAAATAAGAATCATGTTGTGATATCCTTCAATATTCCATGAATTTTTATATGTTATTATTTTTAATTTTTTTTCTATAGAAATGTTTCATGAAAAGAGAGATTAAACTCATAGATAATTTTCCACCCTTTACATATATCATTAAATGATTATATTTCAATTTTTTAGGATATGAACAAGGTTTTTAACATAATTTATATTCTATAGGAACTTATTCATATGGATTAAAATTTGATAAAATTATTGATAGTAGTATTTTATTTAATTATTTGAGTTTATGACCACATTCATAAAAAATAAATTCTTTTGGTCAATTATATATTAATAATGTTTATATTGGTATCACGACCATTATTCACTAATGATTATCCACATGATAGAATGCGTGACTTAACCATATAAAACCCCTTGTGTCATGTGTTATCAATCTCACTCTATCTCTCATTGTAACATCAATTAATTAAAATTGTAGTCAAACTAATTGAATAATGAAAATGATTTTGGATGTTGTTTTCAGAATCATTGATCCAACCCCCTCTTAGTGGATGTTAACTATCAAATTGGCCTTTACTTATTATCATAACATTCTTAAATATAATTTATGTATCAGTCTTTGAGAACCATGTTTTCTATTTATTGATAATAAATCTTTATCAATGATGTTTATGGAGGCTATGAATACTCTGAATAATAAATGACTATCTATATTATACAAATTTTTCTTCTAAATATGGAATAAATGGTAAGATCTATATACTATTTATCATGGATTTAATAATCGTTATATCACTTATAATGGTGTAAAAATTACCAATATTGTGATGTCTAACACACCCATAGTAAAAAAATATAGATTCTAATAAGATTTTGAGATATATAGTCCACTTATGTCTCTTAATAAAGGACATGACATGAGTAATGTGATGAAATAAAATATTTTTATTATAGAGAATTCTCTATGATATCCATGAGGTATATAAGAATGTGAAAGAGTCTCTAATAGAAACATGACATTATTAAAATGATGATATTCACATGGGAGAAGATGAATTAGTATATGAATTATTTAGTTTCGTAAACTAAATTTTTTCTTGATTTTATGCAATATCAATGTTTGCAAACATTCCATGGTGGTGAAGAAGTTGTTGAGGATTTGGTTAGATCACTTTTATAAAATAATTTCTACCCATGGGTATAATGGATTTGGATTAGTTAATATTCAATAGTCTAAAAAATGTAATAAAATCATATGATAATAGGAGAGGGATGGATTTGAGGATAAAATTTAAATATAATATGGATAAAAATTTTAGTTCTTCAAAAATTTTAAAACACATTAATACCAATATGTATCATATGGAGGAAATTTATGATGAGTTTTATTACATTAATCACAATTAGTTATTATAAATATTTTCAAAATAAATTTAATAATTAAAATAAATTATAATGCTAAACATAATTTTAATTATCTCTATTGTGGAATTATTTTCCAATTTTAAGATGGTTTTACTAAGAATAATTATATATATAAATTCAATGATTAGTCCAAAATATTATCAAGGTGTAATAGGGGTGAATGTTAGTACAATGTAAAAATGTTACATAAATGAAAATGAAAGGTAATAAATCAAAGAAAATAAACTATCTAAAAAATTATAATATATTTTATGATGATAAAAGTGAAAAGGGGGATGAGGGATAATGAGACAAATGTTATATATCATTCATTAGTTTGTCAAAATTATTCAATGAACCACCATCTGAAGAAGAAGGGGGCTTGGTATTTAAGATAAGACACAAAAAGTGATTTAATTAACAATGTTACATTTTCTTTGATATAATTAAAATCGTAAACATGTAATAGGGAAGACTATTATATGTACGGAGAATAATTTATTAATTATATCTCTTTATGAATGAAATGAAAAATTATTTCCTGAAATAGAATCCATTTTTTACAAATAATGGTTAATTTTAATGAAATCTGGGAAACTAGTGATTAAATTATTTGAATTACAACGATAAATTTGATTTTGAATAATTAAATATTATAATATAATTAGGAATTTTTATTTGAATATACAAAAATATTAGTACAACTATAGGGTGTGGAGTTAAAAAAATATTGGGATAAAGTTGGTGAAAATTAATAATCAATTGAGAAAGTTGTTAATTACTCCCCAAAATTTATATATTGTATTTTAGGACTCAAAATATCTTATTGAAAATATAAAAAATTTAATAAAAATTGAATATGTTATAGATAAAAGGAAATATGGTAATCCTATCACCTATCAATGAGAAAACATCTATTGTACATTTATGTTGTAATAATGAAAATTCAGAAAAAATGATATATAGAAGGAGAAATACCTCAGTACAATCCAAATATAAAATCCTTGTTAATTTTTTATTATTTTATTAATCATAATGTTGAATTTATTTATAATTGTTCAAGTCATAAGAATGTTTTATGAGAATTTGTTGATCAATAATATATCTAAATTGAAGATATTTTATATTTAAAATATGGTATTTGTTTTATGATGCCTTTAATAATAATGATATTGTTTTCTTGTATAATCTCGCACACTCTATTTATTCAGGTATATGAATCAATGTGGTGTCAACCTAGTGTTTTAGGAGTCCTTATAAGACAAAATCCAAAAGATAAGTAATAATTTAATAATTCTATTGATTCTCTTAATATAACATGTTGGATGTTTTATCTAACTAGTGACATATCTAATAGGTTACACACAATATTACTAAAGAAATTTAAAATGATTTATGACACAAAATCAGGAAATAAGAGGGATCATTAAACAACACGAGGGGGGATGCATCTTATAATTTATATAATGTGGAAACACTTGGATATTTGATAATTGATTCACATAAAACATGATAAAAAATAAGAAAACATTGAAAGATTAATATTGTATGATTGAAGAGATAAAAGTTTCAAAAATTATGGATCACTCAATATCGACGGAGTTGGAAGTGCTAAAATTCTAGAGAATAAAATTAAATCAAGTTAATTTATATTTTTTGATGGGTTGAGGATGAACCTAATGAGTTTCACACCTCATTATAAAAATTTTAATGATATGATCTTTTAAAATAAAAACTCTGTCATGATATTGAATAATGATAAAAAAATTATCTTGAAGGGGTATTGAACCAATAAAAAATTATTCTATCTTATAAATCATAAATGTTGGAGTTACTTTTTTATCGAGAAGAATGAGATAATGTATATAATAACTAGGTCTATGTTGGAAAATAATATAGAGATTTCAAATATATTGTTGTGAGAAGTATTTCAAAATGGGATCGTGAAACTTTATAAGAAGTTATTTATTTCAAAAAGTAAAAATAGAGGGAAAGAGTAATAAGGTGATGGAAATAAATAAATGAGACACTTGAGTTGATATATTTGTATTTATGTGGTATGATGAGATTGAATATAGATAATATAGATAAGTATTTCATTATATTCATTTATGATTGCAAACATATGACTTATGCATATTTTATAATGAATAAATCATAAGGTTATGATATGTTGAAGAAAATTTTGTGGAATATTGAATATCATATATGATGTTCTATAAATTTTTTGGTGAAATAGTTGAAATGGATAGAAGGATATAGAAATTGTGTCATATATTAGGATAAACTAAGTAAGGAATAAATTAAATTCTCTATACCTGCATAGAGAAAATATAGTAGTTGACCAAATTAAAAAGAGTGGAGTGAATATAGGAAAAAAATGATGTTAGTTCTTGGTATCACATTTTACATTTAGATACATGTTACAAAAATAGAAATCACTATCCTAAATTGGTTCATAGATTTACCAAATTCTAGTAATATTACTTAAGATATGTGGTATAGAAAATACTAGAATATGTAAAATTGTAAATGTATTTTAAAACTATAATACATTATGATCAAAGGAAAAAAATAATTACTCTCATTAGTGACACAATGATGGGATATAACATGGATACATAACCATTGGATGTAGTTTCAAGTGTTATAAAAGTTTTATAAATATCATTAATAACTTTGATGTAATTGTGTTGTAAAAATTTAAATACATGAAAACATTATTATATATTTATGCAGAAATTTAAGTGTCATGAGGTGAATGTTTTTTGGAATAAAACTGAAAGACATCAATATATATTATATATTAAAAAACCTCATTTTTATTATGATATTTTAAATTATATTAAATGCCTAAATTAAGAGGTATCTATGTTCATAATGCATAAACGTCATATTGACAAAAAAGTATCCTTAGTGATAATAATATTGGTGTGTAAATGAATATAAAATTATGAATACTAATCACACTATTTTTTTCATAGTTTAATCCAAAAAGAGTTAAAGTAGATTAAAATGTATATATACTTCAGAGCATTGATGGAAGAAGAGATTAATTAGATTTTAAAAAAATGATATTTGGTAATTGTATTCATATAATAAATAAAATAATGTTATTGATATACAGTAGGGTTTTAAAAATAATTTCAACAAGACTGATGAAGTCGCATGCAAAAAAACATGTCATATATATAAGGGATAATCTCAAATTTAGCAGCATAACCTGACCCACCAAGACCCCTCCTAGTATAATTGTTAGTTAAGTGCAGTATCCCAATACAAACTATAATAGGATATTTGATGGACACTTGATCCAAGAAAGATATATGAACATGGGAGGCCTTAGACAATAACAGTGAACAAATGATATGAAATAGTAGAAAAAATAGAGAATAACCATCACCATCATAAATAAACTACTAAACTATCTAACAATGGGTTCATGGAAAAAATTATATATAAAAAATCCCCATTGGAAACACCAAAATAAAATCAGTACTAATGAGAATGATACACTATATAGTATATATATAAAAATAAATAATATCACGTCAATGTATGCACCCCTATCAAGCTCCCACAAACTCAAACTATCATTATAAAGTATTTATATATACCACCAAACATTATTTCTACATAAATATATCCCAATAAACAATCATCAAGTACATATCAAAACCATGTTCAATATATATATATATACATGAAACATGTGGGTACAATGCTTATGTCAAGGTATGTATACACATACATAACATGAGACACTGAAAACTCAAATGAAATATGAAACAATAAGTTAGTTTTTTCCTATAAAATATGATTAAAATAATAATGAAGGAAAACACATGATATGATTAATATGAATGAATCATGGAAGATTAGGGAAGACTGTTTTCATTATAGTTTATCCCCAAAAAGAAAGACTTCATTCATGTATATAGAGAACTAAATATAGTGTATGGTCTAAATACCCAAAATTCAACTACTTAGATACATGACCTGAATCAGTGGCGTTCTAGTATAATATAAGATTTCTCATGTAATATTGTATAGTTATACAATGATCACATTATGAAGGAATAATAAAATATCATATAATCCATGATGTACAAGAATTATAGCACCTCAAATGATACAAACCACCAATTTGGAAACTATTAGTGGAAATAAACCTCATTATATGAATGTATATTTATCAATGGTATTTCACCCCTAAGGGAGACCATACATCAATACCTGAGCTCTAACTAACCATATAGAAGAGAAACACCACCTTATTTCATAGGGGTATGTTAAATCAATATATTATTCAAAATAATTTATTTCTATATTTTTAAACTATAATGATGGACCTGTATCATCCCCTAAAATTGCATCCCAAAGCTATTGTCTACATTATTACATTTTCATAAGATACATGGAATTGTAAATTTAAGGGCCAAATAGTTTAAATATCATTGTAAAATAGATATAGACCTGATTCCCATATTACATTTAAAAAAATGATAATATTTTTTTCGAAAATATCATTATTCCCACTTAAATACCATTTTAGATAACTCATTAAAAAATTCATTTTTTCATTGGAGAGGGTAAAATTAAGTGTTAACACAAATAATCAGTAAGGACTATTTATAAAGGAATATAACATGACTCAATAAGAAAAATCAACATGGAAAAGTTAAGTAAATGAACACACATTCCAATTACTTAATGACATCAATATCATGATTAGATAAGTAATAATCAGTGTTGAATGGAAAATAATTAAACACATTCAATTTAATTAATAACTATACAATGAAATTCATCTATATAAAACATCATAATAAGAATATCATGTATACAAAGATAAGACTTAATTAATATAAAACTTTAAATTAATGAAGATACAATCAATTTAATCAATAAACTGAGAAAGATATGAGTTAAGAGATAATATATTTGTTAATATATCATGTATAATAGAAACTAAATTCATAATTACGAAAATACCTAATTATTAGACATCATGTCATAGGAATATGATACCCATGCTATGAATATCTATCCTTAGTAGAGTTGTAAACTGATGGGTATAAAAAAATTTCACTAATGATAGAAAATCGATTCATCTCATGAGGCATGTCTATGCATTAAGGCAATATCTATAATTTGAACCCAAAAATTTATTCATTTCCAATCCATTCCACATATATATTGAATAATATATTTAATTCAGGTGCCTTATATTCAAATATTTTTATTGAGAAAACAATATGGATTTATCAATATTTTCCTAGATAAAAAAATACCTTTAAATGTTGAGAACTATATTTGTAAATGACATGTGGTCTAAGAAATAAATTTCTCCATGAGATATAATATGTATATTTATGGAAAATTTAATATCCACATAAATGTGAATAAATCAAGGGAAAGTAAACGACTAAAAAAAATTGAATCAAGGAGGTAGATTCTAATAATTTCCATGATCAAAGTGATGATAAACCATAAAAATAACTGATAGAATGATATCAATAAAAAATATACATGTTGGAGTATGAATAAAGTGTTTTTTAAATTTATGATTAGAAATACCATAATAATATATTTTAAAAAATTATTAAAGAATGTATACAATTGATTTTGAAAATAAAATTGCAAGAATAAATGTTCAGAAAATTGTTTGAAATTTATATTCATTTATAATAATATTTTTATCCTAAAAAGGAATATTTAAAACATTTTAATTTTCATAGAGACTGAAAATTTTGTTCATGTCAGAAACATTAAAACAATGACCCCATTCACTTTTTTGGTAAATGAAAAATGAGAATTCTTTTTAAAAATACACCAATATTACATTAAAAACAATTTTTATATGTTAAAATGGGTAAACTTTTATTTAATAAATAAATTTAAAAAGTTTTAAATAGGCTCGAATACATTTTTATAAAACATTTTTTTATTTGGAAAACAATTTTTGACCGAAGAGAGAAAAGAAGTTATATTATCATAAAAACAATTTCTCAATTATTATACATTCAAAATAGTGTAAAAATGTAATGTTTCTTGAAAATATATTGAATATATAAATTAGTTTAGAAATTAATTTGGTTAATATAAAATAATCAAATAATTTCGTCAAATGAAGTTTATGAATAAATAATCGCTATTCGAAAGAGATTGGGAAAAAACCCTTACAATGACCATAATGGTGAAGTGAGAAATAATAAATGATTTAAATATGTGCATTAACCTTCTATAAAAATAAAACATGTTTAGATACAAATTAATATAATCAAAATTCATTTCAGATATAATTTTTGAATATCAACGATGAAAAAAATTTATATACACTAATGAAAAAAAATTAATTTATGATATTATTTACCACTTGGTAACATTTATATACAATACTTTGAATGATATAATTAAAATATAGACTTAAAATACCATGACTTATTATGGAATCACGATTTTATATGTTAAATGTGAATAATATACACCATATAAGAGAAATTTGTGTAAAAATTATAAATGATCCTAAATGACAAGAAATTGAGATAATACCAGTTACCTATCGAATCATTTTAGTTGAACATGAATTAAACCAATGTATAACCAGTTCATAATTTTCATTAGATTATACGAGAACCATATTAATCTTTATAATATAATATATAATCCTTTTTATAACACCCTATAACCACTTAAATAATTATATTTAATTATTATTATTATTTTTTTGTTAATTGCCTAGTTTTCACACTCATGTTTAGTTTTGAAAGATCCAGTTCATTTGCCTATTATATTGTCCTATAATATTCAGAATTATAATAATGTAATATTTATCATAATCCTATATAAATTATAATTTTTTATTCCAATCCTGAAATATGGGTTTTTAAAAATTATGTACAAAATGATCATGGATACGGTATGTCTTACGTGTGTGTGGGTATTGATTCCACTTTTAAATGATCATTATGGAAGTAGGTAAGTAATATTGTATTCATCAATAATTATAATTACATCACAAATAAAATAATATTTCTGTATATATAATTATATATATCATCCATGATGTTTAGTGATGAAAAGAGAATCAGATCGCTTCATGAATGCGGTAGTCACTACTAAAAAACGGCCTATATCAGCGCTAAAAAAGGGCTTTAGCAGCGCTAAAAAAGCCCTTTAATGCTCAACACTAATATGGGGGGGTCCCTGTTATCAGTGCTCCAAAAAGCGCTGATATAGGCCTCTTTTATCACCACTAAAAAAAGAGCTGATAAAGATCAAAAAATTTTAAAAAAATTATAAAAAATTAAAAATAATATGCGGGAGTTCTTTTATCAGCGCTTCACACCCCCCATTATTAGTGCTAGGAGGTCTCCCACGCGCTGCCCTT
The DNA here is from genome assembly GCA_963277665.1 of Viscum album. Taxonomy (NCBI): domain Eukaryota; kingdom Viridiplantae; phylum Streptophyta; class Magnoliopsida; order Santalales; family Viscaceae; genus Viscum; species Viscum album. The sequence goes on from CAUJRU010000210.1 coordinate 614,922, forward strand.
CCCGCTCATCCTCATACGCGCGCGCCCCCTTCGCTTCCACCCGAACTCGAACCCAGGACCTCCCCCTGTCGCAGCTGCACCTTTACCACTATACCATTTCGTTTTGTTCTGTATTTAATGATATATCTATATATATAGTTATATTTATTCATATATTGATATATATTGATATAAAAATAAATATATTAATTCACATATTTGTATATATATATTAATTCGTATATTAATATATTTATATATATATTTTTAGTTATAAATTTTGTACGTATATTTATTTGTATATTAATATATACTTATAAGATTAGTTTTAAATACTTTTATGAAAAAATATGTTTTTATGTGTGTTTATAACTAAATAAATAAATACATACATACATACATAGATAGATATATACAACACACATACATACACACACACAGAGACACACACAAAGAGACTCACACAGAGACACACACACACAAACACATATATATTTACGAATAAATACATATATATGTTTATTTGAAAAGCCATAGAATGTACTTATAAGATTAGTGTTAAATAAAATTGTGAAAAAATATGTTTTTGATGTGTGTTTATGAGTAAATAAATACATACATACATATATACAACACACAGGCACACACATAGACACCCACACACACACAGAACCATATATATTTATTAATAAATACCTATACATGTGTATTTAAAAAGCCATAGAATGTTAAAACAACCATAAATTATAATATAGAATTCAGTTTCAATTCCACAATCAGTCAAATTGAAGAAAATGAAACAATCTTCGATATGATATGTGGTACAGGCCTAATGGATATCTGGATCAGAAGTTATACTTGTTTGAATGTTAACAAATTGGGGTATCCCGATTAAAAACTCAGTTTTGGAGGCCTTCTGGGACTCTTTTGGGGTTAAAAGAACCTTACCCGGGCCCCCCAGTCACAATGACGTAGAGCTCATCGCATGCTTCACTTTTATATGCTGTAGAGCTCAAACGGACACCCGGATCAAAAGTTATGTCCGGTTGAAGTTTGAGTTACATTTTCAACTTACTTTAGATCTTTTATTAATTGTTTTGATTTTTTGTGTCCCCAAATTTTTATTAAATGATTTATAATCGATAATAATTTGAAAATTATTAATTAGTAATATTTTTTTAAAATATTTTGAAGCCATTTTCACTAATTTTTTTATATTAAATGTAATAGTCTATTTATATGTATCTATAACATATTTAATATATATATATTGTATTTATAACAAAATAAATATACTTATATAACAAAATATTATTTTTCATGAAAAAATATTTTTTTTGGAACTCAAGATTTATCAGTGCTCGAGAAAAGCACTGATAAATTCCCCCTTTATCAGCGCTAAAAAAAGCGCTGATATAGGGGGGGCCTTTATCAGCGCTAAAAAAAGCGCTGATAAAGGCCCCCCTTTATCAGTGCTTTTTTTGAGGGCTGATAAAGGCTGCCCTTTATCAGCGATTTTTTTGAGCACTGATAAAGGCCACCCTTTATCAGCGCTTCTTTTGAGCGCTGATAAAGGACCCCTTTATCAGCTCTTTTTTTGAGCGCTGATAAAGGGGTAGTGCTTCCCTTGCCAGTTTTTGGCGTAGTGAGTCCACACATACATGAATGGTTTTATCATCTTCATTTGAACGAATTGTTAAGAATGAAAATAAAATATTAGATTTTTAGAAAGGAAAATATGTCAAAAATGTGATTATTATTTCATCTATATCACATATATTCATTAAAATTATCTGTATTACCTTAAATGTAAATCAATTGCAAAAAATGAATCACATGACATCGTGTGGTGGTAATCCATTTTACGCACGAGGGACGTTATCATATCCATTAAAGGAAAGAATGTAAATATTTATGTGTGATATAATGAGTCTATAGCTATAATAATGTTTTAAATATATTATATATATGTTATATACTTTACCATACCAAAAATTGAGAGGTTTTAAAGAAAAAATGATTGATATGAGTTTGTGAGATGGTATTACACCATACCCACAAAGGATGATTTCATAACCCATTTTATGGATGTGTGGATTTTTGTGGGTAATTCCATTCATATAAATCATATTTTTATATTTATGAATATAAATTAAATATATAATAATTGTTTAATAATAACTTTTGGAAGTGGATGAAGATATAAAATAAAACCTCACATTTAAGAACACCACCACTTATTTGAGTAGACTACATAGGTCTGCACCATAATCCTTACTAGGTTATTTTTATTACCATACTAAGGACTCCATCTTGAGGTGATGGATTTCAGTAAGTTATTACAGTTGGTATGGGTTGAAATAGTAGGGTTTTAATGTGTGCACGATATAGTAGAAGGTAATCCTTTTATAAGTGTTGTGAGTGGAACAATTGTAATTTTTGAAAAGAAATTATTGTACCCCCATATTTTACAAGCAAAAAATGGAAAAAAATGAATAAATATAGAGTCATAAAAACTATATTATTGAAATAATAAAATAAAATTTACTTTTGAAATGACTAATGGTCATTTTAACCATTATAATTTTATTTTAACAACCAGTAAATCGATTTTTATCTTAACCAAACATTTTTATTTAAAATATTTTCACTATTCGTTTTGAATAAAAATATAAATAATTATAAAATATAAATAATTATTATATAAAATACATGATAATGTTATTCAAATTATATTTATCGAATTGGAAAATTTAAGTGTAAATTTAGTGTCTTAGGCTGGTGATTAAGAGGTTTTTAATGAGAAATTGTTCAAATGTTGAAATCATTTTTATATAAATTTAATATATAAAATTTATTTAAAAAAACCATTGATAGAAATATATATATACATATATTTTAACTAATTTTACACAAAAGAATTATAATATAATTTATTGACATAATTATATAAATGAAAACACATTTTTTATCTAAAATTAATTATTTTTCACTATTCATCAGAAAATGAACCATTTTAGAAGAATACTAAAAATTCACCCTAAGAATTTTTTTATTTTATAATTTCAAAAATTAATATAATGTTATATGAAAAATTTTCTAAAATTAGAAAAAATAATTCTTAATTATGTGACAATGAGAGTTTAAATGGTTATTTAGAAAGAATATATTTCTTTAGAAAACATTTGTTTTCTTTTAAATTAATATTTTATTATTTATATTCAATATATAACCACGTTTTTTATAATTTACATATTAATATTTTTTACATCAATCTTAATGATTATTTAATAGCATCGTACTATAATGTGGTTCAGTTCAACATGAGGTTTCTTGTTATTCATGTTATTGAATAGATTATATATACATCATAAAGATTCAAGTGATATTTTTTTTTATGATTTTTTTGAACGTCATACATGAAATTAAAAATAATATTATCCTATTAAAATATCATGTTGTAACATCCTTTCTAACATAAATAAATATCATCCTCTCAATTTAATCTTGAACTCAGCAATCAAGGGTTTGAAATTTAGAAATACAATGGTTGAAAAAACCAATATGTAAAATTTCTAAAAACACGCCTTCTTAAAAAGAGACATAAGAAAGTACGAATGTAATCCAGAATAAAAAAAATTGTTTTAAATGTTAGATAACTTGGTGGGAAATAAAAATATGTAAATGGAAGCAATACATAAATAATTATAGAGAGTGATATATTTAATTGATCAGAAGAAAGTGGAAGTTAAATGGAATGCTAGAGTCCTGAAAACCATAATTATTTGATGGCATAAAAATACATAGGACTCATAACATTTAAATATAATAGGATAATTTATATTCAATATCATTTTTTGAATGTTGATTAATTTGTTTTCTATATAGAATTAAATGGAAGTATACTGAAATGATTTGTTTCTGTTTCATAATCCCAATCTCATCTTTTGGATTTGCATTGATCAATTTCCAATTCGTCATTGACTCCAATTAATGAATATACATAAATTAATTTTTTATACCTAAATCAGTAAATTTATATTTTAAATATTGTAAAATCTATAATAGAAAGAAAAATCATTCCATCTATATCTAGTTAAAAATAATAAATGGTTAGTAGAGGTTATCTAATATGGGTAAAACTACATATGGTGAAGTAATAAAATAAACTCTAAAAAATAATCCAAATTTTAACATAATCCATTTAAAAATGGTTAACATTTTGAAATTGGAAAAATATTAATATCCATGTCTTTATAAATAACTCACCAGGATTTCCAAGATAAACTTATAATTAATACTCCAAAAAACATGAAGCATATCTTATTAATAACATGTCAAACATGTGAATAAAATTATCATATATTTTAATGATATAATAATATCCCGAATTATAATGAAACCTTATTGAATTCATTCATGACTCCATGTTTCTTAATTAAAACCACGACTGTTATATATATTTCATAGATTCATAGATGTTCAAAAATCTATCAATGATAGTAAAATTAACATTGTCAATAAATCAGTAATTAGTTCAATGAAATCTAATACTATCCAATTTACTTTATACATATCACTCTTTTCATTATAAAAATATTAACAACATATTATGGGTTATATTTCCCTCAATCAAGTATTTTTATGAATTTATAGTGGACACCAAACAGTTTTCTTGGAAATTAGTACAATTCACCATATGCTATCAAATCCTCAGTGAAAACGAACTAAAAAAATAATCCTTATACATTTAAAAACATTTATAACTAAGATATTGCGGATAAAATACACTGATTTCATAATTCATGAAACCAAACACACTAAATTAATCGTTCCACTTATTCAGTGGTAATAATATAATTTAAAACATAATCTATTAGATTATTTTTAGTTATATTATATTTATTCTTGAGACAATGGTTTTCCTGGAATTCTATCCTTTAATATTTGAGGAAATATAAAACATAAAATTTTATTCTTACACTTGAATTTAAAATCATAGTGGCATTTATCTCCACACTTATAGAAAACTCACATTACATTTAAACAAGTAACAAGGTGTTTCATTCTATAATAATCACATGTGGGAAAAAATTTCATTCCCTTTATCCATTTATCTACATTTTTATTGTATTCATCATTTTCTCATTCTTCCCATTGAATCCCAAATATTATGACAAATATTTATATGACTTGTTAGCACGTTATAGTGTGTACTCATAAGTTGATAATGATTAGGATAATAGTTCCCTTTGAATTATTTTCTTAAACCCATTAATAGAATTATCTTTATTAAAATTTTCATTATTTCCATCAATGTGGTTCCCAATCCTTTTTACGTGATCCATTTCTAAACGTGGGAATATAATATATTAGAATATATCATTAATAACATAATTTATAATAACAAAACAAGTGAAATATTTATCATAAATTGAAATATCTATGAATATTTAATAACATAATCATAAAAATGTATTCTTTAGAGATATAAATATTTCAAATTATTCATAATGGGTTGTAATAAGAATTTGAATTATCCTAGGAATATCCCATGTGTTTATCAAACCATGTGTGTTGAAACACCCATTTTCATGTACCAGGTGATGATCAGGTCAAGCCTAATGCACAATTTTCATAGTTATTACCCCTTAGTACATCTATGCTAAAATCACATACACATTTAGTATCTAGATAGGTATTTATTTCTAGGAATATCTACACAATAGATACCTTACAAAATCATTATTATGTTCTTATATAATAATCCTAAAATATTATCATTAGGTTATGATCCTTAATCAATTTTCTCAAAAATATATCTCCATGGGATTCCAGAAAACATTCTAGGATACCAAATGTGGTGAACCTTAACCCAGTATCATAGAGCTAGTGTCTTTTTAGTTTCATTGGATCAAGATATAAAGAATCATATCAGCAAAGACCAAGTAGTTTAACAATCTTAGTGAACAAGAAACATACAAGAATCCCATGATCCATTGTTAAACACAAGTCACATCATTATTTTTCTAGAGTATAATTAATTCCATAAGCATATCCATGTATATCATTATTAGTACACATCATGTATTCCAAGGGAAGGAAATAAAATAAAGTTGATATTAAATGTTTTATATGGTTTAAGTACATCAATATCTTTGATGAATTAATAATCATAATCCAAGCGAAATGGTAAATTATTTAACACACTTGGAAGTTACTAAAGAACATAACTATCTAAATTAGATAAGGAATAATCAATTTTCAATCATAAATAACTCAACAAATTCCATTTAATCAAAAAATTGATAATGAAATTCATATATATATATATAATATCTTTGTGAAAATCTCATAGATAATTTGATAAGGCCTAGTCAATAAAGAATGGTAGTGAACTGAACTCATTTTTAATATAATGAATTAATTTAGAATGATATTAATATATATATAATATATTTTTCAAAATATCAAATATATTAATAACTATATTCTTAATTATAGTAATTATTTATTATTGGACCTCATATATCAGGAACGTGATACCTTTATCATCAAGATCTATCTTCATGATAGATTAAAATAGATGGATAGACACCAATTTTATTATATATAGCCATCTCATTCCTCTCATGAGACAAGTAGATTCATTGAGGGATTATCAATAAGAAGGTCCCACCTATTTCTTCATGTAAAAATCATTAATTAGATATCATTTAATATATTTAATTCATGACTAGCATGCCTTATTATAAAATATCAGTATTGAGTAAAGAATATATATTTATCAATATTTTCAATTATAAAAATATAAACTTCAATAAATAAAACCCTATGAAGATATTATATATGGTTTATGAAATAAAAATATCACCGATATATAATATTTATATTTAGGGTAAATTTAATGTCCACATGAATGTTAATAATTGAATGGAATTTTTAAGTCATGAAAAATTACTCAAGGATGTTAGTATTAGAACATTATTTTATCAAAATGAACATAAACCAAAGAGAGGAATAATAAGGATGAAATCAATATGACATATACACATCAGAGTAATAATAAATGGTTGTTTTCATTAATGAATATAAATTCTATAAAATTATCTTTAAAAACACTCTCTAGGAAAATTCCAATTTCCATTTGAAAATAATGCATAAAACTAAAATTTCACAAATCATTTTGAGAATAAATTTAATTTAAAATTATCATCAAAACATATAAAAGTAAAATTGTAAAATTTTAGTGCTCATGAAGGCTATAAATTCTATTCATATTGTACATGACATAAAAAATGATTCCATTCCATTTTTAGTGAAATGAAAGACTAACATTGTCTTGAAAACAACTTAAATATTTCAATATTTTAATTTTCAAAAAATAAAAAATGTATAAAAATTTATTTAATAAATAATTTGGATATGTTTAAAAAAATTTGAAATCAATTTTATAAGTCATGGTTGTTGATGAAATTAAATTTCCTACTAATTAGAGACATGAAGTCATATTTATTGCACATATTTTATCAATTATTTAATACACCAAAGGGTATTAAAATAGAAGTATTAACTGAATATACCATGAATAAATATAGTATAATAAACTAAAATTGTTTTCTTTGAAAACTATCCAATAATTTCCATCGTTATAAATTCATTTATAAATAATCACGATTAGAATGTTATAGAGAAATAAACTCTTATAATGACCAAAATGTTGAAGTGAGAATTAATCAAGGAATAAATTATATTTATTTTCATTAAATACCCAAAAATAAAGTGGAATGAATTAAGAATATAATAAAAATTTATTCCATAAATAATCATAGATGATGATTTATTACAAAGAAGAAATATGACCCAATGAAATGAAATTGAGTTATGAAATTCTATGCCACTTGGTAATTTTGAAATCAAATATACTAAGATGAATTAATTTAAATTGAGAATTAAAATACTAATAATTATTGTAAAAAAATTATATTATATGTAATAAAGGAATTATATACACCACATAATATAAATTGGTACATAACAAACAAATATGCCTCAATGAAAGGAAATTGAGATGGAATCAATTACCACATTCATTATCTTGGTTAAACATACACTAACCACTTTTATAGTGGGTTTAACATGTTATTAACATATAACAAAATAAAATTAATATTTATAAAATCATAAAATATCCTTTTATAATATATTTTCACAGAATATTTAATAACATTTAATCATTTTCATTGTTTATATGTAAATTTTCATGTTTTTCTCATGCATGTTTTGGTATAAAACATCTAGTTACTTCACATATTACATATTTACATCATATATATAGAAATAATAATAATATAATTATCATATTTATATATCTATAATAATGATAAGATAAATAATGAATTTTGATTTTGAGAAATGAATTACGTTATGTTCATAAAGATGTCATGTTGTATCTGGGCATAAGAAACATTTCCATTTTTAAATGCTCATTATTAAAAGAATGAATATAATATTTTATCCTTAAAAAGAGATAATAAAATCATTAATAACTTATTATTTATTAAAATGAATATATATATTTCATCCATTTGGTATGGTGATGAAAATAAAGTGAGATTGCTTCATGAAGGTGGTAGTCCACATGTTGATGAATGATGTTACCATATTTAGGTAATTAAAAATTTGAGAAGGAAAAAAATTTATTATCATTTTATAATGAAAAATATCTCATTAATATAATATTAATATCATGTATATCAGATATATTAACTAGCATTTTTTATTATCTTCCATATAAACCATTAATTAAAAACAAAACACATTGCCTGAAGAGGTGGTAGTGCACAGTAAACTTGAGAGTCATTATAAATTACCATACCAACAGGAAATTAAAAGGTCACATATGATATAAATACTCCATTGGAATAGTTATGTGTCAAATATCTTATATATACTATATATCCATCATCACATTCAACCGTTAGGGGTGTTAATGGAAAAATAATTAACATTGGTTTGTGAAGAGGTAATATCCCATACACACGAGTAATAATTTTGTAACCCATTTGATAGAAGTGTTAATGGATATAGGTAATCCAATTAATAATAAAAAATAAAATTATATTTAATATAATTTTTTTATCCGCTTGTTATATAATTAATGGATGTGTAGGTATAAATAATATAAAAACGCACTTTGAACTATGTTACCTCTTATTCAGGAAACCTCCTTATATTTCCACCAATTTACTAATATAATTTATTTTGGAATAGTATAAGGATTTAATGATAATGATATGTAATTATTTATATTTTTTGTGTTATGTAGTTAATGATTTAAATAAGGTTTTAATTTATGAAGAAGAGACGATAGGGGGTGGCATTTTAAAAGTGGCGTTAGTGGCACACTTGTAATTTTTGAAATGAAAATTGGGTAACCATGTTTTTCAAATGGAAATGGGTTAAAAATAGAGTTTTATCAATAAGTATTCATTATTTGGTCAAAATATGTCAATTAAATATATTTTATAAATGTTTCTGAATCACTTTACCAATAATATTTTTAGATTAACCCACTAATAATAAATAATTTCTTAACTAAACCAAAATAATTAGTTTTTACAATTTTCAATAATAATTTTATTCAAAAATTATGTTTATCTTGTTATAAAAAAATTATTATTTGAATTACAAATATTGAATCTAATTTTAATGATTAAAATAAAATAAGTTGAAATTTTTATATTAAATTAATCCATAGACGTGATGAGAATGCAGGTTTTCAAAGAGAATTTGTTCACAAAATTACTATGTTATTAAACATAATTCAATGAAAAAACTAATAACATGAGCTAAATTTAATTAATATATATATAATTGAACTATTTTGTTTTAAAACCAATTTAAAATATATATTGTCATGAGAAATTATTTAAATTAAAATTATGTTTTTATTTAAAATTAGTTTGTTAAAGTAGTCATCAAAAAATGAAAAATTTCGTTAAAATCCCAAAAAAATCACCCTTAGATAATTTTGATATTATAATTTCTAAAATTATATTAATTTTCAAAAATATATTTTTTTAAATTGATAAAAATTAATTTAGAAATTATGTTAAAAGAGTGTGAATAATCTTTTATTTATAATAAATTCAATTTTTTTTAGAATTTTTTATTTTTTAAATGATTATTTTTAATATTTTAATAATTATAATATAAATATTTGAATAAATGTTTTAGTACAATTAATACCCATAAACATAAAAGATTTTTTATAATTTGATAATATAATATGGTTTATTTCAAACTAGGGTTAGATTCACCACAAGCTATCAATGCTAATACATTTATTTACAAATAAATATTTTATTGTTCCTCTAGTGTTATAATTTATTTTATGATTTGTGTTGTGGGTCATAAAATACAATTAAAAACAATGTGTTCCATTAATAAACCATTTCTTTATATATTCAAAACCTTAAATAAATAGTTTAATCAGAATTTAATCTTGATATCAGTAATCAATGGTTTGATATTTTGTAATACCATTGTTGAAAAAAACATCATCATTAAACAGTTAATAAAACATACACATAAGAAGATAGAAATGTAAGTATAAAGGTCGTCTAGGATAAAACAAAACAATTATTCCATGTTGGATAACATAGGTGAGAAATTACACATTGACATGGAATAAATGCATAAATAATTAAATAAATTGATTTAGGTCATTGAACCTAAGAATGTGAATGATCATTGGATAATTAAAGAACTAAATACCATAAATTTGTGATGATTTGTAAGACCTTATGATTCATCAGATATAAAGTTAATATGATAATATTTTTGTTTCATGACACTTTTTAAAATGTTTAGGAATTATTTTACATTCTAATATTATAAATATATATATTTACATGATATGTTTATATACCATAAGTAGTTTTTCATGCATTGTGATTTGATCAATTACCAATTAATTTCATACAATAATTAATGGACAACCAAAAAATATGTTTATGATTGAATAAATAAAATTATCTTTTAATAGTTCATTATATCCGTTATTGAATGATAATTCATTCCCAATATATCTATTTATTATTATGAAATAATGATTAGGAGAATATATATATTATGCAGGAACCCCCATATGTTGATGTAATACATTATTATCTAAAAACCCATCCAAATTTTAACATATACCATTTCCTAGACTTTTATCTTATTTTACCATGCCATATATTATGATCCATAACATTAAAAATAAGGTCACTGAATTTCCAAATTTAACTTTTCATTTATTACCCAAACAACATGAAGTGACATAAAATAATCATATTAAAAACATGTGAATTCCTTTATAATTTATTTAATTGAATCATTTTATTAACCATAATTACCATAATACCTTATTGAAAATATGATTTCATCGTTATTAATTTTTTAAAATAGAGATTTTTTTATATATTCATTATATCCAATGGATTTTTAAACAATCTCAAATATAATATAAAAATATTTGTAAATAAATAATAAATCAGTCTGAAAATATTCAATACTATCCAATTTAATTTTTTATACGAATATTTTATTTCTAAATATTTTTATAAAAACATTATAAACATATTAATGGTTATCTTTATATCAATCCAATTTTTTCCATGGAGTTAAACTTTTCTCCGAATCATTTTAACTTTTCTTAGGAACTTTTCAACATACGCTTTCAAATATATAATAATAAAGAACAAAAATAAATTACACATGAAATTATTAATTCTTATAAGTTGGATTTAATTAGTATAATACTCATATGAAATAATAATTTAATCCAAAAACAAAAACATTAATCATTATACCTTATCTAATGTAATAGCATAAGGTTTCCAATTATCCCTTAGTTTATTTTGAGGAATATTTACTTCACTATTGAGACATTTATTTTCAAATTACCCCATCCCCTCATAATTTAATCATTACACATTGTAATAATTTTCATTCCCTTGAAATAAAAATCAAAATTTCATTTCTCTATACACATGAATATAACTCTTACTCTTTTTATGAATTTTCAAGGGTGTTTTTTTCTACAATTATATCATGTTGTAAAATCCATCATTATCTTCATATGTTTATCCATATTTTCCCCTTATATCTTATTCTTCTTATAAATCCATTAGAATACATAATAAATAGATTATTTTTCTCAATATTGTTATCACATGATATAATGTCCTCATATAATGAGAATATTTGGGAGACTTGTCCCCTAAAAAATATAGGCTTAATTCCATCAAATAAATGATCCTTCAAACTCTATAGATTACATGAAATGATGTAGTCTTTATTTTCTCTATATGTATCCATTTTTAAAAGATTTAATTTACAATATTAGATCAAATAATGATTACAGGTAATTTATAATCCCAAAAATCGTAAAATATTTAATATAAATTGGAAGATTAATGCATAAATAATCTCATAATTATATTAATAGATTCTTCAGTGGTATCTCTATTTCAAATCCTTCATAGTGGTTGTGTATGTAAAAATTGAATTTTCCATGAATATACCCCATGAGGGTAAAACTATATGTATAATAAGGCCCAATTTCATGGATGATGTGACTATTAGTTCGAGGCCAATAATATGTTTTTAGAGTTTTCACCCTTCGATACAAATGTGCAAGAACCATGTAAACTTTTACTATACATAGTGGGATTTATTTTTAGGAAACCCCAAAGAATACCTTACATACAAATATATAAGTATTTTCTTCTATAATAATCATCAATGCAAATCGTAGTTTAATGATACATATTTTATGTCCTCCTAAATATATCTCCCACATATTAAACTAAACATCCTCTATTACCAACTGTCATGACAACAACCCCAATATCCTGGAGTTCGTGTCTATTTTATTACATTGTAATATGATATAATGAATATAATTGTAATTAACAGAATTGTATATTATTATTAGCAATCTATGTACATACATAATTTCCATATTACATTTGAAATGAAAAATTTCATTATAATTTTTTTAGAATATCATAATTTCATCCAGCATATCCTTTCATATCATTCATATTACACATTATAGATTCCAAGGAAAAGAAACTAAATAAATGGGAACATAAATTCTCAGAAAGGGTTTAGTACAATGGATAATATAATGATTCAATATGAATAATCAAAACTGAAATTTAAATAAATGAACACATATTCTATTTAGTCAATAAATAGAAAATCCCAATTAGAAAACCAGTAATGAATATGGAATGTTAAATTATATAACATTCTACACTATATCAATAAATTGCTAAAGAAACTCATCTTGAGATAATATAATTTTGAAAATATAACTAATAGGAAGATAAATCATAATCAATATGGAATGGTGAACCATTTAAAACATATACAATTTAATAAAAAACTATGAATGGAATGCATCAAGAGATATTATAATTGTCAAAATCTTATGGATAATAATGAATGAGTTCATTACTATGTAAATTACTAATTATTATAAACCATGTCTCATGTACATGATATCTCTCCAGATAAGTTTTATCCTCATGATAGATTAAATCAGTTGTATAAAAATCCATTTTACTAAGGATAACTAACTGATTCATCCCATGAGACCTATTGGTACATCAAGGGGATATTTATAACCAGGACCCACCCATATCCACATATCCAATTCATTTCTCACATATCAAAAATTCAATTTATTTCATGAACTATGTGACTTATCATGAGATTTCCTTTTTGAGCTAAATATATATATTAATAATTACTAACCTAGATTAAAAATAAATATTAATTTATAACACCATATATTGAAATTTTTTATATTCCAGTAAATTAACATATTCACAATATATAATAAATATGTTTAGGTTAAAATTAATGTGCACATGAATGTGAATAATTCAAGGAAATTTTGATGTTAAAAAATAGTTAATGATGTGGTTATTAATACTTTATTTGATAAAAATGATCATAAACCATCCAGATATATAAAATATATGTTATCAATAAAACATATAATGATGGGTGTAATAATAAATAGATTTTTAGTTAATGAAATGAAATACCAAAAAATGATATTTTAAAAACATTATTTATGAAAATATCATTTTCATTTTAAAATATAATTTTCAAAGATAAAATTTATCAAAAATATTTTATAATACTTTTTCTAGAAAATATACGTAGAATATTATAAAAGATGGATTTTTATGATTTGGGTGTTCATAAAGGCTATAAATTCTTTTTTGGGGAACTTTTTAAAATAAATATTACTTTCACCTTTTCTATAAAATCAAATTGGTAATTGATTTGAAAACAAAATAGAGATTCCATTCAAATTTTTCATTTAAAAATAAATAATTGATACCATTAAATTTAATAAATAATTTGGAAAAGGTAAAAAAATTAAAACTTTTTTATAAATCACGGTTTTTGATGAATAAAAATTTCCAAACAAATAGAGAAATGACGTCAGGTTTTTTTTAAAAACACTGTATATATTTTTATATGTACTATAGTGATGAAAATTTTTAGTACTAAAAGAAAATATCATGAATAAAAATATTATACTAAATTTAAATGGTTATATTATATAGTTTTAAAATAATTAATTTCAACTAAAATTCATAAATAAACTATCTCGATTAGAATAAGATTGAGAACCCCTACAATGACCACAATGTTGAATTGAAATTTATTTGATGAAAATATTTAGATTATTAAATATAAATTCACATTTAAAATTTGACCAATAGTATTAGTGTAACATACCAAGTAATTAATGAATAATAGATAGTTTTATCTATGTCTATTAATGAATTAGATAGTGTTTTAGAGGCTTAAAATGAAAATAAATCCAATCTTAAGCATGAAATACACTAATGTTCTTAAAAGATTGTTTTACTGCCTTTTGATGGAAAACTCTTTTTAAATAAAACATTTGAAAATTTTATAATATATATTTATCAAAATAAACATATTCACTATTATTGGGACATTTAAATTTACATTGGATAAATTATTGGTATTTTTCTGACAATGTTCATTTTTTAATGAATAGTGAAAAATACTGCATTTTACATCAAAACTGCTTTTTCATTTAATTTAATTATATGGATAGATTATATTTTTAATTCATATTAAAGTTTAATCTGAATATATTTTTACCATTTAATCCAATGGTGGTCATTAGGATTAATTTCTCTTTGAAATTGGTCATAAAATAATGCCAAACTTTTCATAGATATTGTTAAAAAAAACCGCTATTTGTTTTGACAACGGGAATTATTTTTAAATAAATTATTGAAATTTATGTGTTTGGAATTTGGTAAAATGGATTAAATATTTGGAATCATAAGTTCCAAATTATGTAATTAAGACTCTTTTGTTTTTGGACATTATGAATAGTAACGACGGTAATTATCATTAAATATCTTGATTAATGAGTAATCGGGTAGTTAAGGATAATAAAATAATATCATAATAATATAAAATGACACCAAAATGTGTCCTAAGACTAATGGTTGTCTCATGGCCGACCATGGGATGCCTTGTTCAAAACTTGGGGGCCCCATGGAATCACTTTTGTGAGAAAGTGACTTTTTATCTTTTTATTTTTAAAGAATGTTAAATGTGACAAGAATATATCACCTGATTAAAACATTTTTAATTTTGTCTAAATAGATGATATTTTAGACTATAAATATTAATTTTAAATATTTAAATATTTCCTACATCATGGTGTTTTTTTCATAATTTTTAGACATTAAATAAAATAAATTATTTATGACATCATGATGTTGTAGCGATGACCTCATTAATTGATGATTTAAATAAAATGGAAAGATAATGTCAAATCAAAGAACTACAAATGTCCAAAACCTATTGGGTGGGTATATTTCGAACCCTTATCACCTTATCCTCAAATTTTATCAATGTGGGACCTTTAAAATCTGAAACCCATTTGAAAATAAAGTAACATTTCTTTACATTCCAAGAGTGCCCCTCCTCTCCTCTTATAAAAGTCCCCCACCTCTACCTACTTACCCAAACTCCCAAAGCCTTTGGCTCAGCCAATACCTGCCTATTTTGTCTCTCCAGATCCCTCTCTTACTCTTTGAAGCCTCACTTTGGGCAGAAGTCTTCCCAAGGAAGCCTTTGAGATCAAACCAAAGGGAGTTACCCGATTTTAAGGTAATGTCTTCCCTTGAGTCCTCTTGTTTTATTTTTCTTCTCCAACCCCCTAAACTCTTTTTATTCATTTATTTTGTAACAAATCCAGTATCTTCAATATACTAGGATGTTTTTATAAGAATTATTCGAGCTAGTCTTACACACACCTACATCTAATGGTTAAAGGACATACTGTTTCCGTGGATGGTGAATTTATGCCTCCCGAAACGATGATTGTTCAACATTTTTTTAACACCTTCAAAGGTGGCCATTAAGATGTCACTATATTTATATATGATATATAATATGTTTATGTTTTCCTTAAGCTTCTTTATTTTTCATTTTGGGAATACCTTTATGGTTTCCATTATGGGTAAACGCGATATCTTCATTTAAGGAAGTGTGGACTACCGCCCCCTCAAAGTGATTTGATTCGTTAAATACCATATGTGGGACGTATAAAGGATGGAACTATGATATTACATATGATATTATACTGGAATTATAATATACCTTTATATCATTATAATTCCATTCTATAAAATACGAAATAGAAATGAAAGTAGCGTTCATGCGTACGTACGGCTTACCGTCTCCATGAACGGTGCATTTCATTTCATACCTCTAAATGATTATGTAATATTATAAATGCATGTATATACTGGATATATCTGATATATACATCTTGATTATAATTCTAGATATAATGGATATATTAAAAACTTTTAATTATAAAGGGTTTATTTTTGACTCAAGTACCAATGATCGTTAAAACGACAGTTATTAACTTAAAAAATTACATAGTGTTCATGACATAGAAATAAGTGATATAAAAGGAATAATGAAATTAAAAAAGGTTCTTAAGAAAGTAGAAATTAACTCAAGTTTATTATTTAGGACATTAAAGAACGATCGAGTCATGTCGGACCCGAGGTATGGGACTTCGTCTCAATATCCTTTAATTGAGGCATATTTTGTTTTATAATCAACCTTATATTATACGGTGTATAAACCCCTTTGACTTTTACGTTTATCAAAAAATAATATTTTTTATACGAAGCGTTTTACTAAACGACAAAAGGGAATGATTTTTCGTACGTATGCGGCGACAGCGACTTCTCCGCTGCCATGACCATTATTTGAGTTTCGTCTTCCTCTACAAGCCATATCTTCTTTTTAAAAGAAAAATAAATACCATGTTTTACTTTTCTTTTATCTTGGTATTGAAAACGGAATTCATAATGTTTTTATATCAATGTGTTGTACTGATATCTTTTGATTGAAAGGTGGGAATGTTATGTTTCCTTTATGCATGTTTTATGTGATATGATTATGTTGAGGTTCTTGGGCATTATTATGAAGACGGGTGGTTCCATGATAAACTAAGGCTGGGTGAGACCGATATAGCTCTCCAGTGAATTGGGTAACGCGAAGGAGTGAAATGTTAATGTTTCTCCGAAGAGATTTAGGGAATATACTGTGATGGGTATTCCAAACGTAACCAAGAGGGATACTCCCTACGTAAGAATGTTATGCATGCCTCAAGTTACCTTTATGTCTTATGATTTCTATGATTTATTCATGATTTGATGAGGTATATTAAAGTGCTTACGTTTTATGGGTAAAGTATGATTTCATTCTTATGAATATATGAACTCATGTTTCCTTTCCATATTTTTTTATATAACCCATACTGAGCTTTTTATGCTCATCCCAAGTTTTTTTTGAAATGTTTTTCACAGGTCAAGGGAAAGGTACATGATATGATGATAGTGTCAAGGAAGTGTCAAGAAGGAATCCATGTTTTATTTTAAAGATGTTTCCATTGATGGGAAAGAAGAATACTATATTTATATAACCACTTTGTTTATAAGTGGAATGTAATGAAAGTTTTATGATCTAATTCTCTAAAACTCTAAACCCGAAAAGATCCTCAATGTGTAATCTTGTAATAACTCAATATTAAGTAAGGTTTAAGGCTGGGGCCTTATAGTTGGTATCCGAAGTCGGTTTAGATAACTTTAGGAGTTAGAATTCTATTAAATTATTATCCAAAAATATTTTTTTATGGTCAAATTGAAGTAATATAGTATTTGAAGATTATAATGTTGCTTCATCTAAGACATGTTTGTTCATAATAGTTCTCCATAGGGGAAACAAGGAAGCAGTGCTAGGAAGGCATTCAGAAAGAAATAACCTTCCGAATCAGCATCCTGAGATGGTCGGAATTGTAACTGAACAGTTTGTTGCAGTAATGGCGCAGTTGACTCAAGCGATAAATGGTGGTGGTATCCATGCACGGGATCACCCAGATCAATCACAGAGGAACATGTCAGTGGTGGAACATTTTATGAGGCAACATCCCCCATCATTCAGAGGATCATCTGACCCTGTGTTAGCTGAAGGGTGGATTAAAGCACTGGAGAAGATTTTCGATGTCATGGGGTGTTTAGACAATCAAAAGATTAGTCTTGCTATTTACCGTTTGGAGGGTGAGGCAGATCAGTGGTGGTCTATGGTTAAAAATATCAGGGACGCCGATGAGATTGATGATCTTGACTGGGATGAATCAAAAGGTATGTTTCTTGAGAAGTATTTTCCTAAGGCTGTTCGACATAGGATGGAAAAGCAATTCTTGGAATTGAGGCAAGAGGAAGACTCAGTGGCTGCCTATGAAGAAAGGTTCACTCGATTGGCAAGGTATGCTCCAAATTTTATCTGAGACCTTGATAGTAAAATCAATCATTTTTACTCAGGATTAAAGCCAAAATATCGAATGGAATTAGCTTCTGGTGAGTTTAAATGTTATGAAAAGCTTGTTCGATGTGCTGAGTAGGTGGAAATGGAGTTTCCCACTGATCAAGTGTTCTATAACAACCAGTAGAAGAAGAGACCAAGGTGGCAGGAGAAAGGGAAGAATTCTTCAAAAAAGTCTGATGGTAAGAAATCTAAGTTTCCAGTTTGTGATAAATGTTGCAAAAGGCATGCTGGGGAATGTCTTCTGAATTTTGGAAAGTGCTACCAATGTGGTAAGATGGGACATAAGGCTCGTGATTGCACTAGAAAATTTCAAAGTGAAGGTAAGTCCAAATTTGATTAATAGTTAGTGAAATGTTTTAAGTGAAATGAGATGGGTCACTTTGAAAATGAGTGTCCGACAAAGAGCTCGAGTGATGTAAAGCAGTTAGACTACAAGAAGAAAGGGTTGGTGAAATCCTTTGCAACTACTTCAGCGGATGTCAGGCCATCAATTGAAGTTGTATCAGGTACTTTGTTTGTTTTTTCAGATTATGCCAATGTGTTGTTTGATTCGGGGTCTACACATTCTTTCATCTCTGAAACCTTTTCTAGTAAAATCGGAATACCATCTCATGAAATGACTCTTGAACTTGTGGTAAATACACCTGGGGGAAATGTTGAGGCAAAAAGAATTTATAAGAATCTTCCTATCCTTATCTGTGGAAAGAACCTACTTGGAACCCTTATTGTTCTACCTCTAGTAGAGTTTGATGTTATCCTGGGTTTGGATTGGATCTCTATTTACCATGCTAAGATTGACTGTTGAGATAATGAAGTTTCTTTTCAAAAAGAATTTCAATTTGTGTACAAGAATGAACCCTTACTATTGATAACTTATCAAGAGGCCAGGAAACATGTAAAAGATGGAAATGAATGTTACCTTGCACAAATCATTGAAAATAAAGGAGCTGTTCAGATTAATGATGTGCCAGTGGTAAATGAGTATCCTAATGTTTTTCTTGATGAGTTGCCTAGAATAATACCAGATCGGGAAGTTGAGTTTACTGTTGACTTAGTTCCTGATGCTAAGCCAAATTCAAAACCCCCTTATCGAATGGCTCAAATTGAACTTTTAGAGTTCAAGGAGAAATTGCAATATTTATTAGAGAAAGGTTTCATTCGACCTTGAACATCACAATGGAGTGCTCCTATCTTTTTTGTTAAAAATAAAGATGGATCAATGAGACTTTGCATTGATTATGGAGACTTCAATAACATCACTGTTAAGAACAAATATCCTTTTCCTCATATCGAGGATTTGTTTGATCATCTCGAGGGTGCTCAGTATTTTTCAAAGATTGACTTGAGATCAGGGTACCTTCAGCTGAAGTTAAAGGATGCAGATGTTCCAAAAACCGTGTTCCGAACAAGATATGGCCATTATGAATTTGTAGTAATGCCTTTTGGGCTAACCAATGCACCTGCTGTATTCATGGACTTAATGAATAGAATTTTCCATGAGTTCTTGGATAAGTTTGTGGTGGTTTTCATTGATAATATTTTGGTGTTTTCTAAAAGTAAATAGGAGCATGAAAGACATTTAAGGGTTATATTTCAAACCTTAAAAGAAAATAAATTGTATGGAAAATTCAGAAAGTGTGAGTTTTGGTTGCAAAAAATTCCTTTCCATGGTCACATTATTTCTAAAGATGGGATAACTATTGATCCTTCAAAAAAAAAATTTGTGGAAGACTGGCCAAGACCCACAAATGTAACTGAGATTCATAGTTTCCTTGGTTTGGCAGGCTATTACCGAAGGTTTGTTAGAAATTTTTCACGGTTATCTAGTCCAATGACTAAGCTAACTCGGAAGGGTGTTAAGTTTATCTGGACAAAATAATGTGATGATTGTTTTCAGGAGTTGAAAAGAAGATTGGTGAATGCTCCAGTTTTGGCACTATCTTCCAGGAATGGTGAGTTTTCTATATAAAGTGATGCTTCATTGAAAAGACTTGGTTGCGTCCTAATGCAGAATGATCAGGTAATTGCTTATGCTTCACGACAGTTGAAAACTCATGAGGTAAATTACCCTACACATGATTTGGAATTAGCTGCTGTTGTTTTCGCTTTAAAAATTTGGAGGCATCATTTGTATGGAGTAAAGTGTGAAATATATACTGATCACAAAAGTTTAAAGTATATATTCACTCAGAAAGAGTTAAACATGAGACAGAGGAGATGGCTTGAATTAATCAAGGATTATTATTGTACAATTCATTACCATCCGAGAAAATCAAATAAAGTGGCTAATTCTTTGAGTCGAAAAAGTAATGCTTCATTAGCAATGTTGCATTTGGAACATGATCCTTTGGTTAAGGATTTGATGAACTTTGGCATAGAAGTTGTTGGTGTAGGATGTTCTTATGTTTTGTTTCAGGTATCATTAAGATCATGTCTATCAGATAGAATCAAGCAAGCATAGAAGCAAGACAGTGAGTTACAGAAAAAGGTAGAGCTGGTTCAGAAAAGTAAGTTGCCTGAATTCAACATTGATAATGATTGCATTTTGATATTTGGGAAGAGATTGTGTGGGCCTTGTGATTCACAGTTGAAGAGAGAGTTGTTATGTGAAGCTCATAGTTCTCCGTTTTCAGTTCATCCTAACAGTACTAAGATGTACAGAGATCTGCGGGAGTATTACTGGTGGGATGGAATGAAAAGAGATATTAATGATTTTACTGTGAAGTGTTTGACTTGTCAACAGGTTAAATCAGAGTGGCAGTTACCGAAAGGGATGATTCATCCTTTACCAGTGCCAGAGTGGAAATGGGAGAATATATCCATGGAGTTTGTTGTGGGATTACTGAAGAAATCTCGAGGTAATAATGCAATCTGGGTTATTGTTGATCGCTTGACCAAATCTGCTCATTTCTTTGCTATACGAGATACTTTTATCCTAGATCAACTTTCCCATTTGTATCTTAAAGAGATTTTCAGGTTACATGGAGTTCTTCTCTCCATTGTATCTGACCGTGATCCCAGGTTCACTTCTAACTTTTGTAAAGGCCTTCAGAAGTCATTGGGCACTGAATTAAATTTTAGTACAACTTTTCATCCTCAATCAGATGGGCAGTCGGAACGAACAATTCAGACCTTGGAGGATATGCTACGATCTTGTTCGACGGATTATCAGGGAAGTTGGGACCAACATCTTTCTTTGGTTGAATTTTCATATAATAACAGTTTTCATTCTAGTATACAGATGGCACCATTTCAGGCATTATATGGGAAGCGGTGTCGAACTCCAGATTTCTGGGATGAAGTGGGTGAAAGGAAGTTGATGGGACCCGAATTGGTAGAAGAGATGGCAGAAAAAGTTCAGCTGATTCAGAAACACTTGAGAACAGCTCAGAGTAGGCAGAAGAGTTATGCAGACAACAGGAGGAATGATCTAACTTTTGAGGTAGGTGATCATGTTTTTCTCAAAGCATCACCATGGAAAAGTGTGATGCGATTTGGTAAGAAAGGAAAGCTGAGTCCAAGGTTCATTGGACCATATGAAATTCTGGAGAGAGTTGTATCAGTTGCTTACTGAGTGGCATTACCTCCGTGATTATCTCAGGTACACAATGTTTTTCATGTTTCGATGCTGAAAAAGTACATGCCAGATCCATCTCATGTTTTGAGTCTAGAGGTAGTTCAGCTCGAAGAGAACCTATCTTATGAGGAATAAACGGTCTAGATTCTTAACCATAGGGAGAAAGTGTTACGGAATAAGGTGATTAATCAGGTAAAGGTTTTGTGGAAAAACCACATGATGGAAGAGGCAGCATGGGAATCTGAAAATGCAATGAGGGATAAGTACCCCCATTTATTTGATAAGTAAATAAATTGCGGGGACGCAATTTTCTAAGGGGGGAAGGATGTAACATCACAAGTAAGTAATGAATAATAGATATTTTTATCTATGTCTATTAATGAATTAGATAGTGTTTTAGAGGCTTAAAATGAAAATAAATCCCATCTTAAGCATGAAATACACTATTATTCTTAAAAGATTGTTTTACTGCCTTTTGATGGAAAACCCTTTTTAAATAAAACTTTTGAAAATTTTATAATCTATATTTGTGAAAATAAAAATATTCATTATTATTGGGACATTGAAATTTACATTGGATAAATTTTTGGTATTTTTCTGACAATGTTCATTTTTTAATGAATAGTAAAAAATACTGCATTTTACATCAAAAATACTTTTTCATTTAATTTAATTATATGGATAGATTATATTTTTAATTGGTATTAAAGTGTAATCTGAATATATTTTTACCATTTAATCCAATGGTGTTCATTAGGATTAATTTCACTTTGAAATTGGTCATAAACTAATGCCAAAATTTTCATAGATATTGTTTCAAAAAAACCCGCTATTTGTTTTGACAACGGGAATTATTTTTAATTCAATTATTTCAATTTATGTGTTTGTAATTTGGTAAAATGGATTACATTTTTGGAATCAGATGGTCCAAATTATGTAATTAAGACTCTTTTGTTTTTGGACATTATGAATAGTAACGACGGTAATTATCTTTAATTATCTGGATTAATGAGTAATCGGGTAGTTAAGGATAATAAAATAATTTCATAATAATACAAAATGATACCAAAATGTGTCCTAAGACTAATGGTTGTCTCATGGACGACCATGGGATTCCTTGTGCCAAACTTGGGGGCCCCATGGAATCACTTTTGTGAGAAAGTGACTTTTTATCTTTTTATTTTTAAAGAATGTTAAATGTGACAAGAATGTATCACCTGATTAAAACATTTTTAATTTTGTCTAAATAGATTATATTTTAGACTATAAATATTAATTGGAAAGCTATAAATATTTCCTACATCATAGAATTTTTTTCATAATTTTTAGACATTAAATAAATTAAATTATTTATGACATCATGATGTTGCAGCGATGACCTCATTATTTGACGATTTAAATAAAATGGGAAGATAATGTAAAATCTAAGCCCTACGCATGTCCAAAACATATTGGGTGGGTATATTTCGAACCCTTATCACCTTATCTTTGAATTATATCAATGTGGGACCTTTAAAATCCGAAACCCATTTGAAAATAAAGTAACATTTTTTTACTTTCCAAGAGTGCCCCTCCTCTCCTCTTATAAAAGGCCCCCAACTCTACCTCCTTACCCAAACTCCCAAAGCCTTTGGATCGGCCAACCCCTACCCATTTTGTCTCTCCAAATCCCTCTCTTACTCCTTGAAGCCTCACTTTGGGCAGAAGTCTTCCCAAGGAAGTCTTTGAGCTCAAACCAAAGGGAGTTACCTGATTTTAAGGTAATGTCTTCACTTGAGTCCTTTTGTTTTATTTTGCTTCTCCAACCCCCTAAACTCTTTTTATTCATTTCTTTTGTAACAACTACAGTATATTCAATATAATAGGATGTTTTTATAAGAAGGACTCTAGATACACTTACACACACCTACATCTAATGGTTAAAGGACATACTGTTTCCGTGGATGGTGAACTTATGCCTCCCGAAACGATGATTGTTCAACATTCTTTTAACACCTTCAAAGGTGGCCATTAAGATGTCACTATATTTATATATGATATATAATATGTTTATGTTTTCCTTAAGCTTCTGTATTTTTCATTTTGGGAATACCTTTATGGTTTCCATTATGGGTGAACGCGATATCTTCATTTAAGGAAGTGCGGACTACCGCCCCATCAAAGTGATTTGATTCATTAAATAGCATATGTGGGACATATAAAGGATGGAACTATGATATTATATATGATATTATACTGGAATTATAATATACCTTTATATAATTATGATTTCATTCTATAAAATACAAAATAGAAATGAAAGTAGCGTTCATGCGTACGTACGGCTTACCGTCTCCATGAATGGTGCATTTCATTTCTTACCTCTAAATGATTATGTAATATTATAAATGCATGTATATACTGGATATATATGATATATAAGTCATGATTATAATTCTGGATATAATGGATACATGAACAACTTGTAATTATGAAGGGTTTTTTTTGACTCAAGTACCAATGATCGTTAAAACGACTTTTATTAACATAAATAATTACATAGTGTTCATGACATGGAAATAAGTGATATAAAAGGAATAATGAACTTAAAAAAGGTTCTTAAGAAAGTAGAAATTAACTCATGTTTATTATTCAGGACATTAAAGAATGATGGAGTCATGTCGGACCCGAGGTATGGGACTTCGTCTCAATATCCTTTAATTCAGGCGTATTTTGTTTTATAATCAACCTTCTTTTATACGGTGTATAAACCCCTTTGAATTTTACGTTTATCCAAAAGGAATATTTTTTATACGAAGCGTTTTACTAAATGAAAAAAGGTAATGTTTTGTCGTACGTATGCGGCGACAACGACTTCTCCGCCGCCGTGACCATTATTTGAGTTTCGGCTTCCTCTACAAGCCATACCTTGTTTTTAAAAGAAAAATAAATACTATGTTTTACTTTTCTTTTATCTTGGTATTGAAAATGGTTTTCATAATGTTTTTATATCAATGTGTTGTGTTGATATCTTGTGATTGAAAGGTGGGAATGTTAGGTTTCCTTTATGCATGTTTTATGTGATATGATTATGTTGAGGTTCTTGGGCATTATTATGAAGACGGATGGTTCTGTGATAAACTAAGGGCGGGTGAGCCCGATATAGCTCTCCAATGCATTGGGTAACGTTAAGGAGTGGAACATTAAGGTTTATCCAAAGCGATTTAGGGAATATACTGTGATGGGTATTCCAAACGTAACCAAGAGGGTTACTCCCTACGTAAGAATGTTATGATTGCCTCAAGTTACCTTTATGTCCTATGATTTCTATGATTTATTCATGATTTGATGAGGTATGTTAAAGTGCTTATGTTTTATGGGTAAAGTATGATTTCATTATTATGTATATATGAACTCATGTTTCCTTTCCATATTTTTTTTATATAACCCATACTTAGCTTTTTATGCTCATCCCAGGTTTTTTTTGAAATGTTTTTCACAGGTCAATGGAAAGGTACATGATATGATGATAGTGTCAAGGAATTGTCAAGAAAGAATCCATGTTTTATTTTAAATATGTTTCCATTGATGGGAAATAATAATACTATCTTTATGTAACCACTTTGTTTATATGTGTAATGTAATGCAAGTTATATGATCTAATTCTCTAAAACTCTAAACCCGAAAAGATCCTCAATGTGTAATCTTGTAATAACTCAAGATTAAGTAAGGTTTAAGGTTGGGGCCTTATAATAAGATAATAATAATTCATTACAAAAATAGTCATAGAATATCAATGATGATGAAGAAATAATATTCCCCAATTAAATAATGTTGAGTTATAAAATTTCATACCACTTGGTAAACATTAAATAAAATCCACACATATGAAATAATTAAAATTAAAACTTAAAATACCATGAATTGTTATGTAAAAATTATATAACATTTAAAAGGGTAATTATAAAAACAATTGAAGAGAAATTGGTGAATAAAACACCACTATTTCTCAATGAAAGTAAATTTTGAAAGAATCTCATACCTCGCACTTCGTTTTGGTTGAAAGTGTTATAAACTCATGTATAGTGGGTTTCAAAATTTTATTATCACATAAAATTTAAATATTATTATGTATAATGTAATATATTTTACTTTTATATAATATTATCACTCATTCATTTATTATGTATCATTATTTTCACTATTTTTACGTGTTAATTCCTTGTTTTTTCAAGCATGTTTTTTTATGAATGATGCAGCTGGTTAAAAAATTCTATAGTTCCCACATATACCTATTAATAATCATGAAATAATTTTCATATTTATATATCAATTATATTTTTAATTCAAATCATGGATTATGTATTTGTGAAATGAAATATTTTAGGATCATGGAAATGGTTGGTCGTATGTACAATGGTAAGGTTTCTTTTTTAATGATCATTATGGAAAAGAGGTAATTTATATCGTATAATTTAATAATGTAAATAATATCATAAATACGATATTATTTAATTATTTAAAATTATATATATCATCCCTACAGTGGGGTCAGGAAAAGAGAATCACATTGCATCTTTAAGGCGGTAACCCTCACCGACACGAATTATGTTATAATTGTTATGTTTATGAAAAGGTAAAAATTAAATGGTCATTTTATATTTTAATAAAGATATATATTTAATAAACAATAATTATTTAATGCATATCCCATATTTTAAATATTTTTGTCCTTATTACCTTCCATGTAAATCATTAGTTAGAAATACCACATTTCATTGGGAGGTGGTAGTTTACTGTACACATGAGCTACATTACCATATAGAAAATATAATTGAAAGTAAATATATATATAAATACATATGATATCATGACTATAAATTTATAATTATGTTATAAATAATATATATATATATATTTAATATTCAAAATCATTCCAAACTGGGAGATATTGTAATTGAAATATGAAAGACATCGGTTCACTTGGCGGTAGTCCATCATACACTGGAATATTGATCTCATAATAAATTTGATAGAAGTGGGGACGATTTTTAATAATTCCATTAATAAAATAATATATATTTATATTTTTGATAACTAGTTTTTTATATCATCTTTGTTTAATAATAATTGAGATTGGTGGAAGAATAAACTTAATAAAAACAATTGTTGAAGAGTGATATATCTTCTTTTGGTAACCTACATAGGTTTGCACAAAAATCCTTCCTATGATGAATTTGTAACAAAAATAAGGGTTTTGGATGAGGTTTTATAGTATGAGAAGGTATTTGGGATTTTCATGGCATAATAAAATGTGATTTAATCTGTGAACTATAGTGGATAGTGGGTCGACTTTTATAAGTTAGGTGAGTGTCACACTAGTAATTTCTCAAATGAGAATAGTATTACAACATTTTAGACAAACCGAATAGATCCAAAAATGGAATACTAATAATAATAATACATTATAGGGTATAAATGTGTCTAGATAATATATTTTATACATCTTTACAGTAGTTTTATCACTTATCTATTTAGTTCAAACATCCGAAAAATCCATTTTTACCATAAATTTGGTAACTAATTTTTGATGTCTTCACTATTTACATTTATAGAAAATTAATTTGACATAATTAGAAAAAAATACATATTATTTTAAATATTGACATCATTTTTCATATATAATTCACATATATGGAAATTTGTATTTTAAAATTATTTATTGAGAGGTTATGAGAAAGATGGGTTTCAAAGAGAAAAAGGTCAAAAGATTACAATATTATTTTACCAATGTTCAATAATAGAATTATTATAATATCCATAATTTTATTAATATATATATATACATAATTGAAATATTTTTTACATAAAAATCAATATAAAATATAATTCAATATTTTCATTTATTGAAATAATATGGTAATTTTCATTTAAAATTTAGTATTTCTCACAATTAATAAAAAAATAAATGTTATATAAAAATTTAAAAAATTAATAATATGGTAATTCTAATTTTATTATTCATAAAATTAAGATATTTCTATAATTATAATTTCCTAAAATAATAAAATTTTTATTATGATATATGTGCACAAAGCAGGACTAAACATTCTTTTAGAAAAAATGTCGTTTTTCATAAAACATTTTTTCATATAAATTATTATTATTATATTTCTGACAAAAAGTCAACCATGATTTTCATAATTTAGTTATAATTAATCATACCCGATAAGTTAATTTCTAGGATTCAATGATGTAAAATAATATAGATCATTTTTACTCAGATTTGCGTGTTTCGCAAGCGATTGAACAAATTATAATCATTTGAAAAGAAAACATTTGTAGTATCTTTGTGGACATATTCTATTACAATCATTGGTTATTCAAGTCATAAATTCTATTTTAAAAAATATCTATTAGTATATTGGGTTTTATAAGACCCATGTCTCATTCAATAGGTTATGCGATCCATGTGGGTACCAACCCCAATTGAGGAGTTACACCTCTTTATGTTGAATGTGAATCATCTAATAGAGTTACCACCTCAAAAGAGAACAAAAGTAAAATAAACTATCCTAAATTAAAACATTGACCTATATACCTTGAATAACCATTCCCCATACCATAGTGAAATCATGATTCCCCTTATATTATAGGGAACACAAACCTCATTTTTGTTCACTGGGTTCTCACCCTATGCCAAAATGAAGTGCCAATATCCAATGAATCGAATTCATAGCCCTTATATCACTAGGTTAGGGGATACTCCACACCATATTACATTCATCATATCCATTCCATATCCTCAAAAAGTCACCAAGGTCCACTTACCACATTAGGATATGATCTATAACCAATGCTCTCTTAAATATACCTCCATAGGTTTCCACAAAACATTCTAGGATACCAAATGTAGTGAACCTGAATCCAGTATCCTAGAGCTAGTGTCTTCTTAGTTACATTTGATCAAGATATAAAGAATCATATCTTCAAGGACCAAGTAGTGTAATAATATTGGTAAACAAGAAACAAACAAGAATCCCATGATCCATTGTAAAACACAGGTTACAACATTATTTTATCAAGATTATAATGAATTCCTTAAGCATATCTATGTATATAATTATTAGTAAACATCATGTATTCTAAGGAAAGGAAACCAAATAAGTTTGATCTTAAATGTTCTATAATGTTTAAGTACATTAGCATCTATGAAGATTTAATAATCATAATCCTATTGAAATGGTATATTATTTAACACAATTTGCAGTTACTCAAGAACATAACTATCTCAATTATATAGGGAATAAACAATGTGCAATCATAAATAACTGAAAAAATTTCATTTAATCAAACAACTGAGAATGAAATTCATATATATATATATAATATCATTGTGAAAATCTCAACGATAATTTGATAAGGCTTAAACAATAAGGAATGGCAATGAACTAAAAACATATACAATTTAATGAATTAATTGAGAATGATATTAATTTATATATATATATATATTTTAAAATATCAAATATATTAAAAACTAAATTCTTAATTATATAAATTATTAATTATTAGACTTCATGTATCAGGAATGTGATACCTCTATCATCAAGATC
Source organism: Viscum album (assembly GCA_963277665.1). NCBI lineage: Eukaryota > Viridiplantae > Streptophyta > Magnoliopsida > Santalales > Viscaceae > Viscum > Viscum album. Next base: position 645,048 of record CAUJRU010000210.1, read on the forward strand.
TATCCTCAAGATAGATTAATATAGATGGATAGACACCAATTTTATTATATATATCCAACTCATTCCTATCATGACACATGTAGATCCATTATAGGGTTATAAATATCTAGGTCACACCTATGTATTCATCTCAAAATCATTTATCATATATAAAATAGTATATCTAATTCATGACTAACATGCCTTATTATAAAATATCGGTATTAAGTAATGAATATATATTTATTAATATTTTTAATGATAAAAAAAATAAACTTCAATAAATAACACCCTATGAAGATATTATATATTAATAATGCAATAAAAATATCAATGTTATATAATATTTATATTTAGTGTAATTTTAATGACCATAGAAATGTAAATAATTGAATAAAATTTTTATTACAAGAAAAATTACTCAAGGAAGTTAGTATTAGTACATTATTTCGTCAAAATGAACATAAAAAAAATAGTGGAATAATAAGGGTGGAATGAATATGACATATACCCATTGGTGTAATAATAAATGGTTGTTGTTTTTAGTGAATATAAATTCTATAAAATTATATTTCAAAACACTCTTTAGAAAAATATTAATTTCCATTTGAAAAAAAATTCTTAAAACAAAAAGTGGAAAAATAATTTTGAGAATAAATTTCATTTAAAATAATCATTGAAACATATTATAGTGACATTGTAATATTTTAGTGCTCACAAAGGCTATAAATTGTATTCATATTGTACATGATAAAAAAATTATTCCTTTCACTTTTTAGGTAAACAACAGGCTAATATTGTATTGAAAACAACATGAATATTCCAATATTTTAATTTTAAATAATTGTATAAAAATTTATTTAATAAATAATTTGGATATGTTTAAAACAATTTATATCAATTTTACAAGTCATGGTTGTCGATGAAATTGAATTTCCTACTAAATAGAGACATGAAGTCATATTTTATTGCACATATTTTATCCATTATTTAATACACCAAAGGGTTGGAAAATATAAGTATTAACTAAATATAACAAGAATAAATATAGTGTAATCAAATAAAATTGTTTTCTTTGAAAATTATCCAATAATTTCCATCATTATAAATTCATTAATAAATAATCACGATTAGAATGTAATTGTGAAATAAATCCTTTTAAGGACCAAAATGCTGATGTGATAATTAATCACGGAATAAATTATATTTATTTACATTAAATACACATAAATAATGTGTAATGAATTCAGTATATAATAAAAATTCATTACAAAAATAATCTTAGTTGATGATTTATTAAAGAAGAAACATTACCCAATGAAATGAAATTGAGTTATAAAATTCCATACCACTTGGTAATTTTTAAATCAAATCCACTCAGATGAATTAATTAAAATTGATAATTAAAATAAAAATAATTATTGTAAAACATTATATTACATGTAATTAAGGAATTATATACACCAAATTATATAAATTGGTACATAACAAACAAATATGCCTGAATGAAAAAAATTGAGATGGAATCAATTACCACATTCATTCTCTAAGTTGAATATAAATTAACCTCTTTTATAGTTGTTTTAACATGTTATAAACGTATAAAAAAATTCATATTAATATTTATAAAATCATAAATTATTTTTTATAATATCTTTTCAGAGAATATTTAATAAAATTTCATCATTATCATTGTTTTCTATGTAAATTTTCTTGTCTTTCCCATGCATGTGGTGTTATTTAATATTTAGCTACTTCATATATTACATAGTTCCATCATATATATAAAAATAATAATGATATAATTATCATATATATATATATAATAATTGTAATGTCAATAATAAATTTTGATTTTGAGAAATGAATTACGTTATTTTCATAAAGATGGCTTGTTGTATGTACGCATAAGTAACAATTACATTTTTAAATAATCATTATTGAAATAAAGAATGTAATATTTTATCCTCACAAAGAGATAATAAAATCATATATAACTTATTATTTATTTAAATGAAAATATATATTTCATCAATTTGGTATGGTGATGAAAATTGAGTGAGATCGCTTCCTGAAGGTCGTAGTCCACACATAGATGAATGATGATTCTATATTTAAGTCATTGAAGATGTAAGAAAAAAAATTATATATTATCCTTTTATAATGATAAATACATCATTAATATAATATTAATATCTTGTATATTATATATATATTAATTAAAATATTCCTTAGTACCTTCCATATAAACCATTAGTAAAAAACGAATCACACTGCCTTATGAGGTGGTAGTGCACCATACACTCGAGAGTCATTATAAATTACCATACTGATATAAAATTAAAATGTTACATATGACATAAATATTCCATTTGTATAATTATTTGATAAATATCTTATGTTTTCTGTATATCCATCATCACACCCAAGCATTAGAGTTGGCAATGGAAAAACAATTAATATCTCTTCGTGAAGCGGTAATCTCCCAAACACAGAAATAATAATTTTGTAACCCATTTGATAGAAGTGGCGATGGATATAGGTAATGAAATTAATATTAAAAAATAAAATTATATTTAATATAATGTTTTTATGTCCACATGTTATACTAATAATTAATGGAGGTGTAGGTAGAAATAAAATAAAAATGGACTTTGAACTACATTACCTCTTATTCAGGAAACACCTTTAGATTTCCAAAAATCACCTAATATATATTATTTTGGAACAGAATAAGGATTTAATGATAATGATATGTAATTATATATGTTTTCTGGTTATGTACATACTGATATAAACAAGGATTTAATTCATGAAGAAGAGACGATATGGGTGGCAATTAAAATGCGGCGTGAGTGGCACACTTGTAATTTTTGAAATGAAAAATGTGTAACAATGTTTTTCACATGGAAAAGGTAAAAATATAGTGTTTTATCGAGACATATTCATGATTCGGTCAAAATATGTCCATTAAATATATTTTATAAATTTTTATAGTTCAATTTACCCATTATAGTTTTAGTTTAACCCACCCAAAATAAATAAATTCTTAACTAAACCAAAATAATTAATTTTTACTAATTTCACTAATCATTTTATTCAATAATTATGTTTAAATTATTATAAAATAATTATTATTATAATTAAAAATATTGAATCTAATTTTAATGATTAAATAAAAATAATTTGAAAAATTATATGTTAAATTAATCCATATATGTGATGAGAAGGTGGGTTTTCAAAGACAATTTATTCACAAAATTACAATGCATTTAAAAAAAAATCAATGTAAAAACTAATAACTTTAGCTAAATTTAATTAATATATATAATTGAAATTTTTTGTTTTAAAACCAATTTAAAATATATATTATCATGTGAAATTATTTAAATTAAAAGTGTATATTTAATTAAAATTTAGTTTATTTAGGTAGTCATCTAATAATGATACATTTCATTGAAATCAAAGAAAATCACCCTAAGCTAATTTTGATATTATAATTTCTAAAGTTATTATAATTTTCTAAATTATTTTTTCTAAAATTGATAAAAATTAATACAAAGTTATGTTTATAGGGCATGACTAAACTATTATTTTTATTAAATTCAATTTTTTAGAAAAAATTATTATTGATTTAAATGATTTTTTTATTTCTTAAAATTAAAATAAAAATATGTGAAAAAAATTAGTACAATTAATACCCCGAACATAAAATATTTGTTATAATGGAATACTATATTATGGTTTATTCCAAATTGGGGTTGGATTATCCACAAGCTGTCAATAATAATAAATTTATTTAAAAATAAATATTTTATAGATACTATAGTGATATCTTTTATTTAATGATTTGTGTTGTGGGTAATAAAATACAATTAAAAACAACATATTCCATAAATATACTATTTTTTTTATATTTTCCCAACCTTGAATAAATAGTTTCCTCAAAATTTTATATTGATATCAGTAATAAATGGTTTGATATTTTGAAAAACCATTATTGAGAAACCGTCATCGTTGAAGGGTTAATAAAAAATATACTTAATAAAAGAGAAAAGTAATTATGAAGGTCGTCTAGGATAAAACATACCAATGATTCCACGTTGGATAAAATAGGTGTGAAATTACACTTTGACATGGAATAAATGCATAAATAATTAAATAAATTGATATAGGTCATTGAACATAAGAATGTGAATGATCATTGGATAATTAAAGAACTATAAACCAAATATTTGTAATGATTTAAAAGACCATATCATTCATTAGATATAAAGGTAATATGATAATATTTTTGATTCATGATACTTTTTCAAAATGTTTTGGAATTATCTAACATTATAATATTATAAGGATATATATTTACATGATAATTTTATATTCCATAAGTAGTTTTTATCCTTTGTTTGTGATTCGATCAATTAACAATTAATTTCATACTATAATTAATAGAAAAAATATATATTTTTATGATTGAATATCTAAAATTCTCTTTTAGCATTTCATTATATCCATTATGGAATGATAATTCATTCCCAAAATATATAGTTATTATTATGAAATAATGATTAGGGGAATATATCTATTATGAAGAAACCCCCATATGGTGATGTAATACATTATTATCTAAAAACACATCCAAATTACAACATTAACCATTTCCTAGATTTTTAAACTTTATAACCATACCAAATACTATGATCCATAACTTTAGTAATAAGGTCACTAAATTTTTGAATTGAACTTCTCATTTATAACCCAAACATCAAGATGTAACTATAAATACTCATATTACAAACATGTGATGCCATTATTATGTATTTAATTGAATCATGTTACTGACCATAATAACAATAACACCTTATTGAAAATATGATTTCATAGTTATTCCTTTTGTAAAATAAATAATTTTTTTATATTCCATATATCCAATGGCATTTTAAACATTATCAAATATAGTATAAACCTACTTTTAAATAAATAATTAACCAGTCTGACGATATTCAATACTATCCAATTTAATTTTTCTATAACAATATTATTTTTATACAATTTTTTTATAAAAAAATTATGAACATATTAATGGTTATCTTTACATCAATCACATGTTCTCCATAGAGTTAAACATTACACTGAATCATTATAATTTTTCTTAAGAACTTTTCCACATATTCTTTCAAATCCTTAATAATAAATAACTAAAATAAAATACTTATAAAATTATCACTTCTTATAATGTGGATTTCAATTATATAATACTCATATGAAATAATACTTGAATCCAAACACAAAAACATTAATCATTAAACCTTGTCTAATGTAATAGCATAAGGGTGAGAATTAACCCTTAGTTTATTTTGATGTATATTTCATTGACTATTAAGACATTTATTTTCTTGTTACCCCATTAACTCACAATTTAATCATTATACATTTTAATAATTTTCATACTATTGAAATAAAAATCACAATGTCATTTCTCTTCACACATGAATAAAACTCCTACTCCTTTTATGAATGTACATGGGTGTTTCTGTCCGCAATTATCTCATGTGGTAAAATCCATCATTATCTTCATCTGTTTATCCATATTTTCCCATTAAATCCAATTCATCATATACATCCCCTAGAATACATAATAAATAGATTAATTTTCTCAATATTGTTATCACATGATTCAATGTCCTCATATAATGAGAATATTTGGGAGACTTGTCCCCTTTAAAATATAGACTTATTTCCATCAAATATGTGATCCTTCTTACTCTATAGATTACATGAAATGATGTAGTGTGCATTTTTTCTTTATAGAACCATTTTAACATGATTTAATATACAATATAAGATCATATCATTATTACAGGTAATTTATAATCCAAAAATTGTTAAATATTTAATATAAATTGAATAATTAATGCATAAATAATCTCATAATCATAATAATATATTCTTCAGTGATATCTCTACTTCAAATCCATCGTAATGGTTGTGTGTGTAAAATTTGAATTTTCCATGAGTATACCCAAGGATGGTAAAACTAGTTGTATAGTAAGGCTCAATTTCATGGATGATACAACTATTGGGTCAAGGCCAATGATATGTTTTTAGAGCTTTCACCCCTTGGTCTATATGTGCTAGAACCATGTCAAATTATTTTATATAGAGTGGTATTTATTTTTAAGATACCCCAAAGAATCCCTAACATAGTTAAACATTAGTATTTTATTATATACTAATCGTCAATGTAAATCATAGGTTAATGATCCATATTTTATGTTTCCAAAATATATCTCCCATAGATTCACCTAAACTTCCTCTAATACCAACTCTCATGACACAAACCCCAATATCGTATAGTTAGTGTCTATTTTATTAAATTGGAATATGATATAATGAATATAATCCTGAATGATAGTGAACAAGGTTGAAGGTCATCACAACCCTCAAAATTACATTTATTACTCATATAATAGTATAACAGTACATGGTCGATCCATAGAGAAGGCAGATGAGTGATTTCTATGCTTTTTGAATTTTAAACCCCCACTATTGTTAGCAGTGGGGAAAACATATTCATACTTTTTATATATTTTTTATTTTATTAATGAAATGAAATAGGATGAGGAAACGTTATTTCTTTAATAAAGAAACTAACATTTATACTAAGTACTGCAATGAAACTAGAGAAAATATAGTATACTAAAACTAACCAGCAATACAAAGAAGAGAGATCACAAAAGTACTCAGGAATTCTAAACTACTGGTATGAATTGATATTCTCTCCACGAATTACAATCAGATCACACTTCAAGGAAGACTGAAGAATTTCCCTCGCCAGGAAACTCAACAGCCAGATGATTAATTCTTGGAGTTCACTACACTAAAACACAATTGAACTGGAAGAAGTTTTAAGATAACATTTTGAAAAGAACTCGCCATAGTTTTCCAAAGTTTATTTCATTAAAGTTTCGAGAAATTCATTCACGATCAACCTCACCAGTCGATATTGATGTTTGTAGTTTTAAACATTGAAGTGTGAATGATCAAAGTATTTGAAACAGAATCAGTCTCTCCAAATTATTCTAATTTCGTAAAAAGATAAGAAAACGAAGATTTAAAGATCATAACAAGAAGGTTTTAAAATTCCCGATCTAAGAAAGGTCAACCTATGATCATATTGTCTAAATCAGTGATTTAAACCAAGAAACAGAGTACAAGAGTTATGGACATAGGGAAGAAGAACTCCCCTAGCTCAACTCTGCATCCTGGCTCCTTCATCTCCTGCTCTACTCTGGTGTTGTTCCTAGGAATTCCATCTCGAAGCTGGTGTGTTCATAGAATAAATGAGAGTCCTTCGAAAATCTGCTGCTAGTCTTCTTTAAGTACCCTGCTGTCATAAGCTGCATGTCACTGTTCGATTTCCACCGACTTGGATTGTCCTTCATGAGTGCACCATACATGTGCGCTTTTTTCGCATCAGGCACGTCGCGCTAGAATTTCCCTTGTAACTAACTTCCAGTGAGTTAGTTAGATGAATCTGGATGTATACATGTCTCTTTAATAAACTTGGACACTTAGAATAGAAAATAAATAAAGGAAAATGCAAAGAAAGTAAAGTAGTTATCTTTTTAATTAAAAGTAAAATTACTTGTTTAAAAGATAATTAATCATAAATAAATAAAAATATTAATTGATAATTATTATTAAATATTATTGTTATGATTATTAATTTATTATTAAATATTTAATTAAATAAAATTATTATGTTTTTAATTAAATATTATCTATTTGGTTATTTTATTAATGCTTGTATTATTAATAATTAGTTATTATAACTTAATAATGTTTCTAAGTTAGAAAATTATTTATTAAATATTTTATTTAGTTTAAAAATTTTATTATAAGATCAATTATTTATAAAGCTAATTTAAATTAATTTATAAATATTATTTGTAAGTTAATGTTATTTAAGCTCTTAAAATTAAAATCTATTTAATTAAAAGCTTTTATATCTTAATTTTATTTAATTTTTAAAATAATTATTCATAATTATTTTATATTATAATTTATATTATTTTATAATTTTTATTATTTTTTAGTAAGGTTAATCATATTCCCCCTCATTCCATGCTGCACAGTAGGGGAATGGGGGTTTCGGCGCTGAGAACCAGCAACAGCGCCTGCTCCTTCTTCCTCTTGATGGATCCACTGCTAAGAATCCTTAGAATAGCAGTGGAATCCTTCTCTTCTAGAAACAACACACACATGTCCTCCTCTCATATGCACAACGCCATGCTCTGGGTCTTCCTCCTCGCGGAACAGCAGCTCGAGCAACATCCGGTTCCTCCAAGATCGACTCCTCCACTCATCAGCACAACACACCGACTCGAGTTCGGATAAGTCTCCATAGCAGAAGATCTCATTCCTCAAGCGGCTTTGGTCAAGAATCACAGCTATTACGAATGTGGAAAAGCGGTCTCTTCCTCCATCAGTGAACCCTCTTGCAACAGCAGCACAAGCTCAACTTCAACACGGTGGAAAAAACTACTTCTCAGAGTATCACAACCTCCTCCAACAGCGAAGTAGCTGCATGGACTTCCCTCAACAGTGGTGGCTTGAGCCTTGGATGCGGCACATCCCTGCCCATGGTGCGAAACCCGATCCCTCCTAAGCTTTCCATGGTGGCTACAGTTTGGAATAACAAAATGAAACAGAAGAATAGAAATGGTGGATGAAGGGAGATGCATATGATGGCTTCTCGGGTGAGACCGTGAAGAGAAAGGATTTGAGGTGGCTGGAACTTGTGGTCTGGATAAAACTATGAGGAGGTGAAACCATGAATGAAAAAAATGAGCCGGTGTTTGAGAGGTGCATGGAGAGGTTACGGTGACAGGGGCTTATGGTGGATGAAACTATGGAAAAAAGGGGAAACCATTCCAGGAAACGGTGTGACCGTATAGAGGATCACGGTGGGACAGTAATGAATCTAGTATGTAGTGAACCGGTGAGACAACAAAATGGAGCAGTGGGAAAAGTTACGGTGAGACCATATGGATACTGTGTGTCCGTGACAAAGGGTTATGGTAGCAAGAGAGTGAGACACCGTAAGGGGGTGTTACGGTGAGACAGTAAGAGAGATTGATGGTGGAACCGCAAGTTAGGTTACGGTGAGACCATAAATGGAAGAAACGGTGCATGGAGGCACTGTGACCGTGATGAAACCGTTTACCAGAAAAATAAACATGGTAAATAAAATAAGTTAAAACTTAAATAAAAAATGAACAATATAATTATTAACAACTAAATATTAATTAAAACAAATGAAAATTTAAATAAACTTATAAACATAAATTAAATTATTAATAACTTCTATTCGCATAACTTAAATTATTACTATAATAAAAATAAAATTAAAAAGCAACTAACTTATTAAAAGTAAAAGAAAATTTAAACATTTATAAGAAAAAGTTAAATTGTTTAAAATAGTTACTATATAAAATAAAATTAATTTAAGGTAGAAAGATAATTATTATATTATTAAACCATTATGTTAATTAATGAAATTTAAATAAAATACTTAATAGAACTAAAGAAGTTTATAATATTATATTTAAATTAATGAATTCAAAAAAAATCTATAAATTAGGTTTTATTATTTAATTTTTAATAGTTTCAACGTTAAATTAAGACTTCATTATCTAAGTGCAAAATCAGAATTAATTAATTATTTAATTAATGTTAAATTATTAACTATACAAACAAAAACAACAATCTAAATAAATAGTTATTAGTCTATAAACATAAAGTAAGAAAAAAACTAATAATTTTAAGGCATAAAATACACTATTAATTATAAAAATTTATTAATTATTAAAGTTAATAATAAAAATACAAAAGAGCCATTATTTATTAAAAAGTGTTAAAATAAATAATTAAATTGATAAAAATTAGTTAAAAATATGTGAAAAAACATGTGTTTTTAAGGCCACATAAAATTCCCCAACACTTAATAATTTTTTGTCCTCAAACAATCTGATGTTTTTTTTATTTTTGAGAAATAGAATTTTTTTATTATATTGTTCAAGATGTAACATGTCTAGAACTTCAAACAGAGGACAAAAAATAACATCATGCTTTTAAAAAATGAATTACTCATTTGAATCTTGCCCATAACAAATAATCAAGGGTAATTAAGAATGCTATGAATAATCAAACAATAAAGATTTCATGCCTCATATTTGATGCAACTTAATGACTCACTTCAATCCAGGATTAAGTTCTAAGTCCAAGAATTACAAGAGGTAAAATATTAAAGGAATTAAGACCTTAACCAAGGAACTCTTTACTTTTACAGAATCCTAGGTTACAAAAATTATTAATTAATTTTGTTTTGAAACACCTCAATGGCACAACCTAAATGATTTCCATAAAAACCAATTGATCCTTTCTTCATCTGGAAATCATCATTCCCTTTACCTTAATGAATTCATTTTTTACCCTAGACAGTTTATTTATTTTTCCCAAGCCATGTATCATGTGATAAGCACTATGAAATGCACTTATTCAAAGTGAACAACGAGCTTATAGTAAATAGAACACACCCAGCATCAATGGTCTCAAAGGCTCACCATGGGATCCCAGATGCCCAAATTAATCTAGTTTCAAAAGATTTATATCAAAAATCATTTACATTGCCTCATCAAAGAAATCACTTTTAATTATTAAATGATGAATGATGTCCCTAGAATCATAATCAAATATCCAGTTCCAAAGGTTATGATCATAGTTCCATTAAAAGGTTACCCATATCACTTTCAAAATCAAGTCCTAAACCGAATTTCCATGAAACCACTAAGTAAGATCAGTCAACAATCATCCATTATCATAAATTTCAAACTCTAAGCAATTCCTAACTACCAGAAAAGAAATTGTCCTAAGGAAATACCCAATTGTGTATAGCGTAAAGCCTAAAATTATGAGAGAATTTTGAAAAATATGTAACCATTTTTTGACAAAAAGTTTGAGTTGCAATGGGAATTCATGAGCATTCAATTAAGAACAGTTTAGCACAGTCAAGAATTATCCCCCTCCCCCACACTTAAAATCCAACTTTGTCCCCAAAGTTGACTTCTAAAGTGGAGAAGAACAATTTATCAATTAAGGTTCAAAATATATTTTCAATTAAGTAGATTTATTAAATGTTTAAAGGGTCTCATTAATGTTCAAAAATATTGTTTTCCATAATGAATAACATAACAGCAGGTTCATAAACTTGCATTAACATTGGGTCACGTGGAAAATAAAGTGTGGGTGAACAATTAATTGGGTGTAAGAAAGTTTAGAAAAATATATTCAGTTAGATATTCAATAATACAGACATAGTACATGGTAAAACCCCCAACATTAATAAAATTTAAATGAACAGTAACATATACTCCCCCACACTTAATTTCCTACAGTGAAAGACTGTAATAACAATGCAATTCTGTTTCCAGAAGGGATGTACAAGTAGATTATTTAATTCAACTTGGTGACACACATCAATTTTTATTTAATATGAAATTTATGGAGGATATTTTCAGAAAATATGTAGCAGAAGTTTTTCAACACAAGCATAATTTTCCAAGCATGAAAAAATACAATGGATTTTTTTCTAAAGCATTAAGGAGCAGAAAAATGAAACAAAAAATAACAGTAAGATACTTCCCTAACTAGGTTTTCCATTACTCCTTCAACAAGGGAATTCCACTCCTTAAAAGACAAAGCATCATCATCCTAGAAACACAGAGTATGTAAAACAAGTACATGGAAGCACTTTATTCAAAGTAAAACAAAAACAGAGACAATAGTAAACATACATAAAAGAACATGGGTTGACTCCCAAGAAGCACTGTATTTAAAGTCTTTAGTTAGAATTTATTTAATTACAATTTTTTATTTATTAACACAACTAAGACTATGGGTTTCCTCCCATGCAGTGCTAGGTTTATAGTCCCCAGCTAGACTCACCTAGCAACTAACCGTAGTCACTAGGTGGATGTGGTTTCCTTAACAGAATCTACCACAAATGCACGACCCAATTATTTTTAACATAAAGATGAGATTTGTGGGTAACAAGACTAAATTTTACTAAAAATGAATTCTCATAGCCTAAATAATCCCTAAGTAGCACCCCTTAACAGTTGTGGGTATAATGCTGTCTAATTCTAGAAAAGTTCAAACATTTGAAGATTTAAATACACATGAAGGGACACAATAAAACTAGATTCTTCAAAGGGTGTATCATTGACCTCATAGCTATCTCTATTAACCTCAAAATTAACAGATTCAAAATCAAGGGTGAAAATAGTCAAATGCTAATTAATTGTTCTAAAAGGGGGTTCAATAGGGTGCTGAAAAAAGTTATGGATAATGGAACACAAGTGTGATACCCCCTCTAGACTACTATCAGTATCATGAAAAGGCTCAGCTCCCTTCATAGTTGAGGATGAAAGTTATAGACAGGGAAGATAATTTATTTTATCACAAACTGATTCAGGTTTAACAATATTGTAAATCTCTTATAAAAGCTCCTCATCAGTTAATGAACACTCAATATCTAATGCTTCATACAAATCAATTCTGCATAATTCAAGTGTGCGTTAAACCTCTACTTTAAGTTTATTTTCAAAAGGCTCACTTTCTAAAACCATGCCATTTGAGTGTTGCAAAATGTTTAAATCAAGAGGAGTAATGTTCAATTCATCATCAATAAATCCATTTTCTAAAATGTTCAAATTAAGAAAATTATCCTCAAGTTGGCCAACACTAATTTCCATTTCATTGCACAATGATTCAGAAAAGTGATTACTATGAGAATAGGGAAATTAGAACTCATCAGTTACTATTTTTTCAAATATCATTCCCTCCTCTTAATCATCCCTCAACATTTCAGTGATTATTGGGTTTGGAGTTTCAAAACATGGAAGAGAAGTGTTCAATTTAGGTTAAAAAATTTTAGATTATGTGATTTCTAGTTTAATGTTCTCATCCAGATTATACCCAATATCATGTTCAGGATCAATATTCAGAATTTCAGAAATTTTGGGTGAAGAGTTTTTAACATTCAAATTTTCAGTATCAAGTATCTCTTCTACCCGAATGACTTCATTTTTAAAACTCCTAAAACAACGATTTTTCTCTAATGTAGAAATTATGAAGAGAACTGTACATTATTTTTCAATCTGTTTCAATTCATATTTGTCCAACTCAACACCATTAAAGTTCATTATAGGGTCTTCATCAATGTGTTCTTTGTTTAATGAGTTGGTTATTTCCAGATTTGGGTCAACAGATTCAGATTATTTAAAGTAAATGGTTTTTTGCCCAGTGTTAGATTCAGTTTACTCTTCCACTTGATTTTTAAATATTTTATAGACATTTTCATTTTCATTTTCTTCAAATTCTTATTCTTCTTTAACCCTCTATTGTAATTCCAAGAGCATGTTTTCCAATCTTTTTAGACTTTGATCTCACTCTTGAGAATCTCTAAGTTGAATTTCATGGGTTTTAGTTAATCAATTATTAATTTGTCCCAGCATAGCCTCCAATTTAGAATCAATTAATTCAATTTTATCTAGGGTGTTAGGACTGGGCTCAATATATTCATCATCTTCAATGAAAGAAATATGTTATGGCTGGTTATAGACACACTGCCAGGCAGTATGTCCATAATCTCCATGAAAAACGTAGTAAGGTCCATTGAAGTAGTTTGAGCCTTCATAAAATTTCATTTTTTAAATGTTTTAGATCAAACACACAAAAAAATTCAAATAGAACTCAAAAAAATAACATAAGCAGCAAATGTTCAAAGTTTTTGATTTTTTATAATTTTTTTGTATGAATTTTTGTGTGTTTTTATCTTTTTAAATAAAACCTTAGATTCTTAGTACGTGCCTTCCCTAGAAACGGAGCCAAATTTTGATGCAAGACGGAGGTCAACACATCCCTCAAAATTAAATTTATTACTCCTACACTAGTATAGTAGTGCAGGGTCGATCGATAGAGAGGACATATGAGTGATTTATAAGGTTTTTGAATTTTAAACCCCCACTATTGCCAGCAGTGGGGAAAATAACTTCTTACTTTTTATATATTTTTTATTTTATTGATGAAATGAAACAGGATGAGGAAACATTAATTTTTTTTAATAAATAAACTAATTTTAATACTATGTACAACAAAGAAACTAGAGAAAATACAGTATATTAATACTAAGCAGCAAGACAAAGAAGCGAGATCAACAAAGTACTCTGGAATTCTAAATTACTGGTATGAATGGAAATTCTCTCCATGGCTTACAATCAAATCACACTTCAAGTAAGACTGAAGAATTTCCCTCGCCATGAAACTCAACAGGCAGATGATTAAGTCTTAGTGTTCACCACAACAAAACTTAATTGAACTGTAAGAAGTTTTAAGATAACATTTGGAAAAGAACTCGCCATAATCTTCCAATGTTTATGTTTTTAATGTTTTGAAAATTACATTCAAGATCAACCTGACCAGTCGATATTGAAGTTTATAATTTTAAACATTGAAGTGTGAATTATCAAAATATTAGAAACAGAATCAGTCTCGCCAACTGATTCTAATTTTGTAAAAAGATAAGAAAATAAAGATTTAAAGATCATAACCAGAAGGTTTTAAAATTCCCGAGCCAAGAAAGTTCAAAAAAATGATCATATTTTCTAAATTAGTTATTACAACCAAGATACAGAGTACAAGAGTTATGGACAGAGGGATGAAGAACTCCCCTAGCTCAGCTCTGCCTCCTGGCTCCTTCATTTCTTGCTATGCTCTGGTGTTGTTCCTAGGAATTCCCTCTCGAAGCTGGAGTGTTCGTGTAATGAATGAGAGTCCTCCGAAAATCTTCTACTAGTCTACTTTTAGTACCCTACTATCATAAGATACATGCCACTTCTCTATTTCCACCGATTTGGAATGCCCTTCATGAGTTCACCGCACACGTGCGCTTTTTTCTTGACAGGCACGTCGTGCTAGAATTTCCCTCATAACTAACTTCTTGTGAGTTAGTTAGATGAATCTGGATGTATGTACATCTCTTGAATGAACATGGAAAGTTAAAACAAAATAATAAATAAATGAAAACTCAAAGAAAGTAAAGCAATTATATTTTTAATTAAAAGTAAAATTACTAGTTAAAAAGGTTACAAATCGTTAATTAATAAAAATCATAATTGATAATTATTATTAAATATTATTATTATGATTATTAATTTATTATTAAATATTTAATTAAATAAAATTATTAAGTTTTTAATTAAATATCAACTATTTGGTTATTTTATTAATGTTGGTATTATTAATAATTAGTTATTATAACTAAATGATGTTTTTGATTTAAGAAATTATTTATTAAATATTTTATTTAGTTTACAAATTTTATTATAAGATCAATTATTTATAAAGTTAATTTAAATTAATTTATAACTATTATTTGTAAGTTAATTTTATTTAAGCTCTTAAAATAAAAATCTATTTAATTAACATATTTTATATATTAATTTTATTTAATGTTTAAAATAATTATTTATAATTATTTTATATTATATTTATAATTATTTTATAATTTTTATTATTTTTTAGTTAGGTTAATCATCTCCCCCCTCATTCCACGCTGAGAAGTAGGGGAATGGGGGTTTTGGTGTTGAGAACCAGTAGAAGAGCCTCCTCCTTCTTCCTCCCAACGAATCCACTACTGTGAATCCATAGAATTGGCGGTGGAATCCTTCTCTTCTAGCAACAACACACACATGTACTCCTCTCATCTGCACATCGCCATTCTCCAAGCCTTCCTCCTCACGGAACAGTAGCTCGAGCGACATCAGGTTCCTCCGAGATTGGATCCTCCTTTCATCAGCACAACACACCGACTCAAGTTCGGATAACTCTCCCCAATGGAAGATCCGATTCCTCAAGCGGCTTTGGTCAAGAATCGCAACCGTTACAAATGTGGAAAAGTGGTCTCTTCCTACATCGGTGAACCCTCTTACAAAAGAGACACATGATCATCAAACTACTTTTTAAAGTATCGCAACCTCCTCCAACAGCGAAGCAGCGACATGGACTTCCATCGACAGTGGTGGCTTGAGCCTTGGATGCGGCGCATCCCTGCCCGTGGTGAAAAACCCGGTCCCTTATAATATTTCTATGGTGGCTACAGTTTGGAATAACAAAATTAAATAGGAGAAAAAAATGGTGGCTGAAGGGAGATGCATATGATGGCCGCTCGGGTGAGACCATGAAGAGAAAGGATTTGTGGTGGATAGAACTTGTGGTCTATATAAAATTATGAGGAGGTGAAACTGTTAATGCAAAAAGGAGCCGGTGTTAGAGAGGTGCGTGGAGAGGTTACGGTAAAAAGGGCTTACCGTGGATGAAACTGTGACAAAAAATGGGAAACAGTTCCAGGAAACGGTGAGAGAATATAGAGGATCACAGTGGGATAGTAATGAATCCAGTACGTGGTGAACCGGTGAGATAACAAAATGGAGCGGTGGGAAAAGTTACAGTGAGACTGTATGGATATGGTGCATTCATGACAAAGGGTTATGGTAACAAGAGAGTGAGACATCGTAAGGGGGTGTTATGATGAGACAGTAAGAGAGATTGATGGTGGAACCATGAGTTAGGTTACAGTGAGACCATAAATGGAAGAAACGGTGCGTGGAGACACCATGACCGTGATGAAACTATTTACCTGCAAAATAAACATGGTAAATGAAATAAGTTAAAACCTAAATTAAAAATGAACAAAATAATTAATAACAACTAAATATTAATTAAAACAAATGAAAATTTAAATAAACTTATAAACTTAAATTAAATTATTAACAACTTCTATTCGCATAACTTAAATTATTACTATACTAAAAATAAAATTAAAAAGAAACTGACTTATTAAAAGTAACATAAAATTTAAACATTTATAAGACAAAGGTAAATTGTTTAAAATAGTTACTAAATAAAATTAAATTAATTTAAGGTAGAAATATTATTATTATATTATTAAACCATTATGTAAATTAATTAAATTTAAATAAACGACTTAATAAAACTAAATATGTTTATAATCTTATATTTTAATTAATGAATTAAAGAAAACATCTATTAATTAGGTTTTATTATTTAATTTTTAATACATTCAATGTTAAATTATGACTTCATTATCTAAGTGCAAAATCCAAATTAATTAAATATTTAATTAATGTTAAATTATTAACTATGCAAATAAAAACAACAATCTAAATAAATAGTTATTAGTCTATAAAATTAATGTAAGAAATAAATTAATTTTTGTAAGGCATAACATACACTATTAATTATAAAAATTGGTTAATTATTAAATTTAATAATAAAAATACAAAAGATCCATTATTTATTAAAATGTGTTAAAATAAATAATTAAATTGATCTAAATTAATTAAAAAGATGTGGAAAAACATGTGTTTTAAGTCCACATGAGACATAATTGTATATTAGTATTAGTAATCTATATACATACATAAATACCATATTAAATTTGAAATGGAAAATTTCAACATAATTTTTTTAGAATATTGTTATTCCATCAAGCATATCCATTCATATCATTCGTATTACACTTCATGGATTACAGGGAAAGGAAACTAAATAATGGGGAACATAAAAGCTCAGTAAGGGTTTAGTACCATGGATAATATAACGAATCAATAGGAATGATAAAAATTTAAATGTAATAAAATGAACACATATTCCATTTAGTCAATAAAGAGGCAATCCCAAATAGAAAACCAATAATGAATATAGAAAGGTAAATTACATAACATACTCCACTTTAACAATAAATTGATAATTAAATTCATTTATAGATAATATTATATTGAAAATATCACCCATAATAAGATAAATACTAATCAATATGGGATGGTAAACCACTGAAAACACATACTATTTAGTCAATAAACATTGAATGAAATGCATCAAAAGATAATCTAATTGTAGAAATCTTGTGGATAGTAATGAATGATTTCATTATGATGTAAATGATTAATTATTAGACACCATATCTCATGTACATGATATCTCTCTTGATAAGTTCTATCCACATGATAGATTAAATCTATTGTGTAAAAATCCATTTAAATAAGGATAGGTGACTGATTCATCCCATGAGACATGTTGATACATCATGGGGATATTTATAATAAGGCCCCTCCCATATCCTCATGTCCAATTCATTCCTTATATATCAAAAATTCAATTTATTTCACGAACTATGTGAATTATTATCATATTTCATTTTTGAGTGAATAATATATATTTTTCAATACTAACCTAGATTAAAAATAAATATTGATTTATAAAACCATATATTGAAATTTAATATGGTCCAATAAATTAACGTATTCATAATATATAACAAGGTTGTTTAGTGAGAAATTAATTTTCACATGAAAGTGAATAATTCAAGGGAATGTTAATGTCAAAAAATATTTAATGAAGTGGATATTAATACATTATTTGATCAAAATGATCATAAACCATCCCGATGATTAAAATACATGGTATCAATAAAATATATACTGATGGGTTTAAGAATAATTGGATTTTTAGTTAATAAAATCAAATACAGAAAATTGATATCAGAAAAACATTATTGATGAAAATATCCTTTTAATTATGAAATTCAATTTTGACAAATAAAATTTATCAAAAAAAAAATTATAATTATTTTCCTGGAAAATATTCGTAGAATATTATAAAAAAGGATTTATATGATTTGGGTGGTCATAAAGGCTAAAAATTCCTTTTCTAGAGAGTTTTTTTAAAATATATATTACTTTCACCTTGTCTATAAAATCAAAATGGTAATTGATTTGAAAACGAAATAAATATTCCATTAAAATTTTTTTATTTAAAAATAAAAAATGGTTAAAAGTCAATTTAATAAATAATTTTGAAAATGTAAAAAAATTAATTTTTTTAGAAAACAGGGTTCTTGAATAATACATATTTCCAAACGAAAAGAGAAATGATGTCAGGCTTTCTTAAAAACACTGTATATATTATTTTAAGTACTATTATGATGAAAATTTGTATTAATTTAAGAAAATATCATGAATAATAATATTATAATAAATTGAAATGGTTATATTATACAATTATAAAAAAAATTCCTTCAACTAAAATTCATGAATAGACTTTCTCGATTTGAATGAGATTGTGAGGCAGACCCTTACAATGACCATAATGTTGAATTGAAATTTATTTTATGAAAAAACTATGAGTATTAAATATAAATTAACATATAAAAGTTGACCTGTAGTATAAGATAATAATAATTCATTACACAAATAGTCATAGAATATCAATGATGATAAATATTTAATATAACCCAATGAAATAATGTTGAGTTATAAAATTACCTACCACTTGGTAAACAATAAATAAAATCCACATGGATGAAATAATTAAAATTGAAACTTAAAATACCATTAATTATTATGTAAAAATAATATAACATTTAAAGGGGTAATTATAAAAACTATATAAGAGAAATTGGTGAATAACACACAACTATTCTTTAAGGAAATAAAATTTTGAAAGAATCTCGTACCTCACACGTCGTTTTGGTTGAATGTGTTATAAACTCATGTATAGTGGTTTGGAAAATTTTACTATAATATAAAATTAAAATATTAATTTGTATAATGTAATATATTTTACTTTTATTTTATATAATCACTCATTCATTTCTCAAATGAGAATAACGTTACCACATTTTGGATATACCAAATGGGTCCCAAAATGGAATACCATCAATAATAATACATTATAGGTTATAAATGTGTCTAGATAATATATTTTATACAACATTTCAGTAATTTTAACACTTATCTATTTAGCTCAAACTTCTGAAAAATACATTTTTACCTTAAATTTGGTAATTAATTTTTGACGTCTTCACTATTCACAATGGTAAAAAATTAATTTGTCCTATCAGAAAATAAAAATACATATTATTTTAAATATTGAAAACATTTATCATATATAGTTCAAATATATGAGAAATTTTATTTTAAAATTATTTATTGAGATGTTATGAGAAAGATGGGTTTAAAAGTGAAAAAGGGAAAAAGATTACAATATCATTATCTCAAAATTCAACATGAATATTATTGTAATGTAATTTTCTTATTAATATATATATATATATATATATATATATATTTATATATATATATATATATATTTATATATATAATTGAAATATTTTTAACATAGAAACCAATATAAAATATAATTTAAATTTTTTATTTATTGAAATTATATGGTAATTTTCATTTAAAACATAGTATTTTTCACAATTAATAAAAAAAGGTTTTAAAAAAATTAAAAAATAATAATAAGGTAATTCTAATATTATTATTCATAATATTAAGATAATTCAGTAATTAAAATTAACTAAAATAATAATTATGAATTATGTGCACAAAGAAGGACTAAACATTCCTTTAGAATGAATATCGTCTTTAAGAAAACATTTTTTCCTCTAAATTCTTATTATTTTATTTCTAATAAATAGATAACCATGATTTTCATAATTTAGTTATAATTAATCATACCATCTAAATTAATTTCTAGGAATCAATGGTATAAAATAATATAGTTCATTTCTACTCAGCTTTGTGTGTTCCGAAAGCTATTGAATAGATTATAATCATTTGAAAAGAAAACATTTTTAGTGTCTTTGGTGAAATTTTCTACTATGTTCATTGATTTTTCAGGTCATACATTCTATTTTAAAAAATATATCTTTTAGTATATTTGGTTTTATAAGTCCCATGTCTCATTCAATAGCCTATGTCATCCATGTGGGTACCAACACCGATATAGGAGTTACACCTCTTTATACTGAATGTGAATCATCTGACAGAGTTTCCACCTCAAAAGAGAATGAAAGTAAAATACACTATCCCAAAGTAAAATGTTGACCTACATTGGTAGAGGATCCATGCCCCATACCATAGTGAATTCATGATTCCACATAAATTATAGGGTATCAGAACCTCATTATTGTTGAGTTGGTTCTCACCCTATGTCAAAATAAAGGTTCAACATCCAATGAATGGAATTAAAAGACCTTATATCCCTGGGGTGGAGGTACTCTACATCCAATGGTGTTGGAAACTTTGATTAAAAAATATATCTTTATTAATTGTTCTAATTTTTTTTGAAAATGGTTTGATGATGCATTGGTAATTTCAATATCTTAAAATGATGTAATGTGATTAAAATGTGGAAATGTTATCATTATTTCATGCATGTTGGATGTTTTAGGAATATGTTATTTTTAATGGGAATTGTTCACATATATATGTGGTTCAGTGATAAACATGGGGTTTGTGGACTTGAGATAGCTCTCTAATGCATTAGGAAACATGAATGAGGTAAAATTTAATGTTTCTCCTAAGATAATTAGGGAATATACTGTGATGGGTATTCCAAATGTAACTCCTTATATTGTTGTGAAAGATATAATGTATGTATGTTATGTATTCCATAAGTTACCTTTATGGTTTATTATTTCTTTTTGTTATTCATAAATCTTATGTCATAAGGTATGTTATGATTGAAAAGTATGGTTTAATTGATTTATATTTATTGATGGGATAATGATTTTATTCCTTATTTTATAACACTTACTAATCTTTTTATGCTCATCCCATGTTTTGAATTTTTTTCATAGGACATAAAGATGAATATGGTCAAGGATGACATCAAGGAAAATTTATGTTTTCTAAAACATGAAATAGATATGTTTTTAAGAGTTTTTATGAAAAAATAAAATCTTAGTAGAAGTGTATACTTTGTAATTTTTGAGATGTAATGTAAATGTTATGACCTATTATTCAAAATCTATAAAACAGAAATGATCCTCAATGCAAATTATTTATTTAACTCATGATTAAGTAATGTTTAAGGGAAAGAACTTATTGTATGTATTAGAGGTTGGTTTAGAAAACTATAGGGATTGGGAGTATTTGTTAGACTCATGGTTAGTCTCTATGTCAATTCTTTAAGATAAATCTTTATTTTGTAACTTTTTCAGAACATGGATAGTTTCTTACTAATGAAAGGAGGAGGATCTCAAATGACATTCCTATCTCTTCCTAACGACTTTAATGGAATAATTGTTGCAAAGTCTTGTCCAGAAAACTCTGAAACCTTTCCAAAAAAAAACTCACTTGAATGAAATTGTTTGAGATATCAATCACCTTTGCTATACATCATTACCATTGTGGATCATGGGTTGTATTTAATCAAATATTATTTTCTCAATATTATAATATTTTCAATAAATGTATGTATTATCAAGGAATTTGTAAAATATTTTACCTTATCACAAGATTTTTATTCATATTATGGTTTTGAAAAAGGTGCTGAAGAACGGGACCCTTGTGCAACCTATTTATATTTGATTTTAAATTATAGTCTTTTAACACATATTATGGTATTTTAAAAGGACCATTGATTGAATGTTTCCACTCAAACTCATTATGACTATTTTATAAAAAGAACGTTTAATCAGATGTTTTGAAATTATATGTCATACATGATTTTTTTCCAAAACTGTTTTTCTTTGACCACCCATATGAACCAAGTTGTACGAGGTGTATTTGGTTAAAGGAAGGAGATGATTTTGAATGATCTGTAAATCATTTTTTCAATGCAAGGAAAATATATCTACATGAACAAGATGAAGGTGAAACCATGTGGGAACAATGATCAAGGTACGATGTTCCTTCTTTGTGAAAAGTGTTATTTTATGGAGGTAACTTTTTTTCAATATATATAAGACTTCATGAATTAAGATATTGAGGTCATTATGAGTTGCGATGAAAATAAGAGGCATAAGACAGCCATTGAGTTTAAATCATGTTATGTTTATTTTTGAAGACTTTACCTCATTTTTTAGAATTGTTGGTCAGAGTGGACACTCAAGAGGGGGGACAATTGAGTTCCAATTAAAAATTTCTGTTAAAAAGATTTCTATTAAAATCCCCCAAAATAAATAAAAAGCTAATCTGTAGTGAATTTGTAATACAGTAAAGGGTCAGTTAGGTTCTCAATAGATTGATTAGTTCTCAGTTAATCTAATCTGAAGATAAGATTACCTTTTGAAACTAACCTAATGATTTCAAATAAATACAAACACTTTCTAGTTTAACTATCAGAGTTACGTTAAAATAGATTTGAATTTAATGTACTATGCAGTCGAATATTCAATATAGTTTAAAACAAAATAAACAAGAATAATAGTTTTAACCATGTGGTTCAATCTCAAGCTGAGACTTATTCCTCTCAAACAGTTTATATTATCTTTCATCCACACCCTGGATCAGGGTTTACAAAAATACATAGACTGTCCATGTACTAAGACATCTACCACATTTCTACATGAAAAAAAAACAATAGCATATAGGCTATCCAGGTCACACATTACCTCTACCACTATCCACAGTGGGAACTAAAAGGATTCAAAAGGTTTGAGTGAGGATTTTAGATATCCTCCAGCTATTCTCAGGAGTTAGTGTGTGTAAAAAAACAGAGCACACACACTTCTCAAAATATGAATAAATGAAACATAATGGAACTAAACAAATAGAGATGAGTTTAGAATGCTCTAGGTGTTGTGATTGAATCTCTGGACTCCTCATATTGATGTATATGAAGCTTTGAGTCCTTCATTAGAAGTTTTAAGAAAAATAGAGTGTCATAGTTCTGTTCCTTCACTTCCAGAGTAGGTGTTCAGATCGAGTAAGAGAGTATTATTTGTAACACTTTCACTTCTTCTTTGAAACTTCTACATGATGTGTATGACTATTCTTTGAGTTCATCTCATATTCTTCTTTATGAAGTTCACTTTATCTGTCACACACTTGCACGTATATTTCCCTCTCTTTATTCATTAGCATGATATTTTTTTATGCCTTGAGCTCTGACAATGGGAATTATTACCTTTTTACAGGTACAAGGTACAATTTCCGGACATGCCAAAAACTATCATTAATTAATTGAAGATGCATTAAAAACATCAAATATGAATTTTTATAAATAAACAAGTAGATATAATGTTTTGATAAACTGTGACTGGTTTTCATCAGTATCACCTGGTATCAGTGAGCTTGTAATGGTTGACTTGAGTCAGTATGTCTTGTGTCATTATCTTTTACTCTTTATAACAGTAGCTCTATGTATCTGTAGCTCTTTAAATCAGTATCTCCTGTTATCGACAACTCTTTTGTAATGGTGGAATTCTTGTATCAGTAGACTTTGTAGCGGTAGCCATCTTTCAGTATCAGCAGACTTGTATCGGTAGCTGTCTGTCGGTGTCTGTCTGTATCGGTGGAATTTGTCTGTCTGTATTGGTGGACTTCATATCAGTAGCTGTTTTTCTGTCTGTTTTTATCAGTAGATTGTATCAGTAACAATTTATATACTAGTGGACATACTCTATCTTTAGGTATGTATAAATCAACTTGTGCATACCGATAGACTTATTTTATCGGTATCTCAGGTGTAACGGTGACTATCTGCATACCGGCGACCTTATCCATATCGGTAGACTTTTGTACCGGTGTACATAGCCTAATCGGTAGCTATTGTGCATACCGGTGGACTTACTCTATCAGTAGCTATTCTATGAAAAACATATCCAAATTGAGTTAGAATTATTTCAAAGCATGTATATACATAGATAAACATTGATTAATATATTCCAATGATTTTTTTTATATTTTTGTCAATATAATTTAACATATAGATAGGATTAAAAACCCATATTAAAACATAATTGAGATTATAAAAATAGGAGAGGTCAAAAATCTCCCCCTTTTGATAATCACAAATTATGGTATTATAATCCAAAATAATAATTAAGATACCAGTATAAAATACATTGAGTCTGACATTTTCAAATGTATCAGAGAATAGAGTATTAAATGAAAGTGTATTAGAGGTATGAAACAACTGTAAGAAACAAAAGTACCAGAGGTATAATTGTATTATGGTAAAATTATATTATGCTCATATTTCTCATAGTCCTCATATTTATCTACCTTATATAAATTAAGGTATATTATGATAATTTATTTCTCCCCCGTATATATTATTTCTCCCCCTTTTTGATTAGAAAAAAGTAGGAAAGAATGGATGAGAGAAGGAACAGAAAGTAAGATAGAATGAAAGCATTTATATAGTACTTGATGAAAAAAACATAGAAATACAGAATTGAAAAAAAAATAATATAAGTGATTCCTATCAAAGGTCCTAGCCACTAATCAATCCACCTCCTGAATGTCCAATTTGGAGTGGGATTTATGTTCGGAGGTAGACTCAGGCTGGGTAGCTTCAATAGAAGGCTTGGGAGTTGCAGAAATCACTGCTGGAGGATGAGCAACAGAGACTGTTCCTGGCCTGTAGTGGGTACTCCTCAGAGTAATCAATGGTGTCAAGCTTCTGATAGCTTGAGCTGGTGTCATCTAAGGAATGGAGGTAGACTGAGCACAAGTAGGTAGAGTTGTTGGTGAAATTATTGGAGTACTGTTCACATGAAAAAATGGAAGCAACAGATTCCTAAAGTCCCTTATGATCCCTCCTCATCTTTCCATAGCATAAATGAAATCATCCTTGTTCTCCAAAAATTTATCTAGAGTTGGAGTCAACTCCCACAGCTTTCTTACTTGTTCTCTGAAGGCTTGATTAACTGGGTTTAATTTCTGGTTTT
This sequence comes from Viscum album, assembly GCA_963277665.1. Classification (NCBI taxonomy): domain Eukaryota; kingdom Viridiplantae; phylum Streptophyta; class Magnoliopsida; order Santalales; family Viscaceae; genus Viscum; species Viscum album. The sequence goes on from CAUJRU010000210.1 coordinate 670,861, forward strand.
CTAACAGAAGATTGAAATAATTGTTCAACTGATGCTTAGTGTAGATCCTTTGAAAATAGGAATCCAATTTATATTTGATCTATTTTTGAGAAGAAGTGTCCTCTATCATAAAATTCTGAACAATTTTCCTTATATCCCTAGTGGTAGTCACCACATGGGTCAAAGAAGCAGAGTCTACAGAGCCACTGGTATAAGACTGTCCAATCTCATCTCTTATAACAACTTGAACCTGATCAATATCCAAAGAAGACCTGGTAGTACTCAGAGGTGAAATAGTAAAGGCAACTGTTTCCTTAAGGGATTTAGTTATCCCACTTATGAGATTTTTCACAAGAGAGTCCTGGGTGCTTACATGCAGTTCCATGGAATTATTAAAATCCTCAAAAACTGATACCATCTAGCCAACTACATTTTTCACAAAAGCTAAGTCTTTGCCTTCTTGAGATTTAGAGTTCATATAGGATTCTAGAAAGACAACTGACTTATTTAGAGATTCAAAATCCTCTACCAAGCTTGAAATTTAATTATAGTAGGTCTTGACTTCATTCATCATCTCTTCCACAGTGGTTGACACAATACATCCAAGAGAGAGTAAAAATGATTTTCCATTTTGCTCAGTTCTTAAATAAAATAGCTCTTTAAATCTTCAAAAGAGACAATCAAAGTCTCCTTCAACTCAGCCTTTAAAGATTCAAGATCAGCCACAGTAACCAGATTTTCCGGCTCAACTGCAGGTTCTCTTTCAGACACAATACTAGCCACATAGTCATTCATAACAGATTGAATGGATGATATCAATGAGTTTTCCATTCTTCTTACCTCTTCCACAAATAAGGCCTTAAGATTAGAATTAAACTGGTCCAAATTAGCTTTTCTTACCATATCCTCAGGTAAAAACTCAGAAAGAATATTATAGTTAACTTGTGGTCTATTGATGGGTGTCTCATCTTCTGAATTAGGATAGTCCAACCCACTAAATACAAAACATGGGTCTTCAGCCCAGTCTTAAATCTCATGAGCAACCAAAATAGTGCCATGTCTGGTAGGATGCTCCCCCTCAATATGAACATTCTCTTGTATAAGTACATAAATAACACCCTAGCTCGGTCTTCCTCAGAATAATTCTCCACAACCATTTCCAATTCAATAGAAGGAGGATCCCCAGGAATAGGTGCAGGTCTGTCAACTTCAACAAGAACATCCTCTATAGGCACAACAATACTTCTAATCAATGGAAAAAAGCTCAAGGTGTTCTCATCTTAGTTATCAGAAACATGTTCTCCACTCTCATGAACTTCTTACCCATTCTTTGGAATAGACTGGTCTTCCTCATCAATAGGGGATTCTTCATTCTTACTCCCAACACTATTTCCTTTCCAGATGATACAACATTAGCAACAGGACATGGAGGCAAGTCTAGATCCCTTCCATCAACTATAGAGGTATCCTCTTCATCAGTATCATCACTATACTTAGGTTCCTCTTCATTAGGTCCTAGACTTGGATCCCTCACATCCTTAGAACTTGAAGGATGATCCACATGATTAAACTTATTATACAGATTCCCTTAATCACTGACCCATTCACTTCTCCATGGATTCCAATTAATCTTCATGTATTTAAAAACAGTTCTTGTGATGCAAAAGTTGTTCCTTATCACCACTATCTCCTCCTGAGACTCAGCTACTCCCTTCACATTGATCATAACTAAAATTAGCTTTGAAAAAAATAGAGCATTAGTTTTTGACTTTCGCCTGGTCATATCTTCAATTTGAATCATCAAAAGCGTACCAAAATTTACCTTGACAACATGCCTCAAAAAATGAATCAAATAAATATCTTGGTATTTTAGATTTGCAAAGTCTCCTCTTCTTAGACTTCGAACGTGATGGATGAACATTAACAGTAACCGGTTTTCTCCATCCATTTCTATAGCAACTAATTTTCTAGGTGTGCCATATCCTATTAATTATTCCAAATCAGATTTATATTCAAATATTTTACTAGTAGGAGGTACTGATTTTGAGAAATACCCAAACTCTCCTTCATGTGGAACCTTGAGGCACTCATCCCACTCAATAGAAGAAAAAGATAATGTCTTCCCATTTACTACTAATATCATTCTATTCTCAACTTTTGATTTCTAAAAACAAAAAAACTCATAGAATTATTTTAACAGCTTTGGATAATAAGGACTATATTTATTCGAGAAGCATTCTACCCATTTTTGATCTTCCAGTACTTCTAGAACTAAAGACTTACTGGTCATCAACCATTCCATGCATAGCTCTTTCTCAACTACTATTTCCCTTTGGGTGAGGTGTGGATTTGTAGGTTTCTTTGCTTCACTGTCACTACTAGACTCTCCTTTGAGTCTCTTGGTATTCAGATCATCATCCTTTTCACTGACTGAATGTCTCTTCACTCTTTCCATTCTATGAATCATGAGGCATAGGGTTTGAGAGAAACGACGGTTTGGAAGCTGAGGCTTGAAGGTAAAGGGTTTGAGGTGGATTGAGAGAGGTCAAGACTTATTTTTTATCATTTAGGAATCACAAAATAAATAAAACATAATAAATATAATACAAATAATATAGATTCTAGCGGATAAAGATTTGATGTTTAAAAACAGCAAAACTAACGGTATGATGTACTGGTGAGGATTCCTAATAGCGAGGTATATCAGTGAGGTTCATTAACAGTGAGGTATATCAGTGAGGTTCAATAATAGTGAGTTATGTCGGCAAGGTTCATACTAGTGAGTTATAACAGTGAGGTTCATTAACAGTGAGGTATATTGGTGAGGTTCACTAACAGTGAGGTATATCAGTGAGGTTCATACCAGTGAGGTATAACATTGAGGTTTTGACTAACGGTGAGGATTAGGCTAACAGTGAGGTTTGGCTAACGGTGAGGTTTGGAAAATGGTGAGGTTTGGCTAATAGTGAGGTTGGTCTAACTGGGTGTTTTGGCTAACGATGAGGTTTGGCTAATGGTGAGGTTTGGATAACAGTGAGGTTTGGCTAACGATGAGGTTTGGCATCTACATATTTTATCATTCCTAACTCATGCCTAATGTAATTTAACCTATCAGAACTTAAGGTATTGGTGAAAATGTCAGCTAATTGATGTTCAGTACCTATAAATTAAAGAGTAATAACAATATTTTGGTAATGGTCTCTCAAAAAATGGTGCCTTACATCAATGTTCTTAGTCCTGGAGTGAGACACAAGATTCTTAGAGATATTGATCGCACTAGTGTTATCACAGTTTATAGATACATGTCAAAACCGATATCCATATTCCAATTATGTATGTTTCATCCACAGAATTTGTGCATAGTAACTACCAACAACAATATATTCTGCTTCAGTAGTAGACAATGCAACAAAGTTCTGCTTCTTACTACACCATGATACAATGGACTTACCTAGAATATGATATGTTCCAGAAATTCTCTCTCTATCTAACTTGCAACCAGCAAATTTAGCATCTGAATAACTTATTAAATCGAATGATTGTCCTTTTGGATAAAGTAATCCTAAGTTAGTAGTATGTTTAATATATTTGAAAATTCTTTTAACAACAATCAAGTGTGACTCTTTTGGATTATCTTGAAATATTGCACACATACACACACTAAACATAATATCAGGTCGACAAGATGTAAGGTAGAGAAGACTCCCTATCATACCTCTATAATTGGTTTGATCCGCTGGTTTTCCAGTTTCATCACCATCCAACTTACAACTAGTAATCATAGGTGTATCACTTTACTTAATACTATCCAAACCAAAATGTTTTAAAAGATCCTTTGTATATTACTTTTTATTTAAAATAATACCATTTTCATTTTGAAAATCTTGAAATCCAGGAAAATATTTGAGTTCTCTCATTAAACTCATTTAAAATTCATTTTTCATACTCTTTGAATAATCAATACACAAATAATTTTTAGAAGATTTAAAAATAATATCAGCAACATATATTTGTACTATCAAAAAATCTTTGGAAATTCCTTTAATAAAGAGATTTGGATTAGAAATCCCTTTATAAAAACCTTTTGCAATAAGAAACTCACTTAGTCTATCATACCAAGCTCGTGGAGCTTGTTTTAAAACATATAAAGCTTTAGAAAGCTTAAAAACTTGATTTAGAAAATGAGGATTAGTAAATTCAGGTGGTTATTAAAAAACATCTTCAATTATAAAACCATTTAGAAAATAACTTTTGACATCAATTTGATATAACATGAAATATAGGTGAGCAACATAGGCAAGTATAATCCTAATAGCTTCTAATATAGCTACAGGTGCAAAGGTTTCCTCATAGTCTATTCCTTCTTCTTGAATATAACCTTGTGCAAGTAACCTTTCCATGTTTCTAACTATGTTTCTTGATTCATCAACTTTATTCCAAAAAACCCATTTGGTGCCTATGGTCAAAGTGTCCTTAGGTCTTTCAACTAATTCCCAGACTTTGTTTCTTTCAAATTGATTTAATTTTTCTTGCATAGCCATTAACCAAAATTCATCATTGATTGCATCATTGATATTTTTTGGTTCTAACTGTGAAAGAAAGGCTTGATGTTCAACCCGATTTCTTAGAGAATCTCTAGTTTGTGTCCCTCTACCAAGATTACCTACAACAACATCTAAAGGATGATTATTTAGAATCCAAGTTGATCTAGTAAAGGTAGGACTAGAAATTTTAGTATCTTCTCTATGCTCGGGTTCACCAGAAGCAGATTCTGGAATATTTCCAGAACTGGTTGCTTTTACAACACGTTCAATGATTTTATCATTAAGGTCCAGAATAGATAGATCTTCTTCAAGATTTTCAAGAGAAGGCTTGGGTTCATGCGGATCAGTTTAATCAAATTTGACATGTAATGATTCTTCCTTACATTTGGTCCTTTTTTAAAAGACTCTATAAGATTTGCTGGTTACAGAGTAACCTAGAAATATTCCTTCATCACTTTTAGAAGAAAACTTGTCAAGATTATCCTTAGTGTTAAGAATAAATAATTTTAAACAGAAAACTCTGAAGTAACTAACCTTAGTCTTCTTATTATTCCACAATTCATAAGGGGTATTCTTGAGAACATGTATAGTGAAGACTCTATTTATAATATAACAATCTGTATTGATAGCTTCAACCCAAAAATAAACAGGTAGGTCATACCCATTTAGCATAGTTCTTGAAATTTCATAAAGGGTTCTATTCCTTCCTTCTACTCCACCATTATTTGAGGTGTCCTAGGGGAAGATAAATTATGATTGTAGCCATTATGTGAGCAATAGGTTTCAAAATCATGATTTTCAAACTCATGGCCATGATCAATTCTCAAGGTCTTAATCTTAAGCCCACTAAGTTATTCTATATATTGGGAATATTTCATAAAGTGAGAATAAACTTCACTTTTGTGAGCAAGAAAGTGTACCCAAGTGTATCTAGAAAAGTCATCTACTAAGACATAAACATAGTGATTCCCATTTAAACTTGAAACTATATAAGGTACAAATAAATCCATGTGTACCAACTCAAGATGTTGAAAAGTTGAAACTTATTTCTCTGATTTGAATGAAACATTATTTTTCTTTCCCTTTTGACAGGGAGTAAAAACTTTGTCTGATAGGGATTTTAGTTAAGGTAGGTCTCTAACTAAATTTTTCTTAGTCAGTTTCATAAGTGAATGAACATTACAGTGTCCTAATCTTCTATTACATATCCAAGACTCTCTACGAAAAACATTTAAACTAGTAACCTTTTGTTTGGATAATGAATTTAAATCTACAGTATAAACATTTTAATTTCTTATGGCATAAAATACCATAAAATTTATAGAATTAAAAACATTACAAGCATCATTTTCAAATTTAACATTGAAACCATCATCACACAACTGAGAAATGCATAACAGGTTGTATTTTAATCCTTCAACAAATAATATTGTAGAAATTAAAACTGAATCAGTGTTACCAATATGGCCTAAGCCAATGATTTTTCCTTTTGAATTATCACCAAAGGTGACATTTCCAACATAAACATTGATTAAACTTTTGAAACATGAGTAATCTATAGTCACATGCCTTTAAAATCCATTTTATAATTACCATATCTTCTTATAGGAACTCATTATGAAAGTTTCTTACAAAATAGGTTTAAATAGAAAATGATATTGTTACCCATATTTTCTTGGGTCCAGAAAGGTTATCAATCAAGACTTTTGGTACCCAGATTTGTTTAATTGGTCTCATATAATCAATAGATTAAAAATATTTTGAATGATAAACTTTGTTTTATCTATAAATATGTGAATAGCTGGTTGAAACATAGGAATTTCCAAAATTGGAACAAGCATCATACTATCCAGATTTTGGAATAAATATATTCTTTACAAGCTGTCTCTGTCCAGGTTGATAGCCTAAACCAGTAGTATACTTTAGTGGTACTTGTTTTCCAAGAATTTGAGTAAGAGTGTTCTTTCCATTTGTGTTTTTTTCTAGATCATTTCTATGTTTCTCATTGGAAAATTTATGTTCAGTATTCTCCTTTAACAATTGAGCATTATATTCTTTTTCTATACGAAGATCAGATTCAACATTACTAGTAAAAGCATACTGTTTATTTAATGAATTGTACTTATCTTTCAGCTCATTACAAGTATCTTCTAACATAGTATAGTATTCAAATAATTCTTAACTAGACATGTTTTAATAATCAGAATCATCTCCAGAATAATAAAAGTTTGAAGCAGGAGTATCCAATGATAACTCAGATGTGTTTTTCATGAAACACATATTAGCCTTTTGAGATTTTTCATCCTGATTGGAATCAGAATCACTTGAACTTCCTTCCGAAGCACTCTAGGTTTCTTTCATAGATTTCTCGTATTTTTTGTACTTGTACTCATATTTCTTCTTGTATGTTAATTTTGTACAATCAGCCTTCACATGTCCTTTCCTATTGCATTCTTAGCAGACTATGTCATCACTTTTATCATTCCTTTTCCAATCCTTCGTCCAATAAACTTTATTGTAATACTTTCCATTGTAATTGGATTTTCTGAAAAACATATTCTTTCTATAAAATTTCTATAATCGTCCTGCTATCTGAGCCATTTCAGCATCACTATCTGATGCACATTCCTCACAGCTTGAGCTATCACATTCACTTTGATTTTTTCCCTTGTCCTTAAGTTTCGAAGTAGAGGTCTTGAAAGATACAGACTTATTTCTTGGTTCATCATCTTATTCCTTATTTACCTTTAGCTCTTCCTCATACATCATCTACCTACTAATTATCTCCTTAACAGGTAGTGAACTTATGTCACACGATTCTCTTATGGAGACTGATGTGCCTCTCCATCTTTTTGGCAGACATCTAAGTATCCTCATGATTTGCTCTTTTGCAGGAACAACTTTTCCAAGTGAGCTCATTGTATTTATAATTTAGTTGAACCTGAGAAATATGTCCGAAATAGGTTCATTAGGATTCATTTTAAAATTATCATACTTAATAGTGTAGGTATTAAATCTCATTTCCTTAACATTTTTTGTTCTCTGATGGGAAATAGAAAAAGTATCCCAGATTTCATAAGCAGTTTTACAAGTAGATATTCGATTAAATTTTTCATATCCTAAAGCATAGTATAGAGCATTGATTTCTTTACAATTATTATTTTAAGTAGTTTTCATAGGTTCATCTCAAGCAGTTATTTCAATTTTTGGAATCTTATATTGAGTATCTATAGAAGTACATATGTAAAATTCCTTACTTTATAAATGATTTTTCATTTTCAGTTTCCATTGGACATAATTAACACCTTTAAAAAAGGGTGTTCTTTAGTAGAAGCACCTTCTAGTCTATTATCCATAATTAAATTTTAAAAAATATATTTAAAGAGATAAAATTTAGAACTAACATAAATTTATGATCTTTAAGATACAACTAAAATCACAGTTGAAAAATAGAGTATTTAAAAAACCTTTATTACCAAACAATCCTCTAATACCAAATGTTGGTTGGAGTGGACACTCACGAGGGGGGTGAATTGAGTTCAAATTAAAAATTTCTATTAAAAATATTTATATTAAAATCCCCCAAAATAAATAACAAGCTAAATTTTAGTGAATTTTTAATATAGTAAAGGTTAAATTAGGTTGTCAAGAGATTTATTAGTTCATAGTTAAACTAATATGAAGATTAGAATACCCTTTTAAACTAACTTAATGCTTTAAAATAAATACAAAAACATTCTAGTTTAACTATCAGAGTTAATTGAAAATATATTTTAATTTAAAGTACTTAGCAGTGAAATATTCAATATAGTTCAAAACAAAATAAACCAGCACTATAGTTTTAACCATGAGGTTCAGTATCAAGCAAGACTTTGTCCTCTCAAACAGTTTATATAAATATTGATCTACACCCTTGATCTGGGTTTAAAATAGTACACAGACTGTCCAAGTACTAAGACCTCTACCATAATTATTCATGGAAAAAACAAAACAATAGCACATAGGCTATCCAAGTCACACTTGACCTCTACCACTATCCACAGTGGGAACTAAAAGGATTCAGATGGTTTGAGTGAGGATTTTAGATATCCTCCAGTTTTGCTCAGGATTTAGTGTGTGACAAAAAAACAGAGCACACACACTACTCAAAATGCGAATAAATGAAACACAATAAAGCTAAAAAAATAAAGATGAGTTTAGAATGATCTATGTGTTGTGAGTGAAGATCTGGACTCCTCAGATTGATGTAGATGAATCTTTGAGTCCTTCTTTAGAAGTTGTAAGAAAAACAAAGTGTTGTGGTTCTGTTTGTTCACTTCTAGAGTAGGTGTTCAGATCGAGTAAGAGTGTATTCTATGTAACACTTGATCTTCGTCTTCGAAACTTCTACTTGATGTGTATGACTGTTCTTTTAGTTCTTCTCTTGTTCTTCTTTATGAAGTTCACTTCAGGTGTCACACACATGCATGTATATTACTATCACTTTCTTCATTAGCCTGATCTTTATTTTATAACTTGATCTCTAGAAATGGTAATGATTACCTTTTTATAGGTACGAGGTACAGTTTACGGACATGCCAACAACTATCATTAATTAATATTAGATGCATTAAAAACATCAAATATGATCATTGCTAAATAAACAAATAGAAATAGTGTATAGAGAAACTGTGACTGGTTTCTATTGGTAGATCCTGGTATCAGTGAGCTTGTAACGATGGAATTGAGTTAGTATGTCTTGTGTTGATAGCTGTTACCCTTTATATTAGTATCTCTATGTATTGGTAGCTCTTTCCATTGGTAGCTCCTGTTATCACTATCTCTTTTTTACTTGTGGAATTCTTGTATCAGTAGACTTTATAGTGGTAGCCATCTGTCTGTATTAGAAGACTTGTATCGGTAGCTGTATGTTAGTGTCTGTCTGTATTAGTGGACTTTGTCTATCTGTATCGGTGGACTTTGTTTGTCTGTATCCGTGGACTTCATATCGGTAGATATCTGTCTGTCTGTTTGTATCGGTAGCTTGTATCGGTAACAATGTATATACCAGTGGAATTACTCTATCGGTAGGTCTGTATCAGTCGACTTGTGCATATTGATAGACATATTCTATCTGTAGCTCAGGTGTAATGGTGACTATCTGCTTACCGGTGACCTTATCCATAATGGTAGACTTTTGTAGCGGTATACTTAGCCTTATCTGTAGCTGTTGTGCATACCGATGGACTTACTCTACCAGTAGTTGTTCTGTGAAAAACATATCCGGATTGATTTAGAATTATTTCAAAGCATGTACAGACATATATAAACATGGATGAAAATATTCCAATGATTATTTTGATATTTTGGTGAACATAATTTAACATATAGATAGAATTATAAACACATGTTAAAACATAATTGCGATTATCAAAATAGGTGATGTCAAGAATAATGTTATAAAATTGTGTAGTTTTTTAAATAGGACAACGTGTAGACCATGTGACAACCCTTCATGTCAGACAAAGCTGCGGGAATCGAACCTACAACCAAAGTATAACATTTTTCATGATTCATTAAAAAATAAATTTTATCAGAAAAATAACAAAATTTTACCCAAAGGGAATTATGATGTTCCGATTCTAAAGAAGAATTTTATTTTGTCAAATAGAACATATAAAAGTGACCAAAACTTGATTTAACTAGGGTTCTCCATTAAAAGGTGGTAAATCAACCTTTCAAAGTAAATTTTGCTTAAAATTATATTTATTCATATTTTAAGCCTTTAACTTTTATTTGATAAATTTAAAAACATTTTATAAACATGTATGATCATATTGTAGTTAGTTATGTTCATTCCCACCAATACAATGTCTAGGAGTTAACAATCATTTAAAATAATAATATTATATTATTAGTGTGCAATATAATATTTCAATGAAACCTGTTATTGCGTATCAGATATGCCATCAAACATATCAATCATCTTTAATGTAATATTAATATTTAATTAACAAATATTAAAAAATATGAAAATGTCTTATTTAATTATTTACCTGGGATGTTGCAATTATGTTTTATTTTTTATTCGTATGATGACTTCATTGGGCTTATTATGTGATGGGTGGGGCCCTAAATAATATATCCCCTCAATGTTTCAATTGGTTTCATGATTTAAAATAGATTGTGTATTTGGATGAAACCTTACCAATTTCTATAGAATTTTATAGAATAATGCCTCAATGGTATTTTTCGGAGGTCCAAAATAATGCATTCCTTCATTGTTAGGAAATTTATTGATGTACATGTAGTTATTTTATTTATTCTAATATCGTTGAATAATTTTATATCTTATGTGAATATTTTTATGGAATTATTTGATAATCATTTATTCATTACATATAATTAATTCCTTATTATCCATTACTGTATGTATACCCTTATTATGAATTTGATCCTAAACATTTTTAACACCCTAATATTTTAAAAGAACATATTTCTGATAGCATATTCACCTTGAAACTATGATTTTGTAAGAACCATGATATAGTATTAAAGTATTACTATATAAATGTGACCAAATAAAAATAGACATTATATTGGGGGGTATGAATAGTATTAATTGATTTAATAAATATAATGAAATGTCCTATATAATTTATTGATTAATTTTTTATTATAAATAAAATCTTAATTAGGGTATTTAATTCAACAATTATATGTTTATTTGATAAAAAAATATTTCTTTCTATGATAAAGTATTATTAATTTTTTTGTGAAATTTTTGATTTTAATATTATAAATGTAAAAAAAACAATTAAATAATGATATATATATTGACATAGGCTGAAATTTTATATTTCTTATGAATAAATTAATTATTCAATTAATAGTGACAAATAATTTGTTTATATTGTCAATTTTTTTTTAAAAAAATCGTTAATTAAATGTCTCTTTATTCTATTATTTTCATAAATTAAGAAAATTATCAATAATTTATATATATTAAAATTCGTTAAATGTATATAATATTTATTTTTCATTTTAGTTTAATAATATTTTGAGGATTTGAAACACAATTTTTACAACTATTTTAAAATGATAAATATTATTCAATTTTAACTAATAAAAAATATAATATAGAATGATTAAATTTTATCATATAGATTTTATATCCATATTTATTAATTTAAATTCATTTAATTTTCATTAAATATTGTATTTTCAATATATGAAAATCTTATTACTGAGAAATTCTATTTTGAAAAACCATGTTTTCGACATGTCTTATGGATTATTTTTAATTAAATTCCGTCGCATATATGAATTGAATATTATAAAATGTATTCCATATATTTAATTATAATAAATAATATTTTATAATATCTTCATCTAATTTGTTGGTCAATATTATATTTAAAATAGTAATAATATGTTTCTATGGATAATATTAAAATCATTTTATGGGGTGGGGGATTAAAGATGTGAACTAAATAAAATGTTTAATACCAATTTAGTTTGAATGATAGTGGTTTTCATAAGAATTTAATCTCTTTAAATATTTTTCTAAATTTTTGGAGACATTTTTCTTGATTGTGACTTCCCATTATTGAATTGGATTGGGTATTTACAAGAATGCGACTCCTCCTACCATATAAATGTGCACCCACTCTCCTATTATTTAAAAACATATAAAACACATTATTTAGTATAATAAATGAAAAAATACACTTCTTATATCCTCAACCACTTCATATAATCCATGGTTTATCAAAAATACAATCTAAGTAGGCTTTATGCATAATCCTAAATAGGTTGTCCATAGAAGATATATAATTATTAACAGAGCATATATCGTTTATTTCTTCTTCATCCTCCATAAACTATTTCTCAATAATTATGATATAATAACATCAGTTTCATCCATATAATATGATATTATTATGTAAATATAATAACATAATTCCATCTCTATATCAATAAAATGATAATGAAACCATCATTTGTGTATAAGACAGATTGCAGCCTCTTAAATCAATGTAACTCGTTTTCCATCATCACATATCATGAATTTTTATGATGATGGATACCATATATAAATATCATATTAATTATATATTAATAATTTATTAAATGTAACATAGGATATAACTTATTACCTTACTATCTATTAAAAAATTTAAACATTATTCATGAATATTTTGGAGTACCGCCTTGAAAGGTGATGTGATTAATTTTTTGTTACCATATCACAAGAATTGTATATATAAGTTTATTTAAAGAAATAAATTGATATTTATTATATATTTATTATTATTCCAAGATAATATGAAAATTATCTTTTTTTATCATTCTCATTAAAGAATAGAAACATTACCGATGCATACGTATGACTTACCATCTTTATGAACGTATCGTTCTTCATTTTTCATTACCATATTTTGTTGTTAGTTTTAAAAAAATAATTTATATAAAAAAATTATTATTACATAATGATTACTATTTTGGATTTGATATAACAATAACCACATTTTCCATTATTATCACACTAATTTTGTTTTAAAACAATTCATTAAGAACCCTCAAAATAGTTGATGAGAAAATTATTAAATATGTAATTTAAAAAATTATTTAAAAAAATGAGGTAAATGGTTAAATAATTATGGATTAAACAACTAAATGGTCATTATGAAATAAAATAATTTATATAACCCAAACTCAATTTAATGGTTTTTTATCATGTCTTTATTCTCTGAGACAAATTTTCTTTTATACAGCTATTTTTTTTAAATAATGTATATAACAACTCTTTACATATAATATCATCAATCCTTAATAATTCATGATATTTTGTGTTCAAATTAATTTTCATTATTCATGTGATTTATGATTTGAATGTATTGAAAGTGTTAATGGTTTATGTTTCAATATCTATTTAATATATATTATTTATGCTTTAAATATACAAATAAGAAATTATTTGATACTTTTTTAATAAAAAAATCATTTTATTTTCTTGTAGTTATGAATGAAATTATAATTTAAAAGTAAAATTTTATTCTAATTTGTTCATAAAATGAGTGTAAATTTTTTAACAAAAATTGACTATATTTTTCTCTGTTCCAAAACAAAATCACTTCCTTGTCTATTATTTTTTATATGATTTAAAAAATGACATAAAATTATATTATTATTATTTAAAATCATTTTTACATGTTCTATAATTTTACAAAATGTTCTAAAATGAACATTCTTTTATTTTTCGAATGCGGTGAATTTTTTCATACTATGATATGAATGTTTATTACATGAATTATATGTACATAAATACCACCCTAATAAACACTATTTTAATTTATGATTATTTTCAATGTATCCAAGTGTATTCTAAAAGAAAAAGACATCCATAATATTTTGGGATTCTTTAGTTTTCAATGGTTATTTTCAATGTGAAAAGGTTATTTTCCTCATGAATATTTTTATGATTTTTATAGAATTAATAGTCATCTACAATGAAAACATTTGATGTTATGGATGGATTATAAATTATTTTTATAGTTCTCTCATATACATTCCAATATTATTATCCATTACATTAATGGTGTAATAAATTTATTAGGTTCATCTCTCAAATGAATTTATTATAAATTTTTAATTGATTATGCTATTGGATATGATTATTCAATGCATTTCTTTCCATGGGTAATTATCATGTGTATGACTTATTGTTTATTTTTTTCTTTCCCACATAATTAAGAATATGTAATGATGATGCTTATAGATAGAAAACCAATTCATTGGTTATATCATTAGTCAACTGGGGTATCTGTTTTTTATTTATGTAGTAATCAAAATTTAGTACAACACTTTTTTTATTATGTGATATTGTTTAAGCATATAACATTGACTCATGTTTACGTCATGTTATATATTTCTAAAAAAATTTCTTTTTACATGGTGATCATATTATTTCATGGTCGTATGATATCATGGTTTATATGTTATTATTACATGTGATATCTCTTTAGCATTCACTTTAATAATATCATGTTTTACCTTTGACTCATAAGATATTATTCCATATTATGTTTATTATCTTAATTAGATAACCAATTTTTTATATGTTTTCCCAATGTCATCCCATGCAGTTTGAGATCTCAAATATATTTAGGGTCTCAATATGGAGAATAAAATAATAATTTTGTTACCATCACTTTGATGTAGTAAGAAAGTGGTATTTCAAAGAAATATGTCCTCATTATCATATTCTTGTAATTATTGTATGTTTATAATGAAGATAAAGTATTAATAATTAAAAAAATCATGAAATTATATACCATTTTTTTATTTTCTTAATACATGATTCTAGGGAGTGTATTATGATTTATATAAAGGCATATTACAAATGGAAAAATTTGGTTCTCAAATAAAATAATTTTTTTTATTTTCCAATGTAATTTTGGATTTAATATTACATATAGTCTACCACGATTAATTGAAAATTCAGTCATTTAGGATGTGTTATCTTATATTATATGATAATTTAATAAAGTAAACAGTAATTTTGGGATACATATATCAGGGTATTTATAGAATATGGTTGGGTTTAAGGCATTGTAGAATGGTATTGAGGAACTTATTTATACATGAGGATTCTAGAGGATTCCATGGATTATAACATAATAGGATATAAATTTTATAGATGGAAAGTCAATTTTTTTAGGGATTAGTTCAGATGGAAATAGATTATCAATTTCATATTTCATATCTTTTCACTTAATTGATTGATTGGTATTAGAAAACTGTATAAAATTTATATTTTTAGAGTTTAATTAATTAATGTGGATGTACTATTCAGTTAAAATATTGAAGATGTGTTTCCATGATAATATTAAATTTCACTTATTATTATTTTGGAATGTGGTAAATGGATGATTTCTATTATGAATTAGGGTATATGTGAGAAATTATTTTGATTATTTGGAATTGATGATAATATAGATAATCATAAGACATGTGAAAATAATTAATTTTATTAATTTAACTTGATTATTTAGGAATTAATATATTCAATTGATGAATTTTAATTATAGTTATTTTTGACATTTATTTAATGGTGGTTATTAAAAATAATTTATAAGGATTCAGATCATCGTTATTAACATGAGTGTTACATCCCAACCAAACCTACTTGATTAATAATCATGATGGGGATACCAATACACCTCATGAATACCTACCTTTATACTAGAGACTATTAAATAACAGTGAGTATATATAACCATTACATGGATACCTTTCCCTCAGTAAAAATATACACGATGTAGGCCTAACATTTTAAAAAATTATGTTTGAATCATCCATATAACAGGTATCCCCAAAACCTATAGATAAAAAATATTGATCAATGATTCCCCTAAAAGTAAATAATATAAAATAAATAAAAAATTATATTTGATAAATCAATAATAAATGATAAACAAAAAATAGATAAACATAATAAGTATTAATATATAATAAAAATTTAAATGATAAGAAAATAGAACTCTTGCCAAATTATTTCTAGTATAGCTAATGAATAAATATATAGTAGTCGCACTCATAATTACCAATACCAATACCAAAAAATAACCTCGAATTATAAACATTTATATTAGAACCCATTGTAAGTACATGGGTATGGGGTGAGTCTACTGACCCATTAAAATTCCTTATCTTTCTTTGACACACAGAGTGTTAGTGATAAATTTGATGTGTGTTAAAATCATAAGAGAAATATTAAGTAAGATATTAGTAAAAATCATCAACGTAAAAACATAAAAAAATTAATATATTATAAATACCTATGGACATAGATCTAGAAGGAAAATCTTCCACAGTGGAATATATTTTCATTACCCAACCCGGGATAAGACCCACCCACCTGTGGTTGATGGCTGGTACAACTATATGACCTAATGAAGTGTAACTTTATCACCATTAGCCTAGAAAAAATAGGCCAGAAGATGAATTGATATATCATCCCAATATGTTGAAATAATACCATTTTTATAGAATATGTGACCTGAAAAAATGAGCATAAACAATCCAAAAAAATATTTCTATAAATTTAATCTCATTAATAGCTTTCAGAAAATCCAAATCCGAGTAGAGATTAAACAAAATATAGTATAAAATCATAATGTAACTATTAAATTTTTAATAACTAATAATAATAAATAAATTACTAAAAATATTTACTTTAATTTAATTTGAATAAATGAATACTCATTTAAAATAAAAATCATTGTTTTTTGAAAAACTATAATTTTTATAAAAGATGCTTCAGCCATGTTTTCTGATCATAATTTAAAATAAAATTGAAAAAAATTATAAAATTTATTTGATTAAATAAAAATATATAATTAATTTATCATAAAAAATTATGTTTGGGTTATTCTTTGGGATTTTATGAAATCAATCCTTTTTTATGAATAGGGAAAAATAAAAACATTTATTTGAAACTAATTTTTTGTTTAAAGTATTCAAAATGATAAAATAGATTTTAAATTGGGTTTAAATAAAAAAGTTATATTATATTATATTTTGAATAATATAGTTCAGGTAAATAATTTTAATATTTAATTTTTTATAAAAACATTTTATAATTTTGAACATTTTTTCATTGAAAACATGCTTTCTAATTGCATCTTTTTGATTAAATTTAAATTTAATTATGAAACTTATGTGTGTGGAATTTTAAAAAATTTAATCAATATTTGGAATCATAATATGTTATGTTATCTGATAAATTCGACCTAATTTTTATCAATAATGAATAGTAAAAAAATTATTCACCACGATTGTTGTAAAAATGGGATTACTAGGGTGTACTTTAAGACGTGAAGTGTTAAAATGAACTAAAAACTTATATAAAATCTATTTTATGGGAATATTGAGGACATATAAGTACATGTACTATATAATAATCACTTTTAAACATTTTTTCACGTGAAAAATGTGGTTTTCATATTTATTTTCAAAAATAACATGTGTGCCACTCACCTCACGTATAAAATTCCTCCCCATAGTATCTGTATGCACACAATTAATCCTTTTTTAATGACCATTATGAATCAAATAAAATTTCAATACCATCATCCCATAATTATTTTTGGAATATAAATCTATTCTAGTAACAATTTTGGTATAATCTTAGAGAGGTGGTCCGAGAAGAGGTAAAATTCATAACTATGCATTTTTCTTTTATTTTTTCTTCCACCACATTAAAATGATATTCATTTACAAATATATAATTAAAAAATATATAAAATTTAATTATATAGTTTTATAATATGTTAATTAATAATATACATATCATATTCTCTCAAATGGGAAAGGATTATTTTGCTCGTGTGAATAATAGACTACCTCTCACAAACAGATGTGACACGTTTTACATGGACACAAATCAGAGTTGTCTATGATGATGTATAATATATATATATATATGATAATTTTAAAATAATTATACCAATTTAGTAATTATAATATATATAGTTTTATTACTTTTTATTCCATAGGAGACATGATAGCATAACTCGTGTTTATGGAAGACTACAACCTTGTGAAGCAATGCGATTTGTTCTTTTCACTAATTCCTCACATGGAATATAATAAAGATAAATTAAATGAATATATGTGATATAAATTAAATACTTATAATATTAGTGAATTATTTATCATTCTAAAATGATAATATATCATTTTATTTTAAACATTTTCACCCACTTTTAATGACAACATATTTCAGGTATTTGTGGACTATCGCCTTCACGAAACGATGTGACTCTCATTTAATCACCAATAAAAGTGTATTGAATATATGACTATATATAATGTAATAAAATGTTATTTTTATATATATTATAATTTTTTAAATATTCAATATTACTTATGTAGTTTATATAATTATCTTTGAAAAATGGAACCGTTACCCAAGTTGAAGTACCACCTCCCGTGTCCATGATCGTAGAAAAATTCATTTAAAAAACATTCATGATTGGTCATAAAATAATTATTGAATTAATAATATGATATGTATTTTATTATTATTATTTTATATGTTATTTATTTATATAATATGAGTTAGAATAAAAAAATTCATTAAAATGAATGAATGAGAAGACAAGGAAATTAATTAACACCCAAAATAATGAAAATAATGAATGATTATTAATATAAAAGTGATAATATGTTATTAATTGATTATATATGATATTATAAATATTAATATGGTTATTTTAAATGTTAATAAATTGTTTAAATCCTCTATACAATAGATTATATCTTGTTCAACAAAAATAAAATGTGATGTTAGGGACATCATCCCAATTTTCATTCCTTGAGGTGTATTGAAATGTTATGTACTTATGTTATTTTATATATTGTAAATGATAACCCATTTACTTGTCATATCCTTAGTCCATAATAATTAATTTTATTTTATCAATAAATTTTAATTATTTCATATAATGGAATTTTAAATAAAAATTACTAAGTGGTAATGATTTTCATTAATCAATTTCAATTAATTGGGTTATATTACTTCTTCATTTTCATTAATATTATAATATTATGTGTGCATTGACTATTTATTATAATATTTTACATTTCATCATAGTATATTTGGTTCAAAATTTAGTATAGAAAATTGATTCTTCAAATAATTCTTACATAAATGTATTTATCATTATAAAGGTTTATTACCCAATCTCATGCTAATTGATATAGTTTACTCTCAAATTTTTGTTGAAGTAAATTGTTGGATCATTTTATAATAAAAGAATTTATATTTATAATCCAATGGTTATTCAGGATATTTTATTACAACTATGTCATTTTTATTCCTTTTCGAATTAATATAATTAATAGTTTTTTGTAAAATATTTCATCACATCGGTCTTCTGTTAGATATTTATGTTCTTCCCCAAAAATGTTTTCTATTTTCTTTATAAAAATATTTTATTATTTTTAAAATTATAATAAAAATAATTTTTTGATGTTTTAAATTTCTATTTTTTAAATAATATTCAAGTAATTTTCAATGAAATGATCATTTGGAATTTACCAAAATTATGAAAAGAATATTTGTTTCAATGCACTCATCAGGATCATAATTTATTTCCATAATAACCTCTAATTATTTTGAAACATAATTTATATAATTATAAGTAAATTTTCACGAGATTAATTTTCAAAATGTTTTTTATTTTTAGTTTTAAATATATTTTTAAATTCACAAGGTTATTTTCCTAAAGAATTTTTAATCACTTTTTTGTGGTACTTATATTAATAAAAAAACATAAACCATAAATTTTACATATGATATACTTTTTATATTCTATATTGATTTCATCATAATTTATTCATTTTATGGTTTATGATCATTTTAATCAAAAAAAGTGTTGACATTCTCAAGCGTTATTCATTTATTGAATTCATTATAATTTCTTGGAATCATTCACAATCATGTGATTTTTTATAATTAATTACTCATAAAAATCCATATTAATTGTTTCAAGGATACGATTATTTCCTAAACCATTTTTTAGTTATAAATATTTTATTTATCTTTCATATAAATATTATTTGTTTCATATTTAAGATTATTTCTTATAGTATAAATATTTTTACATGTAGTTTTTGCATTGAAAGATATTTTATTGCGTAGGGAATGTTTACAAATTAGTATCATATAATTAGTACATCTATATGATATTTGGGAACATTATTCATAAATTAAATCAATCATTCAATATATGGGGAATGCTTTAGATATGGATTAGTGGGTTTTCCCCAAAATTATATACCCCATCAATGCATTAGTATTCTCATGAGGAGAATCAGTAAGATAGTAATAAATGAGTTTCTACATGTAAATTTTAAACATATTTTGAATAGAATTGATGGTTGATGTATCATGATTCTTGGGATCATGAAATAAAATTATTAATAATTTCCTTTATTGAGATTTTTTTATCCATGACATTTTGCCTATGATATTATCTCCAGACAAATTTTATTCTAATTTATTGATTAAATGACATATATTTTTAGTTATTTACCTATACATATTGAGTTCTATTGATCTTATTATGATATTAATGTTTACTAAATAGAATGTTTTTTTAATTATTTACCTATAAATATAGATTTTTCCTTATATTAGCATGTAATAAATTTAATTAAATGGAATTTTTGTTCTTTTAGATTTACATATTGATAAGAATTATATTTACATGATATTAAAGTTGATTAGAATCATTTTTTGTTCAATTATTTACCTATCCAGATTGATTACTCATTATACTACCATTATTGTCAAGTTAATTAAATGGAATTTCTGTTCTTTAATTTATCATTCCATATTTATTGTAACTTCCCAGTTGAATAAAGAATAAAGAATTTTCATATTTATTAATATTTGTGAATTAATTATTTATTTCACTTTAATTGAGATTCCATTTTCAATAGAATACCTGATACGCAACAATGGGATTTTATTGAAATCATATGTTACCCACAACGTTATGTTATACCAAAATATAATATAATATTATTATTATTTTAAATGGTATTTAACGTATAGCCATTGTATTGGAATGAATGAATAGGACTAACTAAAATATGACTATAAATGTTTGTTAAATGTTTTTCCATTTATCCAATAAAAGTTAGAAGCTTAAAATATGAATGTATCAAATTTTAAGCATAAACACTCTAATATTCTTTAAAAGGTCAATTTACCACCTTTTTATAGAGACCCCTTTTTAAATTATATTTTGTCACTTTTATATTTTCTATTTGAAAAAATAAAATTCTCCTATATAATTTCTATATCAATTTTTACTTTGGTTGAAATTTAGTTTTTTTGTGATAATTTTTATTTTTTAATGAATAGTAGAGAATACAACATTTTAATTTAAAACAACCATTTAATCTAATTTTTTATATAATTAGAATAGGTTTTTAAATGGTTTTAATGTTAAATTGGATTTTTTACCACATAATCAAAATTTTTCCATTGGATTTAATTTCACTCTTAAATTGAACATAAACATGTGTCAATCATTTGATAGATATTATATCTTAAAAGCACGTTTTTTGTTTTGGCAACGGGAATTAATTTGAAATTAATTTTTGATACTTATATGTTTTCAATTTGAAAATTGGATTAAATATTTGGAATCATGAGGTCCAAATTGTGTGAATAAGTAACATTTATTTTTATACATAATTAATATTTAGTTTAGTAAATATTTTATTTACTATGGTTAAAAGGTAAATATTTTAAATAAGGGTATAAAAATTAAATAATAATAATAATAAATTACTCCTAACATGTGTACTAATCCTATTGAACGATACATGTATGATCATGGGCATAACTGGGTCAATTTTGGGACCCCATCAAGCAACTTAGTAGGGATAATGACACTTTACATTAATTAATTTAAAGTAAAGAGCAACATTACATAAACACATATTTTTTATTAAATCAATTTCGACATGGGGTTATATATGTTTACAACTCAACTATAAAT
The DNA here is from genome assembly GCA_963277665.1 of Viscum album. Lineage (NCBI taxonomy): Eukaryota > Viridiplantae > Streptophyta > Magnoliopsida > Santalales > Viscaceae > Viscum > Viscum album. The sequence continues at coordinate 692,948 of CAUJRU010000210.1, forward strand.
AGTCCATTTAATGATAGGCATATTTACTACATCATCATAATTTATTTATAATTTTTATACAATAAATAAATAAAATTATTTATGACACAATAATGATGTAGTGATTACTTTATTAATAAATGACTAAAATAAATGAGATTATAAAATCTATAAAACTATCCAAAATAGGTCCAATTATTAATGGGTGATTTATTTATAATAATATTAATCTTATTTTTGAATTTATTTAGTTTTTGACCTTTCGAAACCGAAAATCAATTTATAATAAAATAATTTTTTCAAACATTCATAAAGAGCCCCTCCTCCCCCTTATAAAAAACCATCACCTCTAACACATTACACACACCTCTTAAGCCCATTTTCTCATTCAAAATATGATTAATTAAGCTCCCTATATCCCTATATTCCTCTTAAAATGTTTATCTTTGGTATAAGACACTTTAAGAAAGCCTTTGGTTCAAACCAAAGGGAGTTACTTGATTTAAAGGTATCATCTTCTCTTTAGTTCTTTTCTTTTATTTTATTTCTCTATCCTCCAAAAATTTCTTTATTACATTATTTTATAACAAAAACAGTATCATCAATATAATAATTTTTTTATTATATGGATTCTAATTAAACTTCCACACACCTTCATCTAATGGATACAAACACGCTGTTTTAGTGGACGACGAACTACTACCTCGCGAAAGATGATTGTTCAAATATCTCTAAACTCCCCTCATGGTGTCCATTATGATTTAAATTTATTTATATATGACATATATTATGTTTATATTTTCTCTATTCTTATTTCTTATTTATAAAATACATTTATAGTTTCCATAATGGGTAAATACGATAATGTAATTTGAGGAAGTATGGAGTATTGCCCCCTCAAAGTGATATGGCTCATTCATACATCTCATGGAACATATAATTGATGGTGCTAATGAACTTATGTAACATATTTAAAATATTATATTATACTGGAATAATAATATACTTATTTAACATTTGGTTTTCATTCCTTTTAAAATAAAAAAATGAAATTGAAGCAGCGTTCATGCGTACATACGTCTTACCATCTCTAGGAACGATGCATTTCATTTTCCTATATCCAAATGATATGGACTATACTTAAAAAATATATACTGGATAAATATGATATATATGATATATATGATATATAAGTATTTAATATAATTATAGAGATAATGGAATTTATACCACATGGAAAATTTATAATTATAATAAAATCATTTTTTACTCATGTTTTGAACATCGACAAAATGTCTAACATGAAATAAAATAATTAACTAATTTTTATAGAAATGTAATATTTGATATAATAGAAATAAAAAACTTTGAAAATGTTCTTAATAATGTATAAATTAACTTATTTTTATTGTCCAGTAATAACAAAGAACATAAAAGACAAGTCAGACTTGAGGTAAGGGGTTTCTTATCTCACTTTTAATTCTAGGATATTTCCATTGTTCACCACTTTTTTATACTATGTGGTGTATTCTGTACTGAAATTGGATATATTTTATCATTATTATATTTATATTTATGTTATTATGTGATTCATTTGGTGGTTATTAACTTTTGGTCATAAAACTCGATTGATTACAACATGGTAAGGGGTTTCATATCTCACTTTTAATTTTGTGAGATTTCCATTATTCACAACTTATTTATTGCATGTGGTGTATTGTGTACTTCCATTTGATATATATTATCATGATTATATTTATATTCATGATATTATGTGGTTAATTTTGTGGTTATTATCTTTTGTTCTTACAACTCGATTAATTAAAACGTGGTAAGGGGTTTTCATCTCACTTTTTATTCCAGTGTGATTCATGATATATTTTCCACGATTTCCTTTTGCGTGGTGTATGTACCAACCATTATTGTATTATCTGTCTAATATAATTTAATTTATGGGAATTTAAATCTTTATTTTATGATTCTTCTTTCATTTGGTTTATCTTTCATAAGTTACCAAATCGGTAAGGGATCATTTCAGTGTACTCTTTTAGTCAAAGAATTCATTTATATCATGTCTTTTAATTTCCTTTTTCATATTTTGGGATATGTTCATAAATATCCTTATTGATTTAAATTTTATTTTAATGCGATGAGAGACCTTTTTTTCTTACATCAAACCATTTTCTGAATTTTAATGCGATGCCATAAGATTTTTGAATTTCTGTAAGGGAACTTCTTAACCCAATTTCTATTCTATGGGTAAAACTTATACATCTTGAGTATGTCAGGCTTTGAATATGTGTGAATGAACTATGGTGTTTTATACTTAATTTCCACTTATATTGGGTGTATTATTATTTGTCACACATAATTATGTAATTGATTTGTACTTAATCAAATGATATGATCTTTTCAAGGGACTTTGGCTTATTTTACATTCCATTGAAACTTATTTTTTGTTATACACAAATTCAATTTTATATTGTGTATATACTAACATTTGACATATTATATCTTGAATATTCTTATTCTCATGATATTATATGCTTTTATTAATGTTATTTTTTAATTCTTTGTATTCATGTGTCTCTAATTTGTTCGGGAACTCATTAACTAAAATATCATTTTAAATGTTTTAATGATTTATTCTTCAAAATCATTCCCATTAATGTCTTTGTTTTCAAAATGAATTTAAGGATTTATTTATATATACATGAATGTTTTAAAATTTTAATTTCTTTCAAAAGCTTAAAAGTGGTGTTGGACACTTTAATTAGAAAATCTCTTTATTTAATGTTTTAAATGGTTTTGAAAATGGTTTGATGAAGCATTGATAATGTCAATATCATAAAATGATACAATGTGATTAAAATGTGAAAATTTTATACTTCCTTTATGCTTGTTGTATGTTTTATTAATATGTTATGTTTAATGTGATTTTTTCAAAAATATAGGTTGTTCCGTGATAAACTTGGGGTGGGTGGGCTCGAGATAGCTATCATATGCATTAGGAAACTTGATGGAGGTAAAATTTAATGTTTCTTCTAAGAGATTTAGGGAATATACTATGATGGGTATTTCAAATGTAACTCCCTACATAGCTATTAAAGCTATAATGTATGTATGTTTTGTATGCCATAAGTTACAATTATGATTTATGATTTCTTTGTGTTATTCGTAAATCTTATGATTTCATAAGGTATGTTATGATTGGAAAGTATGGTTTCATTGATTTGTATTTATTGATGAGATAATGTTTTATTCTTTATTTTATTACCCTTACTGAGATTTTTATGCTCATCCAAGTTTTTGAAATGTTTTTCATAGGACTTAAAGATGAATATGGTCAAGGATGGGATAAAGTAAAAGACATGTTTTTTAAAACATGAATTGGAGATGTTTTTGAAGAGTTTTTATTTTATGAAAAAATGAAATCTTAGTTGAAGTGTTTACTTTATAATTTTGGAGATGTAATGTAAATGTTATGGCATATTATTCTAAATCTATAAACCAGAAATGATCCTCAATGTGAATTCTTTATTTTACTCAAGATTAAATAATATTTAAGGGTGAGACCTTATAGTTGGTATTAGAGGTCAGTTTGGAAAACTATAGGGATTAAGAGTTTTTGTTATAATCATGGTTAGTCTCTATGTAGATTCTTTAAGATAAATCCTTTTTTGTAACTTTTTCAGATCATGGAAAGTTTGTTACAAATGGAAGGAGGAAGATCTCAAACGACGTGATGTCCCTGATTTGTATAACTTATTCATTTTAGTTAGATGATTATATTTATCAATAATAATTTGATTTGGGAACTTATGTTTTATCAAATGGATATCCTTATTATAAGAAAATGATTTAGGGGATTATGTGATAAAGGTTGTTTTGGAAGACATATTTTCTTTTATAGAAACTATATGCCTAAAGAAAATAGAATACATTGGGATTTAAAATGAGGATTAATGATGAAATTTTATTTTGGATGAATATATGTTTTTTTATAGACATACGGAAATTTGGTTTATTTATTGAAATGGTTATCCTATCAAAGATAATATGTGATTTGGTTAATTATACTTCAATATTAGACTTTAAGAGCTGTAGATGTTATTTGGAGATATATTTTATGGTTTGCTATGGAATACAATGTGATTAAATACTTATGAGTTTTGGGTAACCATCATAGATTGGGTAACATTGATGAATTTTAAGGACATTTTTTAATTTAACGGTCTTTTCCAAACATTGTGTATTGTTTTTCGAATTTTGGGGACTAAGAGTAGTATTTCATTTTATAAATTATTTCCTTTTTTAGGGATTATCTGATCTTGTACTAATCATTTTGGTTTTTGATAATGCCTAAAGGTAAGGTAAATATATATTTCATCTTTTATGGATTATCGAATTCTACAGAAGTTTATTCTAGTGCTTTAGGCGTGACCATAACATCTTGAATACTCATCGTTTGGAGAAAAGATGAGTTTTTGGTAGAAACTTATTAAAGGTGGAAACTCTAAATGAAAAGTAAGTATATTACCTTATATACTTATTCAATATCATAAATAAATTCTTCGACATTATTAGATGAATCTATAAACAAAATTTTGTTTATTTACTTTTCCTATTGGAAACCCAATGTCATTTAAACCTATCATAGGGTTGCGGTGTTTTGGTGGTTAACATGCTCCTGATCATGTTTTCTATCAATATCCATCAGAACATGAAATCTATTTTCTCCTTCATATCCATGTTTTCATGGAATCCTAGTAGTGGTTATCTCGGGTGACTAATGTACATATCTTTCTATAATTCAACGTGATATTTTTATTGACATTTTTTTCTGATTAAAGACTTTTAATGTTGTTTCCAAGCCAAATTTTAAAATTGTGAGGAGGCAATTCCCAAAAGGGGGATGGATGTAAAATCCTAGGTGAATAAAGAATATGGAATTTTAATATTTATTAATATTTGGGAAATAAATATAAATTTTACTTTAAATGGGATTCCATGTTCGATGGTGTACCCAATACGCTACAATGGGTTTCTTTGAAATCTTATGTTATACACAATGTTATATTATACCAAAAAATAATATATATTAATATTCTTTAAATGGTAGTTAATGCATATCCATTGTACTGGAGTTAAGGAAATGAAGTAACTAAAATATGATTATAAATGTTTGTTAAATGTTTTCACACTTATCCAATAAAAGTTATAAGTTTAAAAGGTGAATGAATACAATTTTAAGCATAAACAATCTAATATTTTTCAAAAGGTCGATTTACCCCCTTTTGATAGAGTACCATTTTAAAATATATTTTTTTTCAGTTTTATTTCTTTTATTAGACAAAATAATATTATTCATTAGAATTGGGACATCAAAATTTAATTTGGATGAAATTTCAGTATTTTTAAGATAATGTTCATTTTTTTAATGAATAGTGAAAAATAGTGCATTTTAATTCCAAACTGTCTTTTAATAAAATTCATTATATTTTTAGAATATTATTTTAATTGGTTTTAATTGTAATTAGATTATATTTTTACTCGTTAATTAAATTTTTTTCATTGGAAGTATCTTCACTCTTAAATTAAATAAAAACAAGTGTCAATATTTTAATCAATATTATTTCTTAAAAAACATTTTTTGTTTTGACAATGAGAATTAATTTTAAATTAATTTATGCCACATATATTTTTTTTGAATTTGGAAAAATGGTTTCCTTATTTGAATACATAGGTTCAAATTGTGTGAACAAGTATCATTTATTCCCATACATTATGAATATTTACTTCAATAAATATTTTATTTACCATGGTTAAAAATAAATCTGGTAAATAAGGTTATAAAATAATATTATAATGATATTAAATTACCCTAACACGTGTTCCAATCCTATTGGATGAAACATGTCTAACGATGGACATCCTTGGTACGATTTTGGGTCTCCATTGAGTCACTTATGAGTGATAATGACACTTTATATTAATTAATTTAATGTAAAGGAAAAAATTACTTAAACATATATCTTTTAGTAAATAAATTTTTACATGGGGTTATATAAGTTATAAATTTGACTATAAATATTCATTTCAAATATAAAAAGATTTCCTACATAATTTTATTTTAGTTATAATTTTTAGAAATCAAATTAATTAAATTATTTATGACAAAATGATGATGTAGTGGTTACCTTATTAATAAATGATTTTAATAAATGAGATAATGAAATTTATAAAACTATCCATAACCTATCAAATTCATATTGGGTGATCTTATTTCGAACATGAGTCATTTTATCTTTTATTTTAATTAGTTTGGACCTTTTGAAACTGAAAGTAAGTTTATAATAAAATAATGTTTTCAAACATTCCAAAAGAGCCCATGCTCCCCCTTATAAAAATATATCATCTCTAACCCATTAAGAACATCTCTCAGTCCCCTTGTCTCATCAACCCTTTTCCAAATTAATACCATACATCCTAATATTCCTACTGGAATCCTTACCTTAGGCAAAAGGCACTTCAAGGAAGCCTTTTGGTTCAAACCAATGGGAGGTATCCGATTTAAAGGTAACATATTCTCTTAAGTTCTTTTATTTTCTTTTATTTTTACAACACCCTACACTCTCTTTATTCCATTATTTTATAAACTTATTTTTATTCTTTATATGCAAGATTTTAGTTCTCAGAAATATTTGAATTATATTTCAAAACACCTCCATCTAATGGATACGATCATACTGTTTCTGTGGATGGTGAACTACTTCCTCACATAACGATGATTGTTCAAATATATTCAGTCACCTATTACGTTGACCATTATTATTGGAAAGTATTTATATATGATATATATAATGTTTATTTTCCCTCTATGATTCTGTATTTTACTTTTATATAATACGTTTATGGTTTCTATGATATGTAAATACGATAATTTTATTTGAGGATGTGCGGACTACCGCCCCATCAAAGTGAGATAACTCGTTCATACCATAAATGGAATGTATAAAGGATGGTGTTAATGAAATTATGATACATATATAAAATATGATATTATTTTATTATAATAATATAACTATGTATCATTTCATTTTCATTCATAAAAAAATGAAATGGAAGTAGCATTCACACGTACGTACGACTTGTTGTCTCCATGAACGATGCATTCCATTTTTTTAGATACAAATGATATGTAATATTATAAATAAATATATAATGGATATATATTATATATATGATATATAAATCATGAATATCATTTTAGAGATAATTTAATTTCGACCACATGCACAATTTATAATTATAACATGTTCATTTTAGCTCAAGTTTCCGACATCATCAAAATGACCGATATAAACCCAAATAATTAAATAATTGTTATAGAAAAGTATCAATTCATATAAAAATAATAAAAATAATAAAAAATTTCTTAATAAATTATAAATTAACTTGATTTTATTTTTCAGGAATAATAAGGAATACACAAGACAAGTCAGACTTCAGGTAATGGTTTTTTTATCTCATTTTTAATTCCTGGAGATTTCCATTGATCACTACTTATTTATTTTGTGTGGTGTTTTTTATACTTCCAATTGATATATATTATGATTATTCTATTTATATTCATTGTATTATGTGATAAATTTGGTGTTTAATAACTTCGGTTTATTTAACTCGATTGATTACAACGTGGTAAAATGTTTCTTATCTCACTTTTTATTTCATGAGATTTCCATTGTTCACCACTTATTTATTGCATGTGGTGTATTATGTACTACCATTTGATATATATTATCATGATTCTATTTATATTCATGGAATTATGTGATTCATTTGCTGGTCATTAACTATTGGTCTTTTGACTCGATTGATTAGTACATGGTAAGGGGTTTTCATCTCACTTTTTATTCCCATGAGATTCTTGGTATATTTTACACTATTTCATTTTGTGTGGTGTATGTACTAACAATGATTTTATTATTTGTTTAATATAAAATAATTTATGGTCATTTATATCTTCATTTTATGCTCTATTTCATGAGGTTTTGTTTCATAAGTTACCAAATCGATAAGGGAAACGTTCACTGTACACTTTTAGTCAAAGACTTTATTTATATCATGTATTTTTATTTACTTTTTTTATTTTAGGAGATTTTATTCTATATCTTTCTTTTTATACATTTTATATCAATGTTATTAGAGACCTTTTTCCTTATCATCAATCAATTTTCATAATTTTAATGTGACGTCGTTAGGCTGTCAAATTTCTGTAAGAGAACTTCATAATCCAATTTTAATTCATTGGGTTAAACTTATACTTCTTGATTATCTCATGATATGAATATGTGCGAATGAACTATGATTGTTTTACACTTAATATACACGTATATTGGATGTATTCGTATTTGTCACACATAATTATTTCATTGATTTGTCTTTAATCTAAGGATATCATCTTTGGAAGGGACTTTGCCTCAATTTATATTTCATTAAGACTTATTTACTGTTATACACAAATTGACATTTATATGGTGTATATAATTCCATTTGACATATTAGATCATGAATATTTTTATTCTTATGATTTTATAATCTTCTATTAATGTTATTTCTCAATTATTTGTATTCAAGCCTCTCTCATTAGGTTAAGAACTCTATAACTAAAATTTCATTTTAAATGTTATAAAGATTTATTATTCTAAATAATTCTCAGTAATGTCCCTGATATAAAAATGGTTTTAAGTATTTATTTATATGTTCATGAATGTTTTAAAATTATAATTTCATTCCAAATCTTCATAGTGGTATGGGACACTTTGATTCAAAATTCTCTTTATTAAATGTTTTAAATGGTTTTGAAGGTGGTTTGACAAATCATAAATTATGTCAATATCTTGAAATGATATACTATGATTAAATTGTGGAAATTTAATCATTCTTTTTATTCTGGTTTTATGTGTTATGAATATATTAAGGTTATTGGAATTTTTTTCACTTATATGTGTGGTTTCGTGAAAATCTTTGGGTGGGTGAGCCTGAGATAGCTATCAAATGCATTGGGTACCATGACGAAGGTAAACATTATGGTTCTTCTAAGAGATTTAGTGAATATTTTATGATGGGTATTCCAAACGCAACTCCCTACATAGCTGTGAAAGCTACAATGTATGTATGTTATGTATTCCATATGTTACCTTTATGATTTATGATTTCTTTTTGTTATTTATAAATCTTATGATTTTATAAGGTACGTTATGATTGAAAAGTATGGTTTCATTGATTTGTATTTATTTATGGGGTAATGTTTTAATTATTTCTTTTATAACCCTTACTGATCTTTTTTATTCTCATCCCATGTTTTGAAATTCTTTTCACAGGAATTAATGAAGAATAGCGTAAAGGATGAGATCAAGGGAAAGTCATGATGTCTAAAACATGGAACTAGACATGTTTTTTAAGAGTTTTTATTTTATGAAAAAAATAAAAACTTTGTATAAGTGTATAATTTTTATTTTTTGAGATTTAATGTAATTGTTAAGTCCTATTTATCTAAATCTCTAATCCTGAAAAGTTCCTCAATGTGAATTCTTGATTTAACTCAAGATTCTGTAATGTTTAAGGGTGGGGACTTATATATATTATACATTATTTAGTTATGATAGAAAAGTTTCATAAATGGCATGTGTGTTATGTTATTTACCTTACCATGATAATTATGTTTATTGATTCATGATAATGTACATTGTAATTAACCCTTAGAATTTTTGATCACCCTTATTTTTTCATTTTGCTGGAATCCATAAAGTTTACTAATGTTGATATAAATGGTTATTCTAGGGGGAATAATTTTACTATCATTAAATGTTTTGTTCTATTTTGTGTTTTAAAATGTTATATGAGAATTATTTATTTGTATAGTTTTATGAGTATACCATAAAATTTGATACTAGAGGATGTGATTCCTTTTATCTTATTAAAGTATAACAAAGAAAACACTAGCACCGAGCTATTGGGTTTGAGGTTGTTTCAATTGGTAATAAATAAATTTTAGTAAAAACCTTGGGAACAATATTTTGTAAAACATATAATAGGGAAAATAACACTATGATATAATTTTAGGATATGTATAAATGAAAATACTACTATTTTGGTATGGAATATATTATGTAGATTTTTATATCAATACATCCATGTATGAATAATATATGTACTTTTTGGTTTGGATCAATTGTACCTAAGGGTATAAAATCTAAAAAGGGTGCATTGGGGATGGCAAGATATACACATTGAACATCAAAAAATAACTTACCTTGCACCTTGTTTGAATCTCTTGCTGTTATTATTATGATAATTTATATTTAAAAAAAATTGAATGATATGAATAATTGATGAAAATGAATTAAAAATGATAAGACTATGTTGTATTAGATTAAAAAATGAGTCATGATTTAAAAATAATATAGATAAAAACATGGATTTCCCACTAAAATTATTGTTTCTCACAATGTACTATTTGTAGTCATTGGAAAAAAACCCGAAAGAATCATGAAAATATTTCATATTAAAGACATGGTGGTGAATATGATCAACAAAATTAGATTATGTAAACAGTGAATGATATCATGATTATTCCTAATTAGTTATCCTAATAAATTATTAGCATCTTATAAAAAATTCAAACCTCATACTCCCCAAATAAGAGATGGAAAATTTTTATAAGAGCACATGTGGTGGAGACCAAGGAGGAAATATGGCTTGATTTTCGTCATGTATGAAATGTGTAAATGGTCACCTATGAATGTGTATAAATGGAATAGATAAATTCATTATATGTCAAAAATAATGGGATAAAGGAAATAATTTCAAATGAATAATTTAGAATATTTTAGAATGAAATAAATCTCATCATAATGATATATTTATACATTATTATCATAAAGGTGGAAGGAATATGAATTATCTGATTCAATTCACTCTTTTAATGGTTAGTTACTAGAACAAGAAAGTAATTATGTTTAAAAAAATAGGTGAACTATTTTTTTATTATAATTTAAGAATTATATTGTTGATGAATTTCAGCAATGGTATTTTGGTTATAAGAAACATGAAACATATATGGATTTTTTTTATGTTTTAAAATAATAAATTTATTCATTAACATGGATTTTTGAGTTTAATATTTTTCAAATGTTCAATGTCTTAGAATCTATTTTTTGGGTTTTATGTTAATGGATCTTATCAATATTATTGGTATTTTAGGATAAATTTTTATAATGTAAAAATTTAAGTGGAAAATTAATTTTATGAATAATGAATTTACATTTTGAAAACATATATTTCAATTTATATATATCCTTTAGGGTTAATATGAACTTTAATTAAACTTTAATGATATTCAAATAATATTATTTGGCTTTTCAAAAAAAAATTGAAAAAAATTAAACACACACACACACACATATATATATATATAGAAAACCATATTAGAATGGTTATTTAATGATTAATTTTATTTGATTTATGTTCATAATTTTTTGGGTAAGTAATTAGAATTATATTAATATATTTTTAGAAAAATGATAAACCACATGTTAGGAGAAAACCCGTTGGGTCCAGCAGGGCCATTGAGAATGGACCCACAACCAAATGATGAAATTGGTTTAGCACTTACAAATGACTTGTGTGATTATTGGGACATATTCCATTCATAAGGGAAATTATTTAACGAATAAATATTTATGATAAACTACTGGTGTTACTGTTGAAGTGTTGAGATTATTTATAATATTGACAACATGTTCTAAACATATTAATCTTGGATAGAATTTATAGACAGTCCAAAATAATTGTCACTTTTTAGGGATCACATGATCTATTATGTGTAAATTTTAGTTCTTGGTATATAAAAAATTATTTTTCAGATTTTAATTTCATTTAGTAAGTTATTAATTTGAAATTGATTAAAGAACAACTAAAGCATTAAATTGTACATATTAGATTAAAACATATCATGTAACTATATTTCCATTTATCCATAGGTAGTAAAATAATTCTTCATTTTTTGGGAATGGATGTTGAAATATAAATGTTATCATATTACTTTACATGTGATGAATCATGTGTCCTTATAAATCATTGTAGATTTATGGTTTTTAGGTCCTTCACGTGCCACTAATCAATCAAATTTTTATGGTCATTGAATTGTATCACTCTATAAGAAATATTTTTTTTTTAATTTTGTGATTAATAACTCAACTATTAATATTATTTTGATCTATTTATTATAAATAAAATAAGAATATAATAAAATAAAATGAATGTATATCTGAATAAATTTTGTTTTCTAAAATGCAGTTTAACCATTGTTTCTACACATAATTTAGAATTAATTTTTCCTACTTTTAAGAAATAAAATTTGTGAAATTAACAAAATTTTTGAAATCGTAATATCTAAATTAACTTATATTTTTTTTTATTTTTTCTCAAAATTTTAAATTTTTTATTAATAGTGAAAATAAAAAATTTCAATTGAAACTGCATTTTCGTTGAAATTATTTATAAATGTAAATTAAATTACGAAAAGGGTTTAATATAAATTTAGTCATATTATATTAGTATTTAAACAATACAATTCTTTAGAATCATTCTAAAATTTTATTTTGATATAAAACCCTTATAAACATTGGATCATTTCCCCTTTGAAAACTCGCTTTCACATCACGTATGTGATATTAATAATAAATTTAAATTTTCTAAAAATAATAATGTAAGTGGGAAAAAAGGATTAAAAATTTGAAATAATAATAATTTATTTTTTATGATATTTTTAACAAAATATATTACAATAATGAATAGAAAATACATTAAAAATTATTTAATGTGGTTGAGGTAAAAATGGGTTTACCATGGCAGGAGTGGTAAACAATGAAGATAATGGTTAAATTGACAATATAACATGTGTTCCACTCATGTCACTTATAACATGCCACCCCTTCTCCTCTATTCTTAAAAAAATTAAATTCCTTTTGTTTTGGCCAACTAATATAGTAATTACTTACCCAATTCCATCCCATCATCATATAATCAATTTTTTCATAAATCTATTCATGTATTAATTTATGTATTATAGTTAATAGGAGGTTTGACAATAGGTAAATTTCATAACAAAGTATTTTTAATTTTATTCTTCAGTATCATCCTTCAAAACATATTTATTTATTATTATATAATAATATCATTATATCCCATATAATTTTATCTTATTATGTTGTGTCAATGAAAAATATCCAAATCCACTTCCCTCAAATGGGAATTGATAATGTCACCTGTGTGTATAATAGACCAATACCTCACGAACTGACGTGACACATTTCCCACTCACACAACTCACAATTGGGAATGATGTGGCATATAAATTCTATATATTATATGTATAACATTATTATACTATTGGGGAAATTATATCATATATAAGTTTTTTTACATTCCATTATAGATGGGATACTATAATCTCTCTCTTGTGTACGTCGAACTATCACCTCACGAAGCATTATGATTCGTTTTTTCAATAGTGATTTAAATACATGTTGATAAGGATAATGTTATCAAATATATGTAATCTGTATTATATAATTATGATATTCATGATATATTTATAATTATGATAATATAATATATCAGTTTTTTTCTTACCTTTTGACTAACATATGGAAGATAATATTGTTCGGGTATGTGTAGAAAACCGCCATCTTGAAGTGATGTGGCAGTCTTTTTATAACTATACGAACTTAAATGTTAGATATTCTAGTGTTTTCAAACAATAATTTACATTAAATTAACTTTTCAATTTATTGTATTATATAATTAGGTAAAAATAATAAAATATAGACCCATACATTTTACAGGGATAATTATACTCAGTATCCATTTTTTCCTCTAATTGAAACCCTTTAAAAGAAATATGAAATATTATCATGATATACATTCAATTCATTCATCATGAATTATTTTTTACCCATAACAAAATACCATTGAAAAACCTTTCACATCATGGTATGAGAAAAGAAATTCAATAAATGATATAAAGAAATAAAACTATTAGTCGAGAATAAAACACCAAAAACATTTCCTTAAAATAAATCATACCTTTTTACCCTAAAAAAGAGACTATCGTTTCAAAAAGATATCTATTTCAAAAGGCCCATTATATTACATTTGTAAGAAAAAAAAATTTCATGAAAACACATATGAAAACATATAATATATAAGTAGGTAACTTGGGACATAATTATATTAAAATGGAATAACCAGACAGGTGACTTCCGTAAATGTCACTGGAAAAAAGAGAATATTCATATATCTCCCTTACATACATGGAAATCATACAATTGGAATATCCATACATCTGAATTCCACATCAAATGCATTGGTGGTTATCACAAAATAACTTATCATTGGTTTATCACATAACCTAAATTCAAAATTACTATACAAATATATAATGAAAAGACATAAAATATTTAAATTTCAAATACTTAAAGCATATAATTTATTTTTCTAACAAGCCTGTACCATAGTGGTGCATGCTCTTTCTTGGCATCCAAAATGTCCTAGGATCAAATCTGGGTGGGGACTAATTTCTGGGGTACTATAACAGCATTGTAGCAGGGAAGTGTAGTTGTACTGTAGCAGTGGCATAACTGTAGTGGTAGTGACACTGTAGTGGTGGAGGCACTGTAGCAAGAGCTAGAGCAGCAGTGGTACTGTAGTAGGAACTATAGGAGCCAAGGAACTATAGCAGTACTATTCACTGAGTGGTCGTTTGGGCCAAAAAAGGGCTTGCATGCCTAGTATTAAGGCTACTTGGCCTTGGGCCTTCGGGCTATGCAATAGGTCTCCCTCTACCCAGTCTAAAGAGTTCTTTTATTTAAATAATAAAATGAGGATTTGAACCCAACCTTTAAAAAAATCATATAATTTATTATCAATCACATGAAATCATTTAAAGGTACTGTAATAATCAATCGACTTCCAAATGTATTTTAAATTCCAAAATACCCATAAAATTGAATAAGTGATTTTTTCTATAAAAAACATTGTGTATTGTAGAGGATTCCAAATATCAAATAACATATATGGTGGTGGACATGTCTTTTTCATTGTATATATTAATAAATTATTCACTTGATTATTCTTAATGATATTCACCCATTTTTTATAGAAATAATAAATAGATTCCAATTTGAAAACCATTTATTTAAATAAAAAATATACATTAAATTATCTTTAAAATATTTTTATATCTACATAAATATGTATGTAAAATAATATCAAGAATATTGACATGTAGAAAAAGATTAATCAATTGAATATTTAATCATTTAAGGTGTCTGATTCCATGTTGGAAATTAAAACCATTATTCACAAGAAACAATACATATAATGAAGCATTTTAAAAATTATAGAAAAATATGGATACGATATGACATGGTAGTCGTATATACAACTTATAAAACAAAAAAGGAACATAACATTAAGAAACGCCTCAATTGAAGGAGATTTAGAAATAAACCACTACATTGATTCTGATTCATCAAGTATGTTCTTTATCTTACTATATTATAATAATATGTTAATTATTTAATTTATTGAAGAAATATTGGTTGTTTAATATAACTTTATATCAATTTTCACCATATTATAACAACCACATAATTTTTTCAGTATATGTAATATGTTTTGATTATATTAGGTATATGATACCAAAATTACTTTGTATTATGTCTATAGAAAAATTTGTTCATTTGAAATTCATTTCTAGATTAATATTGATGTATTTTAAACATTAACTATATTTTTAAATGAAACCACTCATGTATGGTTAATTAAAATCAATAGCATTATAATCATGAAGACGATAGGTTGTACGTTCACAAGAGTAACGTCCCCATATTTCATTAATAATTATTTAATGAAGGAAATTATTATTTTATTTTTATCTAATTATCATAATATCATAAATATCATTTTAATATCACAATTGATATTTTTTGATTCTAATCACATCACTTTATGGATGTAACGTCCCGGTTTCAGAAGACACCGAGAGGCACCCTGTACCTGGTTGGTCACATGGCCTCAAGTGCATTTCCACAAATTCCGGAGGCTGCTGACTAGCAGTAAGGGCCTTGGGTTTGATAGTGGGGAAACTATTCCCTTATTGGTAGAGTAACACTACATTAGTAAAAATATTATACAATAGTGGAAACAATATAAATTCCAAACAACAGAAGACAATTTAAGACTGATAAAGAAACAACTAGAGCACATATATATAAATGATGGGTGATACATATGTCTAAAAAAAAGCCAAACAAATCACAATTCTAGAACACAAACAGTACTAAACCATGTTAAAAATAAAACAGATGATATATCCTCAGTATCACAAGCTTCATCTTGGTCCCATTCTCTCCATCTCCACATCACTCAAGTACCTGAAGTAAAAGGACTCTTTCCCTTATCTATACCTACAACAATATAATCTCTTTGGGCCCAAAAGCATGTCCCAAACTGGGTGTGAGACTAAATCCCAGAAGACAACCACCATAAGATCTATGCCTAGCATTCAGTGAATACATGTCTGGTAATAAGAAAATGAAGGCAGTAAACAAGGAAGTACTCAGCAGTAACCAATCCTAATGTTTCGAAGTATTCAATTTCATATATCACGTAAAAAGGTAATCATGCAAAAACACACAAATAGTTAACCCTCTGGGATGTACTCACATCCTATCAACTATGGTCCTACAAAGCAACAAAAGTAACCCTCTAAGAAGCACACGCAGTCTACCCCTCTGGTTCATATTACAAGGATAAAAAATAATCTCTGAGTAAGCACTCATAGTTAATTCCCCTTATAGTCTAATATAATTAATGAATCTATGAGGAATCTCACATGTCCAATTAACTTTATATTCAAAAGTGATAAAGACACTCTGAGGAGGCTCACATGGTCAATTCCCCTTATAGTCAAAAGTAATAAAGACTCTCCGAGGAATCTCACTTGGTCAATTCCTCTTATAGTCTACTACACCAGGTTCTCACGGCCCTGTGTATGTCAAATGAGCATAAAAATGAAATATGGACAACGTAATCCTCATGAACTACTTGGTTAATAGTCTACAACATATCAAGCGTTTAAAATAAAATAATCACTCCATCCTACAGTACTAGGTAACGGAAAACAACAAGGAATCCTAATGGGCTAAACATGACCAAACGGACGTAAACAGAACATTCATTGGAAACCACTTCCAATGCATTACAATCAACCCTATTGACATCCAAATAACCTCTACTCAAGAATACAAGCATGGCATGCATTAACAGGGTTAAAACAGTAAACTCACAATACCCAGTTCAAGGGTATTGGAATAAATTGCGCATATTACTTGAAGACATTAAACGGAAAGGCACAAACCACCTACCTCGGTGTTGGGAGATAACTATACATGAATCTCAATCCTTGAATCTGCCAAGAACATGGCAGATCTATAAAAACACTCAAAACATTCAACTGAGGATACCATAAGTAGGATGAGGAATCACAAAAAAGCTCTAGAAGAAGGAATATCTTACTGAGGTGATCCCCACACAATTGATGACAGTCGATTCAGATAATGGGTGCTCGGTCGAGGGATTATAGAAGATTCACATTCATACGAGTTCTCTCGGATGAACCAGATGAAGAAGTAGATAGTTCTGTCCATCAGACGTGACCCTGATACATTTAATGAAAAAAGAATGTACATGGCCTGTACTTTAAAAGTACACGGCATGTACATGCCTTTTCTATACTCCACTTTAGGTGGTCTCCTGGTCACCATACACAGCCGTGTGTCCGACTGTTATAGGGCCAGGACATGGCTACCCATGGTAAATGAGTACAAGTCATGTACTCAGAAAGTACACGATATATACTTTAAAAATTCCCAGAAACTCCTCTTTTTCTAAAAAATGACTAGAAAAGGAAAAAATATCTGAAAACAAGATATGGGTTCTTAAAAACTCCCCCCCATAAAGAAATTCTTCCCCAAATTGCCCTAGCAAGGCGGCGTAGAAGAAGATACCCCGAACAGTTTCGGCCACTGTGGTCGTACATCCACCTCCCTCTCCCAAGTCTTGTCCTGTACCTGCCTGTGCTGCCATAAGACTCATACCAGAGGAATATAACATTCATGGAGAACCTTCATACTGCAATCGACATTCTGGATAGGATACTCTTCAAAGATGAATCCACTTCCAACTCAACCTCCTCGGGTTGGAAGACATGAGACAGGTCTGAGAAGTAATTTCAAAGTTGAGAAATGTGGAAGACATCATGCATAGCCCGGTAACTCTGAGGTAACTTCAGCCGATAGGAAACCATCCCAATTCTCTCCAACATGTCAAAAAGCTTGATGTACCTACCTGAAAGATGACCCTGTATTCAAATCCTTATGTTCCAAAACCTCGGTGTGACACACAGAAAAACCTGATCCATAACCTCGTACACCTGAGTTCGTCTCCGCTGATCAGAATAAGATTTCTGTCACAAATGTGCAGTATCCAACCTCTTCTAAATCAAATATATCTACTCTGTGGTCTCTTGAACAATACGAGCTCCCGGAAAAGCTTCCCCTCCTACCTACAGCCAACATAAGGGTGATCGGTGTGGCCTACCATAAAAAGTCTCATAAGGTTTCATCTAAATAGTTTTTTGAAAACTATTATTGTAGGAAAACTCCAGAAGAGGTTTACGTCTCTTCCAAAAACCTACAAAATCAAGGATGCATGCTCGATGAATGTCCTCAAGTTCCTGAATTATACGCTTAGACTAAACATATTTATGGGGATGGTAAGATGTAATCCAAAGCACATGTATACTAAATGCCTTCTAAAGCACCTTCCATACCCGATAAGTAAAACATGCATCTCTGATTGAAATAATGTAGTGTGGAACCCCATGTAGACATACAATCTCTCAGAAGTACAACCTCCCCATATCATCAACACTGATGGTCTCCTAGATCAACATGAAGTGAGAAACCTTCATGAGTATTTTAATAACAACCCATAAATCATCATTCCCTATAGGCGACCACAGAAACCCTGTCACTAAATCCATTGCGACATCATTCCACATCCACACAGAAATGGGTAACTGCTACAAAAGAACTATTGGTTGCTGATGCTCCACCTTCACCTACTGGAAAGGGGAACACTTTATAATGAAACCAGAAACATCTCTCTTCATACCTGGCCACCAATAAAATCGGTGTAGATCACGATACAACTTTGTGAAAGTAGGATGAAATTCCCAAAGTAAGGAATTAAATTCCTGCATCATCTCCTCACATATGTATGTTGGCACCCATATGCAGCCCTTGAAATTAAAGATCTAATCATCACTTACTATCCATCTAGGTATAGGGTCCTCTCCTAACACACTCTCCCATATGAATAGGCCTTCATAATATGATTGCATCCTTATTGTCACTCAATAAAGAATAGTAAAGGTAACAGCTACAGAAGAAAGAAATGTCTGCCCCTGTCTGTCATTCACCTCCAAATGCATATCAGAGAACAGATCCCTAAGTTTCCACTCACTGATGGCCTCCTGAACTACCTGTATTTGAGTCCTCCTTCTCAGTGCATCAGCCACAACGTTGTATTTCCCAGGTGTGTAGGCAAGCTCAAAGTCAAAGGACTGAAGGAACTCAACCCACCTTCACTTTCTCAAATTTATATCATGCTGAGTGAAGATATACTTGAGACTTTAGTATTTGGTGAAAAACAGAAAATGATCTCCAAAATATAATTTCTCAAACTGCATAAGGCATGAACACCTACCAACAACTCGAGATCGTGCATCAGGTAATTCCTCTCATGTGGCCTCAATTGCTGAGACCCGTACACAACAACCTCTTCTCCCTGCATAATCACAACTCCCAAACCGATACCTGAAGCATCATAGTAAATAGTATAGCTACTACCTGACTCTGGAAATACTAGTATTGGTGTTGAAGTTTCCCTCCCATAAAACTCTTGAAAGGATGACTCACAAGAATCTGACCATAAGAACTTTGCACCCTTCTTAGTTAGGCCCTTCAGTGGTGATGCTAAGAATGAAAAGTCCTATATAATACATTTTTTGTAACTTTCCTGCCCTAGAAAACACTGTAACTCAAAGACGTTCTTTGGTTGTTCCCAGGAAACTATCTCTCCCACTTTCTCTGGGACGACTGATACTTTTGACTCTAAGATAACATAACCCAAGATGTGAATGTAATCCCTCCAAAAGTGGAATTTTGAGAGCTTAAAATTTAACATATGCTCTCTCAGTGTACTCAGAACAATCCCAAGGTGGTTGCATGGTCATGTCAAGTGTGAGAGTATACCAAGATATCATCCACAAAGACCACCATGATAGAATCCAAGTATGGATGGAACACTCGGTTCATCCGTGCTATGAAGACTGCAGGCACGTTCGTGAGACCGAACGACATAACCACATACTCTTATAGACCATACCTACTCTGGAAAGTTGTAAGAGGTATATCAGATGGTCTAACGCACAACTGATGATAAATGGATCTCAAGTCATTTTTTGAGAACACCCGAGCTCCTCGAAGCTGATTTAAAATATCTTCAATCCTCTATAAGGGGTATCGGTTCTTGACCATTAACTGGTCCAACTTCCGATAATCCACACAATGCCTAAGGGTACCACCTGCCTTCATCGTAAACAGAATAGAAGAACCCCATAGAGAATTACAGGGTTGAATGAACCCCTTTTCCAATAATTCCTCCATCATTTTCTTGAGCTCTTGTAACTCTGGTATAGCCATCTTATAAGGTTCAATGGACACCAGTGCCACCCCTGGCACAAGATCAATAAAAAAGTCTAGCTCACGCTCTGAAGGAAAACATGAAAATTCTCCTGGAAAGATGTCCCCGGAATGATCCACCACTGGAGGAAAGTCTAACTATGAACTCCCCTGGTCATCCAGTTAAATACAATATATCTGGGCTATAACTCATACCAACCCATGTTGCTCGGGTCCCTCTCTGCTTTCCGGGACATCCCATTCATCCTTATGAAGAAATGATTCATCATCTAGTGATACGAAACTCACTCTACGACAATAACAGTCGACGACTTCTTGGATGGGAATTAACTAGTCCATTTTGAGAATGACATCATAGCATGCCATCTCTAGGACATAGAGGTATCAAAACAAGTGACACCCACAAATCTCTAGAGGGAACTCCTTGCACTGATGTGCACTAGCTGTTCGAGTCCCCAACTGTGTTTCTAGCATCAAGATATCAGTAGAAGAAAAGATACAGAGCCCAAGAAACTCCATAACAGCAACAGATATAATACTATGGGAAACCCCAATATCGAAAAGAGCAGAAGCTAAAACTACAGAAACTAAGATCATACCTCAAATTGTAGATGACATAGGATCCTTCTTCTACTGGGTCTGCTCCACTGGAAATGTATGGCCCATACAATGACCTGGTGACCCTGCATAACCAATCTGATATGATCCGCCCTACTTTCACTAAAAACCGGGTGACTGGATACCACGACCATGACCTCCACCTTGGCCCGAACAGCCGAAAGAACTCGATTTACCTTACTGAGGAGTAACTAGCTGTGTTTCTCATGAACGCAGAGTCATATAAGAACCCCTGTCACAAACTGATAGTGAAAAGATCTGACAAAAATGCTGAAGATGACCCATCTTGCCGCAAGATCTGCACTCAACTGGGTCTCTCGGGAAAATGTGTCATCGTATGCCCGCTCTTCCCGCACTGGTATCATACCACCTGGATACTAGAATATGCATCTCACCTACTCTGATCTCCTCATGGAGCCTCCCTACATTGATTCCTTATATCAGTTGTTGGAGCGTTAAATCTGGATGACAAACCGGCCTAACTCATAGCTCAAGAATCCCTCAGATTTCGCTTAGTGATCAGTGTCTAGTTGACTATAGAAGATATCTAAGTAAACCTGGAGATGTTCACCTAATATCAGATATCCTTCCTGAGACCATCCTCAAATTTGTTTTCAAGTAACACATCATCTCCCCCTATAAAGGGTTTAAAGCGATGCAACCCAAGGAATCAAGAAGAGTAATTTATAACAAAAAGCGTACCCTGCTCCACGCTCATGAACTCTCGGGCTTGATCAGCCCTCAAGGTATCTGGATAGATGTAATCGTAGAAGGTATGATGAAACTCATCTCAAGCCATATTTTTCTGGCGTCCCGCCTATGAGATCACATCCCACCACTTCTTGGCGTAATCCCAAAGCATGTACATAGATAGTTTCAACCTCATATCTGGAGGCATCTCCAGATGATCAAATATCATCAACATGGATTCTAGCCATGACTTTGCATCCTGGGGTCCTCCATCCCTGATGTAAGTGGAAGGATGCTCTTGCTGAATGACCCGTGTCAATTCTTCCATCGACGAGGAAGTAGGTGGTTCTCCCTAGAAGGTATGCATCATCCTCATAAAGCCCTCCCTAAATTGTGCATTGGAACCCATGTCAGGTATAACTACTAGTTCAAATAATGGCACAAATGGAGGATCTAATGATAGTCTCTGATCAACCTTATCTGGTGTCTGATCACCGCCCTGTAACTGGTGTACAACGAGAGGACATCTCATTGGCATAACTCTGCAGGGTCAAGAGGACACCTTAGATCAAGATTAACATGGACTAAAACTTTGAAGTGTTATAAGGGAAAAAGATAGGGAAAACATATATGTTTTCCAAAACATGTATACACGGTTTGTAGAATGACTACATGGCGTGTTCCCTAAATCCTTTCACATGGTCATGTACTTCTACCAAAACTGGTCTTGCAACACCCCATACACATGACGCGTTATCCTAACACACGACATGTACTTGGCTTCTCTTCCCCTGCCTGAGTACTCTTACACATCTAACCCAAACAGTTCTCATGGAAGAAGACTACATGGAGTGTTCTCTCTAGACACGATGTGTAATAGATGAGCTTCACTGACCATTGTTGTTAGTGACACGGCCAGACACATGACTCACACTACATCGCGTGTTCCAGATGGACACAGCTTGTACTACAAAGATTTTGCAGACTCGTGTTGTTCGTTACACGACCAGGTACATGAGGTACACTAGGAAAAGTCTTCCAGATGGACACGACATCTACAAAAGGATTTTACATCCCTGTGTCACTGCCCACATTTCCAGTGACACGATTAGAGACTGCACAACGTGTATATACATTACATGGTGTGTACTTAAAAAAACTGTTTCTTCCTGAATAAGAGAACACATGGCATGTAGTCAAAACTACAAGGCGTGTATTCTGGGTTTTTCCAGACAGTAAGCCTAAAAAACTACTCCAGATCAGAGAAAAACAATTAAACGAGCACTAAAGTGCTAAATTACAACCTGTGAGGGCCCATACTTCCCGCGAATCAAAGCTTTTCATCTCTTACATGTTATATATAAGGAAAAGAAGTCAATGATCTAAAAAATTCCAGTCTATGAGGGCCTATAACACCTCAAGAAACAAAGTTTGGAGTTCATTCAAACAAAACCTTTCACAAAAAATACCCTATCAAAAAACATGTAATTTATCAAGGAATCTATCACAACATCATGCATATCTAACAAAATACCTATCACAATAACATGCAACTGCTAATGCATACAAAATGGCATGGCCAGAATGCATGACATGCGATTTTCTTGCAAGTGCCTAATGATGCATGAGAAGGCATGATCACATATCATTGGGTTGAAACAGAAATAGAACCTCAATAACATCAACAATGACAACATAAAACATGTGAATCACTCATGGTGAAATCAAATCAACTATAAAATTGTAATCCAAAAAAATTGCATTAAACGATGTAGATTAGCTTTTCCTTGTACACATGTCAGCTATTCCCGGGCACAACTTATTACCATGTACCAATTACTTCCTATCCCTAGCTATATGATCCAAACTGTAAGTCAATAATAAAATAATTCCTCTAATACCAATTTGTAATGTCCCGGTTCCAGAAGCCACCCAGAGGCGCCCTGTACCCATTTGGTCACATGGACTCATGCACAGTTCCCCGAATGCCAGAGGATGCTGACTAGCAGTGGGGGCCTTGGATGTGATAGTGGAGAAACTATGACCTCATTTAAAGAGTAACACAGTGGAAGTAAACAATTATACAATAGAAGAAACAACATAAATTCCAAAAAACAGTAAATAGCGAAAGATTGATAAAGATACAACTAGAGAACATATATATAAATGATGCATGATACATATGTCTAGGAAAGCAGCCAAACAAATAACAATGTTGGAACATAAACAATACTAAACCAAGTACAAAATAAAATAGATGATATCTTTTCAGCATCACAAGCCTCAGCTTGGTCCCATGATCTCCAACTCCACATCTCTCATGTACCTGAAGTAGAAGGGTGTTTTCCATTATCTATATATGAAACAATATAATATGTTTAGGTCCAAAAGCATGGACCAAACTGTGTGTGAGACTAAATACCAGTAAGAAACCACTACAAGATCTGAGCCTAACATTCATGGAATATATGGCAGATAATAAGAAAAATAATACAGTAAATAATGAAGTACTCAGAAGTAACCAATCCTACAATTTCAAAGCATTCAATTTCATATATCAAGTAAACATGAAATCCAGTATGAAAATAGAAAATGGTAACCCTATGGAAAGTACTCACAGAATATGCCCCCTTGTTCTACCTATAAACACAAGTAAGCCTTTGGGAAGAACCCACAGTCTACCCGTCTAGTTCGTATTACAAAAATAACAAAGACTCTCTAAGGAATCACTCAAAGTCAACTCCCCTTATACTCTAATATAATTAATGAATCTTTGAGGAAGCTCACACGGTAAATTCCTAATATATTCAAAAGTGATAAAGACTCTCTGTGGAAGCTCACATGGTCTATTCCACTTATAGTCAAAAGTAATTAAGACTCCCCAAGGAAGCTCACACGGTCAATTCCCTTTATAGTCTACTACACCAGGTTCTCTTAGCCCAGTGTAAGTAAAATGAGAATAACAATGAAATACGACCGAAGTAAACCTCAAGAACTACTTGGGTAATATTCTAAAGCATATAAAGAATGTTAGATAAAATAATCACTCCATCCTATAGTACTAGGCATGGAAAAAAATCAAGGAAGCCTAACGAGCAAAACATGACAAAACTGTCATAAACAAAACATGCATGGGAAACCACTTCCAAAGCATAACAATGAAACCTATTCACATCCAAATAACCTCTACTCAAGCATACAAGCATTGTAGGCAATTAACATGGTTAAATAGTAAACTCGCAATACCTCGTCCAAGGGTATTGGACAAAATTTCACATATTACTCAATGAATTTCAACAGAAAGACACAAACAACCTACCTAAGTGTTGGTATATCGCTATACATGAACCCCAATCCTTGAATCACCCAAGAACATAGTAGATCTACAAAAAGCTCAAAAATTTCAACCAAGGATAACTTTATAAGGAAGAGGGATCTCGAAATAGATCTAAAGAAGAAGGAATAGCTTACCGAGGCGATCCCAATGCAATCTATAGCGGTCGATTCAGAGAACTTGTGCTCGATTAGGGGCTCAGAGAAGATTTTTGGCTGTACAGGTTCTCTTGGATGAACTATAACTAGAAGTAGACAGTTCTGTTCATCAGAAATGACCCCGATACGTTTAATGAAAAAATGAAATTACACGACGTGTACTTGCCTTTTCCATACTACACAGGTGATCTCCATGTCACCATACACGGCCGTGTGTGTGGCTATTATACGACTAGCACACGACTACCCATGGTAACTGAGTACACGACGTCTACTCATAAAGTAAACATTGTGTACTTTAAAAATTTCCAAAAACACCGATTTTCTCAAAAATGACCAGAAAACGAATACATAACTGAAAATAAGATCCGGTTTCTTACAATGGAGGTGATAGTTCACATGTACGCATGAAAAAAGTTACCATTTATATGATCATGGAAGAAAATAATGTAATATTTATATTATTTCCATTTAATGATAAATATTTCATTAATATCATATATAGATATTAATTACATCATTCTAACGATTTTTGTGAGATGGTAATAGAAAATGAATTGTATCAGTTCGTGGAGGTGACAGTTCACGCAAACGCATGAATGATTTATTCACTTCCCATTTTATGGATGTGGTTGTTTATTTAGGTTATGATATTATAATAATACTAACTCTATTTAGTAAGGATATAGAGGTTGTTATATCACCATGGTTGATGAATATTTTAAGGAAGTGGAGGGAAAAAATAAAACATTATTAAATAATTAAAAACAATACCTTTTTCTAGATGATCACATTTTATTTACACAATAACACCATTAAGGAATGTGTTATACATAGAATTATGAATGAAGAATGCGGGAATGGATTATTAGAAGTAATATTAGCAGATCATGCAATAACCAAAATGAGTTTTAAGTGTGAATAAATGATAGGTGTTATTTCCCTCATATAAGAGAGGGGAGGGGAACTCTTGTAATTTTAAAAACTATTACATTTATACAAATTAATATTCTATTAAATATGGATAAAAATCAATTTTTTAGAATATAGGATGATTATAGGTTATAATATAATCATCCAATTAAAATTATACATGTTTGAAATTTTCATAAATCCTTATCTTTTTGTTTTAACCCTTTTAAATATTAATGTAATATTATGTAGTTTTCACTTCAAGGGTTAGTAGAATTAAAGTAACCTGGAAAATGATCAATAAAGGAAAATTTATGAAAATTTAGGTCTTATAAGAACTATTTGGCTAATTCATGGATTTTTATAAATTTTATAACATTTTATAATATATTTTATATGTTAAAATAACATTAGTGTAAACTTTGACACTATTCATTATCAACTTTTTAATAATATCATAACATTGTGATACTACAAAAAAACTCTTTGATAACAAAAATAACATATGAATGTTATCCATTATATTCTTGGATGACATAAATTATAAAAGTTATATTTATTATAATATTTTTGATATTTTTTATTTCATTCTTTCATTAGTGATGTAATTATTACATAGTCATTGTCTCACCATTTAATTTTATAATATATTTAATAAAAATAATAAATAATATAAACTGATGTCATAAATTGATTAAATTTTTTTAAATTCAATTAATATTCTATGATATAACTTGTATTACCCCATATTAAAAATAAATTTGTTGTTAAAAACAATAATGTGACAAAATTAACTTTTCAGTGAATATACTATTATAGATGCATTAATTCTATTCTTATCACTCCAAGTTGACATAAACTGAACTAAGGTTTCTATTTCTAAAAAAAATTTAACCAATTAAATTTGAATAACTATTAGGGTAACTTTTTATATCTGTAATTTAATTTTTCTCTTTAATTACCAAATTTTCCCTTATCTGTTTTAAAAACAATTACCACTAATGTCATTATTCATTGTATACAGAAATAAAAGGGATCTATTTACATAATTTAAACCTTCATATTCCAAATATATAATTAATTTTTCTATATTAAAAATATATATTTCATTGAATGTAATTAAAAATTAATCTCATTTTGGAATTAGAAACTGTGGTTTTAATGTAAGACATTAAAATGTTCACAAAGTTTTTATTTCTGATTTAAATTTGAAATTGATTCCAATGTCCAAATATTGGATTAAATAATAGAAAAATATATCATTATAATTTAAAACTATTCAATATATCTATTCAATATTTCAAATATCTATTAAGAAAAAGATGTTTTCAATTAAAATGCATTATTTTTCACTTTTCATCTAAAAATGAATCTTATCATAAAAATACCAAAATAATATAACATTTTAAAATTATATTGTACTAATTCCATATTAGAAGTCTATTTTGTCATAATAAAATCATAAAAGTGATTATATATATATATATATAATAGGTGCACCATCAAAAGCCTGCAAAATTGTTTTTTCTAAAAAATACTTATTTTATTTGTAAAATTTGATTTATCATTATATCATGTCTATAAAAAGAAAAAAAAATAACGTTAAACCGTAAATTTATCAAATTGAATAAATATTTATTTAATATAACACAACATACAAGATTTTATTATTTTTAAAACATACTTGTGAACATTTAAACAGTTCTGTAGAAAAAATTATCTTTTTATTTTAAAAATGGTTTTACTTTAATTAATATTTAATTTTACACTGAAGAATTCTGTGTAAATAATATATTCATAATTATGATAATACATCCCATTATCCTCATTCTAATGTCTCCGTTATAACTGTAACATTTAAATACTACATAGTTGTTATATTATGCTCAATGTGGTGTATCATGTATGCCATTGAACTTAGTGTTTCGTTTTAAAAAACATAGTATGTTAAATTATCCACCTATATTAGAAATTTCTTCCTCACAATATGAATTAATGGTTAATAACTAATGTGATAATTTTCACAATACAATTATTACAATCCCACATCAAAAAAGGATAAATAAAACTACCACATTAAAAGAATGAATGGGAAGTATGAAGATCACCTGAGATAACAAATACTATATTTCCATATAGGAAAATAGGGATATGGAAGAGATAACTAACCATCACATTCTGATGGTGAGTGATAGAAAACAATGGTAAATGAAATTTAAAAATCACAAAATCATAAATTTCTTATGTGCTAAACATTATTTGATTTCGTATTGAGAAAAGTAAAAAAACATTTATCTATTAAGATGAATTTAACAGAGATGAGGAATTCTATTACAACAATCACTAAGATAAAAAATTAATATACATACATGAAATGTAATGTTTCATAATTTAATTTACATCCACCATAAACTCGTCTTTTTCTCTAAATAATTTTCATTCAATATGAATTTTTGACAACTCAAGCACTAGAATCAACTTAATGAAATTTATATAGTCCAGAAAAGATTAACAATATATTTATCATAACTTTATACATTAAAATAATACCAAAATGGTTAGTTTAGTGGAATATAATACCCAATAATAATTAAATTTATATGATGAAAACCCTGTTTAAACACTAAAATTCAATAGTAATAGAAAAATATAAACATAGAACATTAAATAAATAACTACACTCAATATTTCGTGACAAAGATTTAAACCCAAAATTTAGAATAGTTATATCGCATAGCCTTAGAAAATAAATTTTTATATTTTTCTCTAAATACAAACCATTACTATTGATGACTCATACCAAAATGTAATTTCCCTAATCCAGAATTCTCCATGTTTGGTTATTAATTTCCCTAATAATGTAAATAATCTTATGTTCACAATAAAATAATACATTATTACAAAGAAAAATTAACCTTTTAGTTTTAAATTAAATTTACATAGTATTATATTTACCATAATATTATAGAAATCCTAAAACATAGAACAACCTTCGAAATAATATTAATAACTTAATAACAAAAAAACATCCAATACCATTGTTATCACTTAGATATGAAAAATTTTACCAATATAAACATATTATTTATCAATAAAATCATTTAACTAAAAAAAGTTAATAATATCTCGGGAGATCATGTAGGCAGGTGGTAGGTGATGCACCCATGTTGCCCTTTAGTTGTGGGTTCGCATTCTGTGACCGTGCCGGAGGTGACAGGTTGTCACCCATCATGCGAATTATCCTTTTTCTAAAATTATTTAATTATTATAACATTCCATAAATATGGTATTGTCTTAAAAATAATCCTAAAATGTTTTATTATTATTGGTTATCATATATGTTTCAATTTTTATCCAAAAAATTAATATCCTATAATTACCTCTAAAATGAATCTCAATAAAAATATTGTTAATCTCTTTGAAATTTCATAGAATAAGTCCTCAAAAGGGATTATATGTCTGTAAATATAGAATAATCCATTATATTATAAATTAATTATGAAAAGCCTAACTCTTAAAGAAATATACTAATCTATAATGTTGTATAAACCATATAATATGACCAACTGTATGGACTCAACCATAAATATTACATAATTTTGAGTTATGTTGGGAAATTTAAAATATTTTACTTGTATTATATTTTATAGTTTTGAGGTTTAATGAATTAGGACATAAATCATACATTATAAAACCAATTAATACAAGGGGACACATCCAAATGCTATTAATTTTTTCCTAAATTTTTTTAAAATAGACTATGGTTTATATTCATGTTCCATCATCTCAATTTTCCATTAATCACATCCTTTTATCAATCCTCCCTTAAATACACAGTATAAAATTTCAAAACACGAGAGGAAAAAAATAGTAAGGGGCATAAAAAATTAAGTCCATTAGTCAAGTTAAAACCGATAATATAATATCTCAAAATAAAAAATAAATGTTCACCATGAAAAAGAGATCATGATTTTAAAAAGATCATTATATTTCCAATTGAAAATAATATATTTTCATTAAAAATAATAAGAAACATATAATATATATGTAGGTAACATAGGTCATAATTATCATAAAATAGAATAAAAATATGGTTGACTTCAATAGATGTTATCTTAAAAATAAAATAGCTATACATCTGACTTCCATACAAAATGCACTTGATATTATCACATAACCACCAATAATTTTTTTATCAAGGAACCTGTAGTCATTTGTTTATCTTGTAACCACCCATATAATGTCCATGTACCATTATATTATCATAACACATAAAAGATTTCAATTTGTGACATTTTTCTCAATGTATTTCAATTGTAATCACAAATAAATCATATTAAGGTATTGAAATTATAAATCCATTTAGAAAACCATTTGAAATACCATAACACCCATAAAATAGAATTAGTGATTAATTTTTATTTTAAAAAACAATATTATTTGTTGAGGAATCAAAATATCAAATAGGGGTTACAGTGGTAGAGAATTCATTGTCGCTGTATTCATTAAAAACACATTATTTTACCATTTGTAAATAAAGTCAAACTTTATGTATAGAATCCATATTTTTTTTGAAAACCTTGTAATAAAATTAAAAAAATAAATAAAATATCATTTAAAATCATTTGATATCTGTAAAAATAAAAATGTAAAATAATACCAAGAATATTGACATTGAGAAAAATAAATGATAATTAAATATAAAAAAATTAATATTGACACATACAACTTTAAACATTTAAATAGTAATTTCCATGAAATACTAAATGAAAAATAATTAAAACAAATTTTTTTAGATTATAAATTTATTGGCAATTAATAGTCACTGTATATAGACCTTATAAAATAAAAAGGTACATATCATTAAGAAATGACTCATTGGAATAATATTGAGAAGAAATCCCTTACCTTGAGTATTATTCATCAAGTATGTTATATATCATCCTGATTAATAAAAATAAGTTAAATATTTTTACCACATATCACTATTTTTATGTTTATTATTATCTTATATCACTTTTAACCATATTATAAAAACAACAAAATTATTAATGTTTACATAGGATGTTTTGATGATATTCGGAAGAAGATTCCAAACTGACTTGGTATGATTTCAATATCCCAATTTTTTCATTATTATATAATATAAATAATAATATTCATGAAAATAAAATATTAATTATACATAAAATAAAACTATTTGTGTACGATTATGAAAAATGAACGTTATAATCCGGGAGGTGGTAGACTGTACGTACACAACAGTAACATTACCATTTTTCATCGATCATTATAGAAAGAAGGTAATTATTATATTATCTTCACATAATGATAATTATATCATAAATATCATATAAATAACAATCTTTTTATGTATTGATTAAATAAGAATCATATCGCTTTATGGAGGCGATAATTTATACGTACGTACGAATGCTGATATTAATTTTATGTTCATGAAAGGTAAGAAAGTAATAGATATATTATTTCATTATAGTTATGAATATTCCATTAATATCATATGTAAAAATTAATTTCATAATTATAACCATTATTGATAGATAATAATTGAAGACAAATTATATCAGTTCGTCGAGGTGATTGTTTACACGTACCCATGAACTATTTATTATTGTCCCAATTATTGGATGTGTATATGGATTTAGGTAAAGATATTAACATTATTAAATATCAATATGATGAGTACTATGTAGTTATAGTATCATAATGATTGATGAATATTTGATGGAATTGGAAGATGAAATAAAACAAAAATACTTGATAAAAAATGATACCTTTCCTTTGGACGATCACCTTTGATTTACACCTTTACACCTATAAGGAAGGTTTTATGCATAAGATAAGGCCTCAAGAATTTTGTGAGAAATTATATTAATGAATTTTAGTAGAGTTTGGATGAACCAAAATTGTTAAATTTCAAATAACTGAAAGGAAGTAATTATATTTTAAAAGAGAGGGGTGGGGAACTCATGTAATTTTTCAAAATATTAAATTAATATAAATTAATTTTCAATTATAGAGTGGTCCAAAGATATTTAGTTCAATGATTGGATTAGTTTCAGTTAAAATATAATCATCCAATGCAAATTAGATTTGTTTTTAATATTTTATTAATCATGATATTTATTTACTCTTTAAACTCCTATCATTTTATTAAATAATATATATTTTTATTGACAATATAATTACCACAACATGCTAAAATACCAATAAAAGAGTCATTTATGGGATTTAGGACATATCCCCACATGTTTGAAAAATATTGTATTTTAAAATATTTTATATTATTTAATAAAATTATTTTTATATTCAAATACAATTACTGTCAATTTTGTAGCTATTAATTTCATGACTATTTAAAAATATCATAACATCCATATATAGTGAGATAACATATTTTAAAACATCAATAAAATGTTAATTTCAACTATAAAATTATTATCTGGCATAAAATATATGAAATTATAATAATTGTAATATTTTTAATATCCTTTATTTTTTTGTTCCATTGATGATGAAATTACTACATCATCATTGGGTCAACATTTAATTTTACATTTTATTTCCTAAAAATTACAAATAAAATAACCTTGTAATGATAGAATTTTTTTACTAATGAATAATATTTTTAGTGAATGATATACCTTGTGTAACCCCATATTAAAAGTACCTTACTTGCTAAAAATATGGATTTGAAAAAATGTATTTTCATTGAATATAATATTATAATTGTATTACATCAAACATGTGGCTCAAAGAGGTGTTATAATGGAATCAAGAATGATATTAGTCATATAAAACATTCCTATAGAAACTATTATGGTAATTTTATATTTTTTATAATTTAATTGTTTCATTTAATTTTCCGATTTACCTTTAATTATGGTAATTTTTTTTACTAAAGTCACTTTTCATAATTTCCAATAATAAATGGGAACTATTTATAAAATTTGTACATTATAATTAATAATTTTGAATCAATTATTGCAATTTCAAATGAAATAATTCAAATATCATAATTAAAAAAATAATCTTGTTTATGGTATAAGGAAATATGTTTTTAATGGAAAACATTCAAAATTCCACAAAGTTTAGATATCCAATTTTAATTTAAAGTCGATTCCAATGAACAATATTTCATTAATAGATAATATTTTTTCAGATTATTTTTTAAATACATTCAAAAATAATTCTTAATATTTCTAATAAATATGATGAAAAAGTAGTTTTTAATTAAAATGCATCATTTTTTAACAATTAATCAAAATCGGAATCTTATCAGAAAACCACCAAAATTTTATCAAATTTCATTTTTTATATAATCATTTA
The DNA here is from genome assembly GCA_963277665.1 of Viscum album. Lineage (NCBI taxonomy): Eukaryota > Viridiplantae > Streptophyta > Magnoliopsida > Santalales > Viscaceae > Viscum > Viscum album. The sequence goes on from CAUJRU010000210.1 coordinate 726,889, forward strand.
TAAAAAGATTTTTATTTTGTGAAATATAACTTATAATATAAAAAACCCAATTTAAATTACGTGCACAATCAAAATATGGGAAAACTACCTTTTTAAAAAAATACAAATTTATTTTTGTTAAAATTGTATGTTCTTATAAAATGTATAAAAGACATAGAAGATTAATATTAAAATTTATATTGAAAATATTGAAAATATATTTTATTAATACAATTCCAAAAAACTGATTTTATTATTTAAAAAACACATTTCTGCACATTTAAATATATTTTTAGAAAAAAATTTCCTTTTATTTTAAAAAGGTATTTTAATTAAATTATAATTAACTATTAACCAATGAATTATCTATAAATAAAGTTTTTATAATTTAGTTAATAATTTTGATTCTCTTCATTCTAATGTATATATTTTAATGGTAATATTTAAATACCATTTAGTTGTTTTTTTATGATCAATGGGGAGTTACATGTATGTTATTGACTATAATGTTTCCTTATAAAAACTCATGATATTATAATTTTCATCACCACATAAAATTAATGATATATATAATAATGTTTTAGTAAATGATATAGAATCTTGGATATTATAATAATTCTATAAAATAAAATATTTCTTCTATCTTTTCCATAACAATCATTGAAAACTTGAAACGTTTCCAATAGACAAGTATGTCTTACCTTTAGAATTATTGTAAAGTACCACATTTTTCAAAACTGACTTCAATGATAGTCAGTAATGTATAATTGATATATAAATTTCATAATTATACCATAAATATTGTTCTGTAGAAAATGACACTATATAATTCTAACAAGAATGAGATCATTCATGACAATGTACCAACTAGAAAACATGAAAATTAACACCTGAATAAATAAAAATAATGAATTATTATTAACTATTGGGTGATAATTTGTTTTAAAATAATAATATATAATATTATAAATATTAATATGGATATTTTATAATTTATTAATAAGCTTAATATCACAATTAAAATGTTAAGATACTTTCATCCACAATGAAGTGTGAGGTAATGGACATTGCCTCAATTTCCCTTCAAGGAAGCATATTATAATACTACACACCTAATTTAATTCATATAGTGTATATATTTACACTTTTATATATAATACCATGATTAGTTAATATTTTTTTTATTTTATGTTTAAATATGAATAATTTATTCTAATGGTATTTGAATTAAAACATACCATGTGGTAATGAATTTGATAACACAAGTTCCTTTCACTAGGTTTTACCACTTATTCATTGTCCTTAATATTTTACGATTACATATGAAATGTCTTTTTTTATTGTATATTTTATTTATAACTATTTTATGTGGATATTTATTCGATAAAAAAATAGATTCATTGATTAATTATAACATCAACATTATTATCTTTGTAAGAGTTCATTCCAAAAAATCATACTAATCAAGATAATTTATTCTTGAATTTGAGTTAAAAAGATATTATCTTATCATTGTCATATAAAAAAATTTCATGTTATTCCTTAATGGCTATTCAAGATATTTTAATGAAATATTATGAATATTCCATCAATTTTTTCCCTAAAATAATTGATAATATCATTAAGAAAATATAAATTCGTTTATCTCTTCAGTAAAAAATTCATTTTCTTCTAAATCAATATTTTAAAAAAATCAATAATTTTCATGTTTCCTATTAAATAACATTTTACCCATTTTTAGTTTTAATTTTTTTAAATGAATCTTAAATTCAACTTTAAAAAATGTTTTGTTTTTATTTTACTAAAAATGTGAATCAAATCATTGTGTAAACATACTCGGTGTGTATTTAATTTAACATCTTAAGTTTCAATCAATGTTTTACATCATCCTTTATTTCAATTTTCTTTTAAATTAAATCTACATTAATTTTTTTAACTTTTAGACGAAATATAATATTTAAATTGCTAAATATTATTTTTCTTATGAATGTTTTGATGACATTTTTATGGTATTCATATTAATCAATGACATAAAACTTTTAATTTATTTTTTCTCATTTTGTGATACCTTGTATTACTGTTACCTTTATTCTTTTATTAGATGGTTTATTATTATTTTGGACATAGTAATTGTTGACATTCACTTTACTGGTTTATTTTTTAGTATTCATCATGTTTTGTTTGAAACATTCACTCCATTGGGATCGTTACAAAATTAATTTGTCCTGAAAATACATTCTATATATTCGGGATATGTTTATTTTTTAAAACATATATCAGATTTACATATTCCTTTCATCTTAACTATAAATATTCTTTATATCATTGATATAGTCATTTCATAAAATGTATTTTTTTATATATTCTGTTTAATTTTAATGTTATATGATCAACTAGTAAAAAATGAAAAGGATATGTAATATTTACTCAATATGTATATTTAATGATAAAGAGAATCAATTATCTTTGGAGGGGAATGATCAAACAAACATTATATGGATTTTTATATATAGTTTTAATCCTTAATGTGAATGGTCCTGACGGTAGCGGTATTACGGTGACTAAGATCATAATATCCAATAATTAATAATTTCCTTAAATAAGATTTTAGTTATTATTGTTATGAATGATATTTTTACATTGATATTATATATAGATTCATTTCATTCTTAGAAATATATTAAATGTAATATGGATTTATTTTTTTCCCTTGAAATATTAATTATTCCAATCTTACAATGATAGTCAGTTTGATTAATTTGATCATGAGTTCGGTTACTTACATTTCTATCAGGATTATTCTATATCTAATCAATATAATCAAGTTTATTAAATGGAATGTGTGATCAGTTATCATACTTACACTATTAATTATGACTAATATTATCATGATAGTCATGTTGGTTAAATTTCAGGTGTGTTTAGTAATTTTCCTTTTCATATTGATTATTCCCTTTCTCATAATGATAGTTAAGGTGATAAAATTGTATATGTGTTCAGTTATTTACCTTTCCATATTGATTATTACATATATTTTCATAATAGTTAAGGTGATTAAAAGGAATTTGTGTTCAGTTATTTACATTCCTATCTTGAGTATTCATTATCTTATTATTATAGTAATGATGATTAAATGAAATGTATGTTCAGTTATTTATCATTACATGTTGATTATGATATTGATTCATGATAGATTAAGTTATACATAAACCTCACTAAACATTTTATCTCACCCATATTTTATTTCCATTCTTAGGAATTCATTGTCTATATAATGATTGATATAGGAGGATATATGAGAGGGAATATAACTATTTTATGAAAAATGATTCATTTTGTGTTTTCAAATGTTATATGGGAATTAGGTATGTTTATAGTTTTCCAAAAATACTAAAATATCTAGTCTTTTATGCTGTGATTCCTTGTATATTATTCCCATATTATAAACAAGACACTGTCTTTGGACTACTTGGGTCGAGGTCATTACAATCAATATTTCCACTGGACTTTCACATCATATTACCAACTTACCCACCAGTTATCACACTTTTAATTATTAAATCCTAACCAGAAATATCATTGAAATAATAATTATACAATTAATATAGAAAAGAAATATCATCCAGGAAAATACTAGTGAATCACATCTAAAATAATAACATGAGAAAATAAACAAGAAAAATAAATTATATTCCCTAACAATATGAAATAAAAGATCATAATCCCATTCCCTAGCACATATTGTCTCATTTTTTTACATTGGATCTATCTAGTAGATTACTCATAGAGAACCATTTTACATTGGTTTGATTAATGAGAGACTAATTAATCATGTAGAATTCTCATCAGTGTCAATATCAATAAAGATACAATGTATGTTCTTAGAAAGTGATCATACCTTTTATTCATACTTGGAAGGATCCAAATCATCTTTATTTCAACAATCCCTCTATATCTATATAAGGGTTATAAACTGTCCTCCTTAGTGAATGTTAGACATCTCTCCACATCTAAATTATGATGGGTAAGATCACATATAAGATGATTCATTTCCAATATTCAAAAAACCATAACATACATGACCTCATAAAATAATGGAAAATGTTCTCCCTGAGTTTCACATTGATAACAATGGATATCCTTGATGTTTTGACCCAAGGGAATTGAGAATCCATATATAGGCATATAAAATATCACAATACCTCTTAGTTTATGTTCTTAGTAAATATATCTCAAATATGGAATAATATATTTTTTATTAATAAAGGAAACTGAAAATTATCAAATTAATAACATATAATAAGTATATTATATCATGTTATCACATCATTAAATCCCCAACAAGGGTTATGAAATAACTCAAGAAAATACCAAAACATATCTCATAAGTAGTTAATCCTAGAATATAAAGAGTAAACCCCACCTCAGCCTTTGAGTTTAATCATCATTCCCTTCTATATGAGACTATTGATTATAAAAAATTATCATAAAAATCTGAATAATTTATAATGTTTTTATGGTGAACAAATGTCCCATAAATTGGTCAATATTAAATTCCTTGAACAATAATGGTATCATAAAAAATCTGGCCCTAGTCCATTAGAAATCTAAAAAGAATACAATAAAGTTTAACTGAACCATTACCCAATGTGATGTTTCTCCACTGATTCATGTCTTGTCATATAATATTATATAAATTAAAACCTATAATAGCAATGATAGTCACTCAAGAATACAGGTATTAGAAAAATATTATTTCAACCACACAAGTTAAAATGGTCAAAACATACCATAAAATAATCTCATCTATATTTTTAATCTATGTTAATAAATTCTTTTAAATAATTTATGAAATTATAGTTCATAAGGGATTATACCACTAAACAGACTTATGAAAATTCTATGAACCCCCTTCCAAAGAACCCCTGATTTGTTTTGAAAATAACATGAAAATTATTTCTATCTAGATTACTATGAAATCATACATTTAAAAACTTTTTTTAATTATATTTTAAAAAGAAAACCCTTTTAATTTGATAGTTCTGACTCATACCACAAAAAATTATTCAATTGGTCATTGAAATTCATTGGACCATGATACCACCAATAAATTATTTAGAACGATATAAAACCTTTTTTGATTAATTTTTCTATATGATACCATACTTTATTTATGAATTTAGATCACACTATTGCATAAAAATATTCCAATAATAACAAAAATAATGACACATGAACAAAATATCAGAAAATGAAACATCAAATCAACAATATTAGGATAACCACCTCAATGTAGATATATAAATAGAATTAAATTTATATTAACCTCCAACAAGCCCAAAATCACCTATCTCATTGATAAAAAACATATAAATAAAAATTATATCATTTAAATAATAATTTAAACTTTAGAAAAATTGATTCATAATGAATATAACCCAATTTTACAAATAGTACTCAAATCACACCTCTATATATCAACAGATTTGTGTAAATGGTGAGGGTAATCTGATATGAATGTTGGATATGGTTTACCAAATTATAATAATATAATACAATATATATGGTTCTCATAACATTGTTTCCTCAAGAACATTAATACTAGTCACATGAAGTGTACAGTTAATAATTTTGTTGAAGCATATGAATTAAATCACCATTATAAACAAAATAAATATATAAACTCATATTAACTAAATATAATTCCCAACAAATATATAATTTTTATAAAACATATGATAAAAACATAATATATAAAATGTATCATAAATGATACCTACAGATAAAATATGTTAACTTCCCTAGTGAGAACTAACATAGAGAATTCTACGGAAAACTATTATTCAATCATCTATGACACCAAAGAAAATACCAAATGGGACCACCTAATCTCTAGGATCCATATGTGATGGGGTACAATTATTTTTGGTGTTCAACTTTAATATATCAAATATACCAACATCTACAAATGTCTCATAAAGAGAAATACATGGCCTGAGTATGAAAATATGTAGTAGGAACTCGCCACAATACTCTTTAACCAGCTATCATAAAATAAGGTGTAAAAAAAATAATACAAAGTTAGAGTAACATTTAATATAATAAAAAAATTAATACCAATTTCGAAATTTCATTTTTTAAAGGACCACTAAAAGGGTATTGGACACCCCTGAAAAAATGATTAGAAAATTACTCTTGTATAAATATAATCTTCTATGAGAACTAAATTATAATTGTTTCCATAAAAAAAGTATGTCCTTCCCATACATTTAATGTGATGTACAATGTTCATTCTCTCAGAATCATAGAGCTGAAGTCATTGTAATCCAATAATTTCTTCTACATTTTATCCATCCATTTCATATAATCCTCATAATCATAGTCATTTTTTAATTTCTATTTTTAAAATAATAATTATTATGATATTCCAATTATGAATCAATATTTTCAATAATATCAATAGTTTAGAGTATAATAAAACCATAAATAAATCCTTTAGCATGAAAATGTTTTTATAATTTTAATCTCAATTATAGGAACCCTATTAAATGAATGTGTAGCCCAATTACAGAAATTATAACCTTTATTAACTGTAAATTTATAAGACACATTTCCTCTTATTCATGTAAGACTCAAATACCTTGTAAGGGTAAATTCACACTAATCTATTTGATAATTAGATGAAAATAATTTGGAATTATTTACATCTATTTTTGGGAAAAATGTTTTTATAGACATTATCATGTTTTTCATAGTCATATATTCATACAAACATGTTAGAAATTTTTATTTCTATTCCTGCTCCTCAATAAGAATTTATGAAACAATGAATTTAGTTTAGAGATTGAAAGAGAATGTAGATACTTTATTGAAATAAAAACCTTTGGGGATGTCTTCTGAGAATGATTCTCTTCATTACGATTCACATTAACCACTTTTTGAAAGTAGTAGGGCTAACAATGTACATATAAAAACTCCTCATATAGTGTCTCATATATACTATAATCAACCATCATACCAATAACATCAAAACTAGAGATGAGTTTTCTATATGAGCACTCTCGTTTAATTTTACTCTTTGTCACATCAAATAAATAATGTAACTATAAATATTAAACCCTTTTAATTTTAATAATTAAGATATACTTGCAAAAAACCCTATAAATCCCCCAACTAACTAATTTTTCCAGTCTCCATAAAAAATATAGGTGGTATATGATCAAGAAACAAGCATGTGATAGGGTAATAGAAATATAGGATGTGATGAAAATAAAGGTCACTATAGAATCATTAAAAAAATAACATATCCAGGTTATGGATGTTGATATATCCTTTTATATATGTATAACATTCATCGATTAATTTTTTATTAATACCTTAATAATGGATAGAAAATATGATATATAAATGGAATATAATAAAAATAACAAATATATTTGAAACCCCATATACTATGATGATTTATACATGAGATAAATGATTTTACACTTTTTTAGAATCTAAGATGACTGTATATAATTATATCAAAAAAAAATTCCCATTAGTATATTAAGAATTTAACCCCTATCTAATTATTGAATGGAATTTTATATAATATATTCTTGATAATAAAGCATCCATCCTAGGGAACTCGGGAACTATTTTCCTTGATTCATGTCATATTGAAATGATAAAAAATCATCAATCTATCAATTAATAATAAGTGAACCTATAAACCATAAAATTATAATAATATACCTCAATACATCATACATTTACACATATAAAATATAGAAATAAGTAAAAATGATATTAGATATGTGGTCACTCTAGTTGGACACATCTATATGAAATTTTTTACATCATTACTATATAAATCGTAATATCAAAACATGGAAAAGAAATAATGTACATTGATAACATAACATGAACAATAATGAAGTCATGGTATAAGAGAAAAACCCTTGATTTATATAAATTATAAGATAATAAATGCATGCCAGCATGAAAAATAATGATAAATGAGATCAAAAAGAATATATAACTTCATACTATAAATTACAGGAACGATTTGTTAGTTTAAAAAATCACATTAAAATTTAATTCCATCTTCCCCATGTCATTACATGGTTATCCAATTTATGATTATGGGAGGAAAAAGGGTCCACACATCAAAAACCATTACTGAATGGATATTAATTTTCTAAAAGATGAAGATGAATAAATAATTGAGATTTAGTTCAACATAACATGAAGGATTTTATGGATTTAATTGAATTAAATAATGGGAGTGAAATACCATAATATTTTAAGGTAATGGAATCCCATAATATGAAATCCCATTATATTTGAATTGAATGGAATCACAAAGAAATAAAAAGGATAATTACCTTTGATTCACCTTATATAAAATACCAAAATATTTAAATGTATTAGAATCCAAAAAAATACATGTGTATAAAAAAATTAATCTACAACAATAAAAAGTAAAGTACACTACCAAGGAAAAATAAAAATGAAAATAATATTTTATGTATCCTAATGTCATACCATTATGAATATTATATCAGTTGAATACATGGATGATATCAAAGTGATGATTGAAGTTATTTTTTCATGAGATGGAAAAAGAGGGAGTAAACCCACCAAGGGAATGATATAACTATTAAATTGAGTATAAATACCAATCAATAAGATTTTAATGATTAAAAATTCAATTTTTATAATGAAATACTACCAAGTGTCTATAGAGTACCTGAAGAAATGATGTTGTGTACCTAGTGGATCTAACAGAACCGCCTCCTCCCATCAAACCCCCATCAGTTACCTAATAGAATACATGAAGTATATGATGTAGTTCTTTTACCCATAACATTATTCTTAAAATTTTCCATAACTATCCTATAAAACACAATAAATCAAGAACATTACTCAAGGTAATCAATGATAAATATTTAAATATTAACCAACATTTAAATATGAGGGTCATTTACTATAATAACCCATATTATTCTCACCCTTATGATCCTATAAATTAAACACCTAAGGAGATGAATATTAAGTGATGAATTACTAACCCATAAATTGGTTTCATTAAAACCCCCTCAACAATAGGCTTTTCATCCTATAAAACCATCCAAAAATAGTTATCAGAATAGTTACATAAAAATACATATATAATTTGAAATTGGATGTTGTGTAATCATTTTTGCGATAAAAAAGATGATGAATTCCCAATATTTAAGTGTCCTTAATTTCAAGCACTAGTGATATAATCATTAATATCAAAGTGTATTAGTATAGGAGTAGAGGTGATTCAAAAATCAATTTCAGAATTACTTAAAATATCATGATTTAAAAAAGTGTTAATGGTATGATTATAGAAACAATCGAAATTATAACATTACCTTATATCCCAACCAGAATGTCACCCTAATTAAAATTTTATCCATTGTTTCAAATTTTTGTGTGATTTATGGATCATTAACACTATATAGTAGAATGAATAACTTTGGTAAATTATGAATGGAAGTCAACATCATGAAATTAAGCTAATAATTCATATAAATAATATTAGAAGTATACATTCAATTTTATAAACCATCAAAGTTATTCATCTAATACATCTCATTAGAACATGTGAATATGAGATTAATGAAAATATTCATATTAGGAAAGAAATACAATTCATATAAAACCAAAAAATTATAATAATGTTTTTCTTATTATAAGATAATTATACTTTAAATGGAGTATTATCCATTAAACTATATTAGATGACATGTTAAGAAAAATATTATAACCAATTTTTTTACCATGTACATTCATAATTTATCATATAATTATAGAAACATCATCCATAAATTTATCTTATTGGTATACAATGTTATAGTGCAAGAACCATTTAACATTTGTCTTTACCATTCCAATAAATTTCATAGAATTTAAATACCCCTTCAATTAAATTATATTAAAGAATGACATTCAATATAGATGGAAGAAAAAATCAATTAAAATAAAGGAATACATATTTATTAACTCATCTGGTAACGTTACCACAAATGAGTAAATTCATTATATATTATTAAATAAAATCAATTATCAAATTTTAATGTTAAAATAACTGATTATAACATTATTTTTCAGAAAATTTTATGTCTTTTTATAAACTTTCATTAATATTTTGAAGAAATTTAATTATCAATATCAATCAAATTGGTAAATTATATTATAACTCAGTATAAATATTCAATGAAAACATTTATTATTCATATAAATGTTATGTCAACCAATTAATATGATTAAAAAAATAACACTACACAATTTAAGACTATTTTACACTAATATTATTAATAAAAACAAATTTAACTTTCTCAATTTGGAATTTTTTTATGAGTAACTAATAAAAATAATTAATTTAAATAATGTATAAATTAATTAATAATATATTAATAAATTTAATCATTAAAAAATAAATCAAACTATATAAATTCATATCCAAAATTGTATAACATATATTAAGGATATATCCCATGATTTTAATTATTCTAGGATACACTACTCAATATATTAAAAAACGTTATGTCAAAAAACTGTTTTATAGAAGAAAGAAGACCGACAACCACTATTAAGTTAGATATTCCAAAAATAAATTTTAGATAGGTCACAAAATATCAATAAAACATAAAACCAAAATAATTATTTCATTTATAATATAAATGAAATAATGTTTTAAAATAATATAATTGTTATCAAAAAACTGAATGGAAAAATGGGTACTATAGTTATCCCTATGAAAATTTATACATGGTAGATGTTACTCCCCCAGTTACAATTCAGTATTTACATAATCCACAGTTTATACTTGATAAACCATTTAGATTTTTCCAAAAAAACTATTTTACTAAAATCCACTTTTATGTATCCTTCATAACATCCACTCTAGTGTAAATAAACAATTACCCCTTGTTAAATTTTGGATCTGTTAGACAAGTAAATTATTTAAATGGTTTTAAAAATTTCCATGTTGCATAAATAGTTAAATTTATTAAGTAAATTTATATTAAAAATGGTTTAGAAATATATTTTTTTGTTCTATGCGTACCAAAATATTATCAATTACAAAAACAAATAACTAATTCACCACTTAGAAATACAATTTCCCATTCAGTTCACTAATAAATGTTATACGAATATAAAAAATCGGGGACAAGTCATATAAAACTTCAAGATGATTGATTGAAGTTACACATATATCATATGAAATCATTTAATGATATTTTAGGAAAAATATAACCAATACCATTGTTAATAAATTTAATTAAATTTTTTCTTTTGAAAACCCTTATGTAACCTATTATAAAACTTGAATATTTCTATCATGGTAGGATCATGCCTTCAATACAAAAAATTAATTATCACTATCATTTATAAGACTAAAATTATATATTGTTTTTAATAAAAAAATTATATTTCCATAATATATCCTCAAATAAAAAAGTAATTAATGTTACGTAATAACGTCTTCATTTATTAATGGAATTGGTTCTTCGGGCAGTATAATAACAGAACAAAAATTTAATTCTATTCATTCTCAACTAAATATTTTTTTAATAATTACATTCCAAATATAATTATCATGCTATATAATAAATAAATATTTTCTATTTAATAAAAAGTTCATCTTTAGTATTATATCCAAAACATGGAAAAAATGATCATTAATAATATGGACTAATGAACTATGGTATAGTACCCTGTTAGAAAACAATGGTTTCTTAGAATGCACACTATGCACCTAAAAAATTTAGGTTGTTTATAACATTTTCTGGAGAATTGGATGGTCCATGAAAATTAACAGAAAATGTACAACAACCATTATGTATATGTATAGACGCTCTCATGGGGTCTTCTTCCCATCTAAATATTTTTTGAATGGGGGAGACTTCAATGAAGTAAAACCCAACACTAGTTTCACCAAACATGTTTTCTCTAGGGCGGGGATCACTCGTAGGACTCTTCCACTCATATTATAACACCCAAATATTTTAATAGTTGGAAATAATGGTTGATAACATGTACGAAACACAAAATATATCATAGAAACAACATAATAATATTTTTCAAATAAGAAAATTATAATCTAACCATTTAATTTAAGGGTATGAATAACTTTAACTATAATAATAATATATAAAATACATACTCATAAAAATAATTTTTTTGATCAATTCATAATTTGTGAGTACAAAATTTTTAGTAAATTCATTTTATTCTTCGAAAAAATATTTTCTCTAAAAATTGTATTAATTTAATTTTATGAGATAATATTACCTTTTATATTTGAATATATTTGAAATTTTATTTCAAAAAATGTTATTATTTTTGAAATAATTATATAAAAATTATCTTATAGTAAAAAATAATGTGATAATGACTATAATGTAACCCTAACACATTATGTGATTTTATTTAATGAGTACATTTCATCCATAATCATTAAAAATTATATTATAAGACATTTTTTCAATTTTCCTTTATTTTTTTACTTCATTTTATTTTCTATAAATAAATTTAGAAACATTAATTTATTTTATTTTATTATATTTAAAAATTTCAAATTCAAATAAATTTAATCATTGTTTGGTTATAAATAGTTATTTAAATTATAGATTATTTTTTCATATTAATGCAATTTAATTTTTTTTTGTGATTAAATAATGACCAAAAATTCACTTGAAATGGATTTATAATATTTAGTCAATTAAACGAAATTTTAAAAAAATAATATTAAAATTTTTCAAATTAATCATTTTTGAAATAATTTTTATGTTACTTGAATTTTTTAGATATAAATAACTTATTAAAGGAGTTTTAAAGTATTATAGACAAACTAAATATTTAATGTTAAATTAATTTTTAATATCAAAGGTAACATTAATTATATTTTATGAAAAATAATAATTAATTAAATTATTTAAAAGTACGAAAACTCATTAAACTTTCCAACAGTTTGGTATATTGTATAAATTTTTAATGATGGTTCATTTATTGGAAAATTTTAATATTAATGGATACCACATTGAACCTTATATTGTAAAAACCGCGTTATGATAGTAATTTTTAAAAAAGGGATAAAGTGGATTCGAAGAATGATATAAAGGGAAATAAAAAATATTATCTTCTAAAAATTGTTTTATACAAGAGTATGTGGACTAAAAATCATCTTATATTATAATTATTTCAATTATTATATACGATAATATGAATGCTAATTTATATTAATTAAATTCATCAATAAATTCCAGGAGTTACCCTACTCTCTCTTATAAAAACAAAAATTGTATCCTCTATTATTTATAGCTAAGAATATTTTCTATACGGACAATTAAATCTCAAATATCTTACAGAAATCAAACTCCAAAACCTAGAGTAATTGGATTCATTAGAAATATATACTATGATTTTTTAAATTCATAGGTCATCCGAAGAAGAGGAATCATTCATAAACTAGGGTTTCTTAATTTTTAATGAAAATCTGTAAAATCATTCATAAAAATGGAGATAAAATAACATGAGTATCTCTCATATAATTATATAGTATAATGTAAATAAAAAATCATATATAAATCTCTAACATCAGTCAAATTGGAATAGAATCCATCAATTGTGTTTATAGCACACAACCACCTCATAAACCGATGTTATTCGTTTGCAATAAAAACCATTCAATGATGGTTATAATTATATATTTTGTCTATATATATATATGATATTAATGAACTATTTATCATTGTTTTAAATTAATATTACTCATATTTTTATCCTTTCGATTCACTAAAAATGGTAAAGTCATTCATGCGTACATGTGGGCTACTACCTCCATGAAGCAACATGATTCAATGATTATTGCCACATAAAAAGTATTATATATAATAAGTATTTAAAAAAATAATATGGTATTTAGGACATGGTGATTATTCTAGATGTATTAAAAAATACTTAACTTCTTTTCAAAAATATTGTTCAAAAATGGAATCTTACTTATGTGTACAAATGGTCTACTATCTTCATGATTATCACATAATTTATTCTTTTAACCATCAATAATAGTTATTTTTTAAAGTATAATTAATTTATTAAATTTAAAATAATTTCATTGTTATTATTATGTAGTTTTTGAAATAATCACTTCTTGGACCATAGTGAATATACATAAGTAATATTTCATATATGAGTCGTATATCGTTAAAAAATGCAACATGATCATAAAAAATTAAGTAATTTATTATAACCTTTGAAAATGGATAATAAAAATTATAATGATTATGAATAAAATAACTAATTAATATAAATAAATTATTTAATAATAAAAATAATTTATGTGATGAGTTGAACTAAAGGAATGTGTCTTTTTTAAAAATATCTCTTTTAATGTTTCCCTTCGTAATATTTTTCTTCCCTCTACATTTTCATAAAAAATATATCAATGAATTATGTACATAAACATAAATAGAGTATAAAAAATGTATTATATATATTTTTCTAAGGTTTTAAAAGGAATATTTTTAGGAAATTTATATACTTCATTTTCACCTTTAATAAAATAGACAAAATGAATGTTTTATTTTAATGAATGTTGGAAAAATAAATTTTCACTCCATCATAACCATTATATGATATTTTAATTCCTTTATAATATTAAATTATTAATTCAAAGAAAAAAACTCCTTCACAATTATTTTATTGTTTTCAAATAGTGTTTTTAAAATCAATGAAAATTTAAATATATTGATAATTTTTCTTATGAGAGTGAAAATTTTTATTATGAGTGTAATGTAATAAATTGCATGATTTTAGGTGTAAGGATTTTTATATGGTTCTATGGAATTGTTATGATGATTTTTTGTTCCATTATAAACAAATAATATGTTCTTCCATTACAAAAAAATGGATGGTTAGTTACGTTAGTAAACAATGATGCTTGGTTCTGTGATAGCCCTCCAATGGAATAGGTCTGTAAGAAGACAAGATATTTTATTTCATTTTTAAGAGTGAAATAGAAAAATCTCTACCAATATAAGTAATAATTTAGAAATTATTTCATTCATATTTTAAATAATTATAATTATTTTTTAAGTTAATTTATTTATCTAATGTTTAATGAATAGTATATGATAATTCTGACGTTTGGGAAGAATATGTTTATGAAAAAAAATCAATTTTTTTCATGGATTAAATGAAATATTTATGAATTTTATTTCAGAGAATACTAAAATTTTATAAGTATTTATAACCTAAGGGGATTATATGTTCTTTCATTTATGTATCATACTATGGTTTTTATTCCCATGCCATAATTTTAATAGTATTTCACATCATTTATTGATGGGTAAGAAAATATATGATGTAAAGATGAAATTTATGAATATTAATCCTAAATTTAAAACCTATTTCATTTTAAATGTTTTATATTTTGAGAGAAATGGATACTTAGTAGATGTCTTCCCCCATTTAATTTATGGTATTTTATTGTAAGATTTATGAACTAATTATATAATAATAGAAAAATCAATGATATTTCCAAATAAAAGAAATTTAATTCAATAATAAATTCACAAGAAAACATAATTTATAAGATTATTTCCTCATAGTTGTTATTAGTGAAATGGATGTAATATGATCATTGGGTACTATGATATGTAAACATTGGGTGATGAATGAATATCCAGGATGGGACTCATGAGGAAAGGTATTATACTAGGGATTTTGGTATGAGTCCCACCTATGAGGTGTATCAACCTATGGAGTTATATTATAAGAATCAATTATTTACCACTAGTAATAAGTCTATACTATCATAGTAGCCATGAATGTTTGATATAATTTTTTTTGAATATTATGATGTTTTTATGAGAGTTTTTTATAGGTGTTATAGATACCATAATGGGGTTATGAGTATATGTTAAATTTGAAGATAAAATTTATTTTCATGCCATTTGAGGTTTCAAGTGATTTGATATTAAGGTAGTTAAAAATATTTTTTGAATATTTTTTATTGGGTTGAGGAATATCTAAACATTATTTTTAAAGTGAGATATTATTTCAAAAGAATATTGTTAAATTTTTTTGGATATAATAATAATGGTTTGAGGTAACCATAAAGGGGAAGAAGTGATTTGATTATTTATTATATTTTTGAGGATATATTTGTGTTTTGTTGATAATTATAGGAATTTTATCAGTATATTTATAGTATAAATTAAAATCTATTACATCTGGCAAGTTTTTGAGGCTTTAAAGCATATTATATTGGCTATAATGGTGAAACTTACTACCACTATCCTATAAAATTTCCTTGTTAGTGCGAAATTATTTAAATGAATTAGAAAACTTTTTAATAAATTTTTGCAGCATATTATTTATCATATTAATAAACAAGGTTTTGAAAGTTATTAGGTGATTATGTGATTTATGTAATTTTGGTTGAAATTCACTATTTTGGGAACATTATGTGATTAAGTTAAATGGAAATATTTTCATATTATATGGTCATTTATATGAAGAATAAATGATAAATTATAATTTCGAATCATTATAATGATTTATGTTTTTATAGAAATAATTGGAATATCATTGAGATTACATAACTATGTTATAAACATTTTTAGAATGATATATTATGAGTGGTTGATGTTATTTGGTGACCGTTGTTAAATTTTTAATATAATAATATGTAATAAAATCATTATAATCAATGGGTTTAATTATTAATCAACTATAGTTTTATAAAATTTAATTATATATATTTAAGAAGTTGTTGATGTTGAAAATTTAGTGATATTGTTAAACGTATTAGATAATTGTATTATTTATTTATATAAAAGTTTATTCATTTTAAGAATTATGTTACTTTGTACTGAGAAGTATCATTTTTGATAATTTTTAAAAATATAAAAAATTTCATGTTATCATTTCTTTATAGTATATGATCTTATAGATGTTAATTTTATCACATTAGGGATAAAAATTCATCTCTAATAGTCATCATTTGTAGGAAAAAATGATATTGTGGTGGAAAATGATTAGATGATGAAATTGGACTTGGTAGGTAAGAATATTTCCTTATTTTATTATTATATATATTAATGTAATTACTTATAACAAAGAATGTGATTTTGAAACAAATTTTTTTTATATTATCTTCATTTCCAATGATTTGAAATTCATTGTCATGGATCATTGGTTTATGATTTTGTGTTTGAAATATTTCTCATGATCATTCACTTCCTTATGATCATTGATCACAATAACAATATTCCATTATATGAACCTTATTATTTTCTTTTATTATTATAATTTAACTTGTGAATAATGATTTCAAATTTTAAAAAAATATGATTAAAACTACATTCATATTTTTCCTCCTATCTGTTCGAGAGGAAGTTTAAATTACCATTTTTATGATTTTGGATTTTGATAACGGAATTTCATATGGAAAACCATTGATTACCAATATCATGTTAAATTCTATATTAATATATTTTTTAATGTTGGGAGAATTAATCACCCTATGATTTTAATAGAAGGACATCATGTCTGATTAAGTGTATTATTCGCAACATTCAGCTTAAATGAGCCATGAATTTTAATTATTTAATTACGACAGTGAAAAAATACATGTTGAATTACCAAGTATGAGTATAAATAATAAAATTATGGAATATATATAAAGGTAATAATCAATATAATGATATTGTTTCACTGTTAAATAATATGTCCTCAATTTTTAGTAAATTCATTTTTTTCTTCAAAAATATTGTTTCTTCAAAATGTTTATTTAATTATTTTTTTTGACTTAATATTCTAATTAAATTATAAAATATTAATAAATTTTATGTGAAAAAAATTACATCAATATTATATTATAATGAAAAAATAATCTTAGGGTAAAATTTTCATATGATTATGGAAATGTTGGTTTTTCAGTGATTAATAAAAAATACAGAATTTTATTGAAAATTATATTCACTATTTAATAATTTATAATATCAAATTCAATTTTGGATTTGTTAAAAATTTTAATTAGTTCATTTTTGGTTAAAAATAATAAAAATTCTTTATTTTGATTAAATATTATACTTCAAATTAATATATACCATTTTGGTACATAAAAATGAAATTTTCCAAAAAAACACATTTTCATCATGTTTAATATATTTAATTTTAAATTTAATTCATCCACTTCATTGTTTTAAATCAATATAAATTCAATAAAAATATGTAATATAGAGGTAAATATTTTCTTAATAAGTCCATTTATTTTTTAAAAAATATGAATAATAATCCTAGTAAATATTATTACCACTGTAATAGTAACACCGATTAAGTAAGGGTAAAAATAACATCATGAACACTAAAAGGTAAGAATAAGAATTGAATTATTTTTTATTGTATGAGTATATTACATCAATAGTCACCCAAAATAGGAATATATTTCATATTTTCAATCTAAATTTTTTTGGACATTTATATTACTTTATATAAATAAAAGTATAAAATTTCATTCTCATTGTTATATTATCATTAAAATTTCTACACTAGAATAAAAATAAATATTTATTATTTACCAAGATTATTTTAAAATATATATTATTTTTTATAATTGTAATATATTTTTAATTTTTAGTAATTAAATAATTACATTTAATCTCTATTCAACCCTGATACATTATTTATTCAGTTATTAATGAAATAAAGTAAATGATATTTAAAATTATAGAAGAAATATAAATTTAAGTAATATATATGTTTATTGATTTTTATATAAAAATAACTTATTATATATTTTTTAATGTACTATATCATATGTCTATCTTTTTCATTGTGTTTTTAATGTAAAATTAAATGAATAGTGTCTAAACTGTCATTAGTGATATTTTTATTAAATAATATTTTAGTAAATTATTTAAAATTTCTAAATAACCAAACATTATTTCGGTTCCTAAGAATTGTTTATAAGTACCATAAATGGTCCATTCATGGACCAAATTGATTTTAAATGTAAATAAATTGACCCATTTTTAGATGAAACATCATTATCACGGTTATTGTGAAAAAGTATTAAAGTGGGTTAAAACAAAGACATACTGATAAAAAACAATTTAAAATTATCCAAAATTTATTTTATGAGATTATTTTTACTCATTATAATATTTTATTTGAATGACATAAATTTTGTTCAATTTTAAGACGACAATAATTTATATTAATTTAATACTTCAAAAAATTCGAAGAGTTCCACTCTTCTCTCTTATAAAAGGGAAAATCCTGTGTTCTTTTATTCACACATAAAAATCCATTTGGATTATATAATATATTAAAAAATACCTTCCTTAAATCCCTATAGACCTTCCATAGGTCTTTTTAATCATAAAACATTTATATGATATATTTTGGTGTATAACATAATAGGTTTCATAAAGAAAAGGTATCAGTCTTAACTAAGAGATTTTTATTTCTTCTTCCTCCTCCATCTATTAATCCATAACCATGATGCTAAAATTATATTATTATTTAAAATATAATTATATGTTATTATGCACATGTAATAACCTATATTCATCTCCAACCTTCATCAAATGGTAATGAATTGATCAATTTTTTTGTATAGAAGACTACCACCTCGAGAACCAATATAATTTTTTCCACCACCACATCTAAAAGATAATTATAATAATGGAATATATATATATCCCTGAAATATTTATCATTATTAAAAGATAATATGATAACAATTTTCTTACTGATACATTCACTAAAAATCTTATCGTCATTTCTGTGTACGTATAGAGTACCACCTCCAAAATGTGATGTGATTCATTTTTCTGGACAACATTACATGGATGAAATATATATGAATATTTAAATAAATTATACAGTTTTTTTGATATGAGGATCATTAATTAATGATTAAATATTATTTAGCTTATTTCTATAATGATCTATAAAAACAGACATCTTTCTCATGCTTACGTTTGATCAACTATCTTCATGATTATAAAGTGGTTCATTGACTAACAATCTCTATTATTGGGTTATAAAAGTATTATTTAAGAATTAAACTTTTAATTAATTCAAAATTATTTCTTTGGATATTTTTATATAATGACCTTTTTTATATAGTCAGCCTAACGATGGTAATTTGAAAATATCATCAAAACATTCGTTGTGAACTTAATTGATTATTTAATTGAGTATTATAGAGAAATAAATAGATTAATGATCCTTAAAAATGGTTTCAATATAGTATTTAATTAACATAAGTTTATTATTTAGATGAAAAATGAACATAAGTGACAATCAATTTCAATTTATGGGTACTTTATTTTTTTAATATCATAATTTAGTGTTCAACTTACATAATTTTTTCTTCTATGTATATATTTTTTAAAAATATTTTCCTGATGTATTTATATATAAATAAATTAATTATAAAAAAAATTAATTTAATTTACAAAGGGTTTAAAAATGAATCTATTAACATATTTTATATACAACTTTTTTAAATTATTTAAAAATGAAAAAATGAGTTTTGAATTCATGTATTTAATATTTTTTAATAAAATACGTAACGTGGTCAATTTTAATTAGGATTAATAAGTAAAAAATGGGAAAATAAGGTATCACTAATTTTATTATAATTTACAATTATATAAGAATTACACAGAGCCATATTAGGTATTAAATTCTGACCCACAATACTCATGTAACATTCCTCCACTGAACTCACCTAACTCTATAAAATGAACTTTAACCCAAGTGATTCCATTCCAAACCCATACATAACAATTGTTTTCATGAAAACACTCATCTTTTCCCAATAAATGGGACAACCACAACACCATCAATACCACTCTAAAAGTTTTGTATAATCTTAAAAAACTACCTAATTTACTTTATAAAACATACCATTTTTATAAAATATTCTTCTGGTCACAATATATTGGCAAAATATGTTACCCTGCATAGAATCTTCAATGTGAAACCCAATAATATATACAAAACTTCAATATTTTCAATAATTTATTATTAAATTATCTTTAAATTTTAATTTTTTTTACAATATTATATGATTAATTATGTTTTTATAGTATACTTAATGTTGATATATTTTTCAAATAAATACTAACCACCTTTATAAATCCCTTATGAAAAATAAAATCATGATTCATTCATTACACAGACTACTGTTTCCATATAGAAATATCTTTTTATACTGTTCACCTTCTATGATGGATGGATGTAAGTACGAACTTAAAATAAAAATATCATTTTTATTATATCATTAATGTCCTGATTCGAAAAATTTTAGAACATATGAACTACATGATAAAATAACATTCATCATTATTTTAAAAGTTAAAAATAAAATTACGAAGAGGAAAATATTTTATTCAAATTATGTAATATGTTAATATCCATTACTTGTTCATATAATTACTTAAAATTATAATATATAACACTAATTAACACAATATAATATAACTATGATTCTACTATAGGGATATTAGAATCATTTATAAAATCAAGGTATGTTTATGTATGGTTCTGTGTAACTACATACTAGAAAAATACAGTGAATTTATATCATGAGTTTCTATCTGAACATACATACAAGTATATTATTATATAAATATGTTAATAATTAATGTTTTTGTATATTTTATTTAAATATTCAATTAATCAATTACAGATGCACCATTTGATCAATAAGAATCACCAAAACCAGATTATTATTAGTTTCATCTTCATAGATAAATACTAAAAAACTACTTAAAGGAATTTAAGGAATAAAAAATTAATATAAATAATAACTCATAGAAACTTTAATAAAATATTAATGATGAACTTTTTAAGAATAACTAATACTTGTACCATTATTATGACACTAGTATAAATTATCAAAATTATAATCACCTGATATCGAAAATCGAGTTAACAGATAGAGAGAATGCCTATTTATGAAAAATATAAATAAAAATGGAAAGGAATATAGTTCTAAACTATTTAATTTAAATATAAATATTTATTGATATTTTTTTTAAAGTACATTAATTTGCATCAAGAGATGAGGTAAGGGTTTTCCATCTCATTTTACACTATTGAGAGATGTTTTGTTTTATCCACATTATTTAACATATGTTGTGTATATATTTCTAATTATAGATTTTATATCATGAAATTTATTTAGTAATTTTATTTGAAGATAAATTTTATTCCTTATATTTCAATGGAGTTTTTTATAAATTAACTTCCTATGCAATAATTGTTTTTTTCATATCTATTTTCATTCGTTGAGACATGTACAAAATTCAACACTTATTTCATTTTATGTAATACAGACAAGGAAATTGATATTTTTTACAATCATATGCATTGAATTTAAGGGATCACACATCTATATTGTTAACCCTCTCTCATATTATTTCGATTCAATAGTTAATATTTTTTTAATCTAAATGTTTTCTATGGTAGAAAACCCATAGTATGTTTTTGTTATGAAAATGTTAGATTTGTTTTATTGAATATAAATCTATATAAATATACTAGAAAGTGGATGTATATATGGAATAGGTAAGCCTATGAGTAATCCCCATGGAAAGGGTTGATTGAGAATTGACACAATCACCAAACTAAAAAAATAAGGAATTAGAATAAGACTACTAACCTAGATGGACACCCATAGGGGATATGATTTTTCAAATTCAAAATCTCATTATGAACCATGATAAATGGTTTTTTTGTACCGTTAACATGGTCTATTACCAATGAATATTATTAAACCCAATTACTATCTCCCATGGATATCTGAACACATTGAATATACCCTAATTTATATATTTCATTGATAATGGTATTTAATATTACATTGATGTGGCCCAATTATATATAACATTATAAATGTATGTTCTCTTAAACATTCACATTATTCTTGTGAATGAATTATAATTATTTTTATTTATCATTATATAGTTTTATATTCTTTTATTTATCCTATCATTCCATAGGGAATGTAATGAAAGGTCTTGATGAATCTTATGGTGAATGTTTTCGAATTAATTAGGTGAAATGTGGGGCCTAAAATTATATATCCCCTTGATTCATCAACACGTATGATTTAAAAAATTAGGATGGGTTTTAGTGTATACCACTTCCCATAAATAGATAATGTCTGGGGATAGGCTTTGAGGGAATGTTTTAATATCTGGAGTTAATAATTTCCTTAGTATGAGATCAATTAATAGTTTTTTAATGTTTAAATTATTATCATAGATATATAAAGATCCTAAATTTTAGTTGACTATGTATTCATGTTGTTCATTTATTCTTTCAATATCACTTATTCAATTTTATATTATCAAATATTCTATTGTATTCGACAACTTGCTATGAATCTACAATTGACCTTATTTTTTTCCATTCCCATGGAAACCTCGAGGAGTAATATGTTTAATTTTAAAGGATATAAAGGAATGTTTAATAATTAATCACACTATATTTAGGTTACATATTATGTTCTAAAAAATAATTTCTATATCTATTTAGTCAAATAAAACTACTAAACTATTAGATCATTTATGAACACTTGAATTCTATAATAATAATATAATAAAACTATAGTAACCCGATTTCTAGAGCATGGGATATTAAAAAAGTGATATTTCAATTGTGTAAAATGATGAAATCTATATCAAGATAGTTTATTATTAAATTATTTTAATGAATAAAGGTATATAAATTCACCTATAAAAGGATATTGTATTTAAATACATATATAGAACTATATGTGTTATTATGTTAATAAAGAATAATGTGTCATTGATGAGATCATGTTACTCTTTGTAAGAATGTTTGTGGGACGTAATGTGAGATTCAATGAAAAAATACAATTCACCTAAGTTAAATAGCTGATCATAGGATCTGATGTAGAAATTTTCCCAAGGATAATATAGTATTTTTGTGGAATTTATGCAATGAGAACAGAGAAAGTTTATACCGAGTTGAAACTATAAATTTGAAATTCATTTAGAATTAAATTTTAATAAACAATATATTCTTAGAAAAACAATAAAATAATTATGAAAAAATTCTAAAATATTATGATGCTATGTCTATTTAAAATCTAAATTTTTAAATTTTAGAAATGGTTGACAAATATAGAAATGAAACTGATGAATAAAATTAACTATAAAGTTTCATTGATTTGATATTTAAATTTAAATGATCACCTAAAGAGTTGTATTCTCAATGAATGAATAATAAAAAATGTTTTTCAATTGACGGATTCTCCAAAGAACGTTAATTGGCTTGAATCCAATACTACTCACTTATATAAAGTATTATAAAAAAAGATGTATCATGAGATATATCCAAATAATAAATTTTATATAAGGCCAAAATTAATTGAAAATATTAAATGATTAATTACCGTAATATTTATAATGAGGAACAGAAGAAAAGAGTTTACTACCTTGATGTAGAAGTTGTGTCATTATAAAATAAACATGATGATTTACACAAAAAAAGTGAATAAATTATTTTAGTGGATAGATTAATTATTAATTAAAAGGATAAGTAAAAACTGGAAGAAGAAGTGATGAGTAGTTTTTTAATGAAATGTAATGTCAGTATTAGTTTTCATAGTAAACTATAAAAAACAAGAGGAACTATTTCAAAACTGAAGATAAAATAATTATAATGAATAATGACCATTTTTAGAGTCCAGATAAAACACATAATCTATGTAACGTTTAAAAATATGTGAATATATGGGAAATGATATTTCCCTTGACGATGTTTCAATTTAATTTTTATATCAATCATTTATTGACTTATTTCAATGAGTATGAAATATAATATAAAGGAAAATAACATGAGAGTTAAAAATGGGGGATAAGAGTATATCATACACCCAATCAAGGGAATATATATTTTTGATATTTTTTCTATTGTTCTTCCTTTGAAAATAAATCATTTAATTTTCAGAAAATGAATAGTCAAAATTACTCATACGGATATTAGTATGTACAATATCAATAAAATATTATTCACCTAGGAAATAATTTTTTTTAGTTAAAAGATAATTTGTAATATTATTCTATAGATAATAAAACAAATAAATTATCCATTTCAACCCTCAACTCAATCAAGAATATCAATCACGGAAAATAAAAAGAATGAGTAGGAGACATAATTGAAATTTGATTCATATTAATAGATAAAAATAACAATTTTATCTTTATGTTTATTTTTCATCTTAAATTTATAGAAATATAAACCCATGAAATATTGTGATGAGTCATATTGAATGAATGGTTAATTTAAGAGATAATGAATCATTTCATATTAAAAAATGTTAAAAATAAATCTATCTATATGTGATTTGGAAAACATAATAGTTTTTTATGATTATTGTCTATGAAACAATCGTTTGATTGTTAGAATTGATTCCTTATGAATGGAATATATTGAAACGCATTGATGATGTTTTTAATAAAAATGAAAATTTATATTAGACAATAAGTTGAACACCCAACTCTTAATGGTAGAAGAAGTGAATTGACATTGATATAGAAGGGTTAGGTATAAAAATAAAAAACCATGATTTTTTTAAAAATTAAAAGATATAATTGTAATATAAAATCATATATTTGATTGAGAGAAGAGTTGTGATGGTTTTGTTTGAGGTAAGTTAAAGAGAAGTCCCTATTTACTTATGGGGAAGAGTGTTAAAAATCTTGTTTCTAATGCTTATGTCAGGGCGCATGCATCTATCTATTTGAGGATGATGAGGATACACTGACTGTTGCCCCAAATTCTTACTTTCCAAATGTGGATGACATCAGTCGCTTATTCAGGGATGTTTTCTCCATGATTGAAAAGAGATGATATTATGTCAGTTCCTCCTTCTTTGGATTCCTCCTCGGAACTCGTCACCTAGTCTGGGTCTCCCTTATTTATTAAGTCTTTGTTCGTGATACTCATCCCAGTGCCACATCTTTATGGACACTGGTTAATTACACTACTTATGTTGGGACATTCCAAGGGGTCCTGACATGGTAGTAACCTTCGGTCGGGGGATTAGTCTTGTTGGACCTCACTGGCGTGTCTAGATGCTAGAATAGTAGCGTGTCTAGGTTTATTCCACTTATTATAGGTATTATCGAGTGCGCGAATACCCAATGTATCCCACGTTGAACGCAGGGAATTATATGCCAAAGGCATGTCTCTTATATTTTCCTTATCTTCCCATGTTTAACACAGGGTATGAAGCAATTTCATCACCTATCAGAGATGGATCAGACTGATCAAAACATTGGTAAGAGTAGATTATAGGGTTGAAGCCTTAGGATAGAGAACATATATTAATATTAACTTCTGGTTAGTTACCTGATTGCTACTAGAGGGAAAGAGAAATGAGGTGGCATAATCTCACCGGGAAGTGGCAGACCAGGTGAGAATCAGGATTGGTGATGCAGGGTTGATATTGGATGAATAATGAGACATAACCATCATGAAGGAAAAATTTTTGTTGGTCTTGATCCTTGATGTGACTTCTTACGTATCCCTGTAAAAGGGTATCAAAGTCGGCATAATTCAGTGTGGCAATTGGACACCTAAGGATACGACCCGTATGGATGGGACCTAAAGAAAGTGAAACCTTTGTATAAGGGAATGACCTCCCCAAAACAAAAAGGCTTGAGGGAAAAACTATGATAAGACATGGGTGATGAGCTTGAGCCACAACAAGTATTCCTACATACCTTTTCTCGGAAAGGATCAAATTCCATGTAGTTTAAGAACATATAGGATCGAGGTGCATTCATATGAAAACAACATGATGATATACTAGGGCTTACTCATGGTTAGAAGCCCAAGTTTGTCAGATTCCACATGGACGAACAAGAGATATGGTTACTAATGGAAGGGAAGACAATAGCTTACAGCTATGTTTGGGTTGACAACGACTTACCGCTTAATGGGAAACACAATGACTTACCACTGTGAGAGGTCCGCAACAGATTATCATTGGGTAAGGGATCACAACGTATTACCACTGGATGGGGTTGAACCTTATGGTGGATTGCTATGTACCCTATCTGGGAAATAGGGATCAAATCCCACATAGTTCGAGAAGGTATCATTTAACGACGTGTGGGATGAAATAGGGTATTCAGTTTAACGTTATAGGGGATGAAGGTGAACCAACATAAAAGGAGGGCCATAATAAATGGGTGTTGGGATTGAATCGTAGGGAGGCATCCTACATAACTTTTTTGGGAAAGGATCAAAGTTCTCGTATATTGGGAGAGTTTGGTGAACTGAAGTGAATATGGTCAGGACCAATTGATTGTGGGATTGAACCTTTGGAAGGTTTTTTATGTTCCACACCTTGGAAAAGATCAATGTCCTCTTATTTCGGTAGGTTTTGGTGAACTATTGTGAATATGGTCAGGACCATTGGATGGTGGGCTTCAACCTCAGTGAGGTTTCCTACTTACCTTTCCTTGGTAATAATCAATGTCTTCGTAGTTCATGAATGGTTAACCGGTGAACTGACATGAAGTGGTCGGATCAAATTGGGTTGTTGGACTTGAACCTTATGGTGGCTTCCTATGTAACTTGCCTTGGCAAGGTTCAAAGTACACATAGTTTGGTATGTTGTTGGTGAACCAATGTGAATGGAGTTGGGACCAATGGTTGTTGGGCATGAACCTCAGGGAGGCTTCCTACGTACCTTTCTTTAGAAAGGATCAAAGTCCACACAGTTTGGGATGATTTTTGGGGATTATGCTCTAGCCTGTATAGGGAGAGTATCATGGTCGATGCTTACTATAACCCCATGTGAGTCATTCTCAGTGTGAGAAACAAGATACAACAATGACCTGATGATCATGTCGTGAAAGGGGATTTTTTGGGAAGTGGAGTGGGGCTGACACGTGGTTAGTGGCCCAGAATGGAAAGAGGGGCTTACGCGTGGTTAGTAGCCTAGGAAGATAGAGATTGGGACTTACTCCAGTATAGAGGCCTTGTAGCAACAAAGCCCAATGGGAGAGGGATTTAGCATGGAAGAGAGGAGGGATCTGGTGCCCACCCCCTATAGACTTTTCCCAGGAAGAAGATAGGAGGAGTGGGGATTGTGCCTCCAGCAAAAAAGGCTATGGGCTTAATCCAATATGGCTTATTTTACCCTACAGATAGATGTCACACCAGTAATGAGGATCTCATTCCATTCGAGGAAGGTCTCACTCTCGTGGAGACCAGTGGGTGTAGAGAATGTCCTATATGGGGATCCCCATGTATGATGCACGGGTCGGGGTCACAGTTTAACATCATGTGCTGAGGATGATGGTTCTTTTCATTTTAACGTCTTGCAGCTCGGACGAGGTGGGTTCAGTCGACACTGCTAGTACTTACATAACTAATACCCACCCACCCTTGGGTAAGGAAATGAATCATCAATATCGTGGTAAGGGGGTATTGTAGAGTGATCCATTGAGGGGCCCATGTTAGAGTGCCTATGGGAAGAAGAAATAGAAGTTAGCGTGCCTAAGTGAAAAAACATGAGGCAAAGAAAAAAAGGGGTGCACCACCCAAGGGATCCTAAAATTACTTCATGAAAACATGGAGTGTCGCATGATAAAAGGTTTCATGAAACCAATGTGTTTATCTTAATATGGGCTTAGAAATGGTGCCTTAAGTTAAGGATGGAACATGGAGTGCATCGGGAGGGTGGAATGAAAGATTAGAGGTGGCATGCAAGATAGAAGGTGCATACGCAAGCAGGAAGGGTGAACAAAAAATGAGAGGTTGCACATAGGATGGAATAGTTGTGCACAAAATCAGTCTGATGCATGGGGAAATTGCACAGAAGAATGATATTTTTCATGAATATGACTTGGGGTAAAATGAAATAGACGAGGATCACTCCCAATAGGTCACACCTGAAAGAGAACCCTAGGGGGGTCTTTTTCTCATGATCCAATACCTTGAGGCCATAGTGTTTTTTTGTGCGGCCGTAGAGGAGATTTGTTTAGCACAGTAGAGAATTTCTTCGTCTTCTTTCACCATCCCCAAAGAGAGGGGGATTCTTCATTTTATACCCAATGTCCTTGGAGGAAGCTCCCAAGGGGCGCTGCATGAAAACACCACATGGCGTCACATTGGGCGCGCAAGAGTTTGTGCACCAATGAAAAGATGGTGCACCTTATGGACTCATGTGCACCAACCCCTCTAGTGGTTTCTGGGGGGGGGGAGGTCTCTACAGAAGCTGTCCTTTGGTGTCACATGGGATGCACAATGGCCCCATTGACGTTGTATTGGGCGCCCAAGATTTTGCGCACCACCGGGTGCCTTCGCGCTCAATCATTATCTGATTCAAGAGCGTGCCAACGTGAAAGGGCCACTGTGACGTCACATTGAGCATGCAAGATTTTTCACACTGGGATAAGTGTTTCACGCAACCCTGTGTCCTTGCACACCATTTCCTTTGGCAGTTTCAAAAGGGTTTTCGTGGAAGCTTGCCTGTGACATCAGCTTGGGCAAACAATATTTTGTGCACAAGAGGGACTATTGTGAGAATCCCTTCAATCTTGCACGCACCTGCCTCCTAGGTCATGGAATCTTCTCCTTCTCTTATAAACTCATTTGTTTCACTTCATCATCCGAATGCTGGCCGGATCCGAAATTCAGCGTCAACAAGTCTATTTAAATTTTATCGCCATGATGTGTGTGGTCCAATGAAATTTTTTCTAACATTATATGAGATAAATTTATGATTATTTATTAATGATTATAGTATAATTGGATGAATCATGTTTATCATTGAAAAATGGAGGAAATTTATTTCTTTATGGGAATTCATTGGATAAATATAAAAAAAACTGAGGGAATAATCACGATTCTTTGACAAGATACCGACACATAATAATCCACTTATGAGGTAAAAATTTACCTCAGGAATCATGTAATCAAGCCTATGGTTTCATTAATGGGAACAATATAAATAAATTTACAATTAGAAGGAGTATCATAATGGAAAATATATTGAAAACCCAATCTAATTTAATGGGTCTTTTAATTACACATAGGGATGAAGTTATCAAAGTGGATATTTATTAAAAAATTATATCAATATTAAGTCTTATAAAGAAGAAGATTCTATATGAGATGGGAAATTGTTGGAGTCCAATACTAAAATATTTTATTGTGTTTGGAAGAAAGTGAATTCTTTTGAAAAAAGATGGAAATCATGGATAATTTTATGTTATTACCTAAAAAATAAAATTTCTAGGATATTTATTCCTTGGTAAGGCATATGAAATCATTATAAAGTGGTTGAACAAAATCAATGAAAGAAATGATGTCACTAATGCAGAATAGAAACTGGGAAACAAATATGAAATCAATGATCTGGATGAATATTGTGATGATATATATGAGATCAATAAATTTATCTACAACTCACATTATGTATATTTTAAAAAATATATTTTGGATGATTCAATTGATGATGAATATTTTGGAAAGAGTTAGTCATGAATTCAATAAATAAATAAATAAGATAATTTTGACAAATAAAATATAATTATAGATATATATACTCTATCCAAATACATTATGAAAAGAATTATAGATCATAATACAAATCATTCATATATTGATCCATAAAAATTTAATAAGTTAATAAAAGATGAATCATGGGCTAAGTCTCTTAATGGGGCGCTATATCAAATAGATAAAAAATCATACATGGTAGATTATGATGTTTTTGACGGATCATAAAATTAGTGGAAGTAATGGGTGTTTGTAAACATGTTTCATAATAATGGTATAGTGATTCAAATTTATGAAAGGATATTGTGTACTTGTAACTAACATTTCAATGATGTTGATAATGAGTAAATATTCACCTTAATGAAAAGATCGAATCAATATAGTTTTTTACTTCAATGAAAATAAAAAAAATTACAGTCTATCAAATTGATTTAAATATGGTATATTTGAATGGTGTGCTTGATGAATAATTGAATAATAAAATCTTAGTTGGTTTTCATAATCAGAGATAATGAATCTACTGTGTAAAACATGATGAAATAATTATATATATTTGAACAAACATATTATTATTATTCCTAACCGAATTTTTTTTTATTGAAGCTCATATATAGAATATGTTTTTTTGATCATAATATTTATATGAAATAAATTAAGGAAGAGTAGTTTATGGTGGTTATTTTTATTAATTACAACATATTTGGTGGAATAAGGATTTTTTATAGTTTTCAATGATGATGAAATCATATATTTAAATATTCATTATAAAATAACTAACATATTTCCATCTACAAAATTTTAGGCAAAGGATATGTAATAAAGTTTTCTCCTATAATTAATATGTGTTGATGTTTCTTGTGAGTTTTTTGATTCATGATTGAAAAATGGTTTCAACATCAATTGTTTTTGGAAATTTCCTTGAAATCATTATATTGGAAGTTTTATGGATCATATATTCTATTAAATAGTAATTTGATTGTTTTATTCTCAAGAATGTAAATGGGGTAATATTTATTCTACCTACGTGGTGGCTCATTTTCATAGTTTCCCAAAAGTGGAATATTTCATTCCCATGAATATCATTTAGTAGTTTATTTAAAGAAAAATCATATTGTTTTGGTATATTGTGTGAGTAATTTATATTATTGATACTCATATTTTTATATGTATTGATTTGGATAAATTATTGATACAGAATACATAATTAGAAGATATTTAGTTTTATAGAGATTTTATATTGGATAGATTAAAAATGATAAAGAATGTAATTCCCATATAACTATTATATATGAATAAATTTTATCTAAAAGGTTGTTTGGATTAGTCTTGTGAATAATATTTTCTAGATTAGTCATACAAACAAATGGAATGAGTGATTTTGTGTAATAGACCAGACCTCTCTGGTCCATTACTTTGTGAAAATTAGGGTTAGGAAGAGGCCACGTGAGTTTCAAGGGAGAAGGATTTAATTTATGGGAGGGAGGGAATAATTATAAGATAATAATGGGTGTCAATACTAATAATAATTATTAATGATAATGATGGCACTGAGTTGATGAAATTGAAAGAGGATTTATTACAATTATATTAATTAATAAATGGTAATGGTGGATTTTAGTGTGTGATTAATTAAATGGAATTGTTTTAATTTGATATGAGAATAACCATGATAAACTAATTTAATGGGATTAAATTAGAACATTAATGATGGGTGTTATTATTAATTTTATTAATAATAACATTGAAGTGAGAAAAGAGATGGGGAATGATGGACAGGGAGTAAAGGCAAGGGGAGGTGACACTTTAGGTGGAGTAGGTGAAAAATAGTGGAAAATTGGAAAGAGATTAGAGGGAGAAATAATTTAAAGGAAATAAAGAATTAATATTTAAAGTAATAAAATAAATAAGTTAAAAAAGAAATGAAAATCAATCAAGGTGGAATGGGGTGATGCCACCTAATTGGAGAGATTATTGTGCGTGGATTTTTATTGTGATAATTTAAGGAATTAAATTAAATTAAATAATATAATAATGTTAATATATTTTTGGGAAAACCATGAATAGTCCATAACTTCTTCATGCGACCTCAGTTTTACAAACCTTCTATGGCAGTGCAACCCTGACTTCGAGACGAAAAGTATGAGTCTAATATTGGATGTATTTTTTGGGTTTTTTGATTGGGTACCCGAAACGCTCGTGAATTAATAGATTTAATATTATTTTTAAATATTTGACCCGCCATAACTCCCGCATACGACATCCGATTGACTTCTTGTCCGTGTCGATGTGATACTATCATTAATAGGATCGATTAAATTATAATATTGGTTATTAAATAATTGTTTGTGTCTCGGGTCCATGAAACACCCAATAATAATACTATTATTATTATTACGGGATCTTGCATTCAATATATCTCCCACATACGGTGTTGGAATGGTGAACCATCTGTGAGTTTGCAACCCTGAAATGAAGTCTGATGATTCAAAGACCATAACTATTATGTTAATTATTACAATAGCTCATGATGTTTTTACTCGGTCAAACTGTGTGGGTTAATGTGATCCTCTTTTAATGGGGAATTAAAAGTATCTTAAACTGTCTCCCCATTAAATCTTCAAAATGGAAAAGATATCATACTCCCTTGTTCTTCATCTTTTTTTCTCAGCTATGAGATGCTAGAACCTTTCAATCATTCCCGTAGGAGTTGGACAATCAAACTTTACTCCTCAGATCGGTTCTGCTCTATTTTGATCCAACCAAGCTGTGACGATCAATCCTCAATAAAAGGTATGTTTTATCATCATTCATTTGGGGTCGTCTTCTCATATTTCTCCCATCCGTATTATAACATGTAATCTCTATGATTCTAATGGGGTTTTTCTTGGGGTTTGGTTGGTGTGGTCGTACCATGACATCCTCGGGTGGATGAAGTTCGCACACGAGGAGGATCGTGACCCATTGTGTGGATAAAGAACGTTAAGAACTCTTCAAGGTAGGGGATTCATTGATTCTATTTTCATTGACATGCAATTGTATTGTTATCATGTATAATCCCACTGGATGAAAATATAATTTACATAATAAATATTTAACTGGATAAATAAATTTTTATTGATCGGATGTTATTGCCTCATGTTTTTCTAGATAGTGTGATATCTATACATTCTTTGATTAACAGTTCGTTCTTGATGGAAATTGGTAAATAAAGTAAATTGGGATTTATTGATAATTTTTTGGATAAATATAAAGAGGCATGTAAACGAATATGGTTCTAGTTGTAATTTGATGTTAATAAAATTGGCACAGTAATCATGTGTAATTATTTTTGATATCTTACTGATTATGTTTCCCGAATTTTGAGCCTACAAATAATAAATCTGTTATTTCAAGATGAATTAAAGAACTGATTGTTTGATAATTCCTTAAAGGGTTCTGAGTTACCGTCTTGATTGTTAAACGGTGAAGAGACCAATTAAATGTGGTGTTTTTTCCTCCTATTTGTTCTATGATGTGATCCTAGATGGTTGTTGTGATATATGGGGGCATGTAGGCCTTTGGTTGTGGCAGTAGATGACACCTAGAGTGGCGAGATGCATTGGTTTATACATGTGGGTGTCAGGGAGGACACAAGGGATGATGGATGGAGTGGATGTGATTGTTGTATATTTGGTAATTTTTTTTGGTTGTTTATCTGCTATTCTTTTCCCTACTACTCAAGGTAGCTAGTCTTACTTACCCTTCTTCCGAAAAGGGTGAAGACACACGTGGTATGCCACGTTCTTTCTGTGTTTATCTTCTCAAGGGGGGAATGGGTCTATGCTCTTGCTATAGGCATAAAAGACTCAACGGGTAGTAAATCTACTCACTGTGTTGAGCCCCTTTGGGTTAGTAGTAATGAATGGTTTTCTAGAATGCCTGGGAATATGGGAAGGTGTTTCTGTTATGAATTTTTGATTAAATGGTGTTAAACCTTGGGGTTGGAGTTCGCTGGAACATAATGATGAGGATATAATTTTAATGTTGAAGTGGAGTTTGGTTGTGATGCTAATGTAGTATAATGTTGAATGGTTCATGGTTGTTTAATGTTTAATGAATTAATTAATGTAAAGTGAAACTAAAAAGAAACAATGGGAATGAAGTAATATAATAATTTCCTTAAAATTTTTGTAAGCTTATAGGATACCTAGTCTTAGAAGTAGCAGCCCAGAGTTTGAGAGACGTTAGCTGCAGTGGTGTCTAAGACTAGGTTATGCCCATAGTGTGGTTTTGAGATATAGTATACTATTTACTTTTTGTGTTTCTATACGCTACTCCACCCTGTCATTAAGGGAAACTGACACCTCGAGGATTCTGAGCCCTGGGGGGGGGGGGGTTGTTTTCCCCAACATTCCGATGGGAGGGTGAATGGATGACTACCCCCTTTGGCCCCGCTCTCTTCTCTTGGTAGATACTTATGATGGTAGGAACAATGGTTAGTTTCCCCATATATGTGGGTAGAGGGCTATGGTGGCTTGTAGTTATTCACACACACATATTTTGGATATAGTATCCTATGGACTACTATATGTGTAACATGTATAGGTTGTGATGGCTTGAGGATCCTTACTCGGTGTATGGCCTATAATGTCTTGAGGTATAATACCCGATGTATGATACACGTTATGCGAGCTGTGGTGGATCCTAAATCTACCTGGTTACTTTTGGTTGTGAGAATGGTGTGGTTATTCGCCCAGGTGTCTACGAGAAAGCCTTTGTGTTGCATGAGGTGCACAGGGTGGTGCTTCGTCTAGGTGTCTGCAGGCAACCATTTTTTGAGAGATATGCTTAGGATGTGCGGTGTTGAGGAAAAGCGGCAAACCAGTGGGGAAGTAGTAGAAGGTTACCCTTGATATTCTTTACTATGTGCTATATTCTTGTAGGCATTACTTGGTGACAGTAGCCATGGTGAGGTGTGGAATTTAGTATACCTTCTTAGGTCACGAGTTAGTTTAACTTGTTGCTCACTGTGGTTTTGCATGCTCTCTTTACTTTTGCATGAGAGGCTTCGGGGAGGATCCTAATGAGTATACTGTTATAATTACCCTATGTATATATAAACTGTTTTTTAGTTCACTTGGAGCAGGGTGGAAATCAGGCTGGTGTTTACTAATTTGTGATTGTAGGAGCTATTCGGGCTTGTGGTTGCTGATGTTTTTAATTTCTTCTGGGTAATTGTAGTTTTTCCCTTTCATTTGTATTACTTCTACATGAAATTTCATATGTGTAATTGGGTTTCTTTTATATTCCAGTTCTGTGTTTGAGTTGATTGGTGTCTATATTATCTCTCTCTTCCGCATGTGTTCTCTTAGAGGGTAATGCCCCCCATTTGTGTGTTTACTATACCCTCGGTGCTAGTTGCCAACCCGGGGCCTACTGGAGGTAGGACTCGGGGGTTATTATCTCCCTTATCACATTACCGACCCAGGACGGGTACACTTTGTGGGAAGGGGGTTGTGACCGAGTGGTATCAGAGGCATGTTGAGGGATATGATGGAGTTTGGAGTTAGGCACAGGTGAGGTTGTATGGTTTGATAGGGAAATAGTGTCATTTATGTTCAGAATGTGAGGTAAACATAGGATACTGGCTAAAACATAGGCATTTAGGGCCCCCTATGATCTTATGTACGGACCTTTAAGTTTACAATGGCTACTAAACAGGGTGATACTAGTTGTAGGGTAGAGACCTAGGAAAGGATCATACACCATTCTTCCTTGTGCCAGTGTTTGAATGGGTATAGTTTGGGATAGGTTATCCTAAAATGAATATAAGAAACAAATTAATTAATT
This sequence comes from Viscum album, assembly GCA_963277665.1. Classification (NCBI taxonomy): domain Eukaryota; kingdom Viridiplantae; phylum Streptophyta; class Magnoliopsida; order Santalales; family Viscaceae; genus Viscum; species Viscum album. Next base: position 763,294 of record CAUJRU010000210.1, read on the forward strand.
AATGTTGAGTCTTCCATATTTTCGGTTCAGGAGCCACACACTCCTTCATATCCCCTACCCTTGTCCATGCTTTGGGACTTGAGGCAGAGAGGCTTCTAGTGCCCCTGGTGTTGACTACAAAAGTTGGAGGTCGAGCTGACTTATTTGATGTATGCAGAGACTATGAGCTAGTGTTGGGGAAACACCGCTCTTGGGGAGATTTCCCATGTTTACGAATAGAACCATATGATGTCATTCTCAGCATGGATTGGTTGTATTCGGTGCAGGCTATCATGGATTGCTTTAGGAAAAAGGTCATCTTCATTGGTACAGATGGAGAGAAAGTGGTGTTTGTTGGTGAGTGAGACCCTCAGATGGGTCATAGGCACGTTCCATCCTTATCATCTATTATGGCTGAGATGATGCTGATTTCTTCAGAGGTTCAGCAGTTGGCGTTTCCTAGGGTCGTAGAGAAGTACCCTGATGTCTTTCCAGATGAGGTTGTTACATTACCCCCTAAACGAGAGATTGAGGTTGGGATCGAGATACAGCCAGGAGCGTCTCCTATCTATATGTATCCATATTGGATGCCCCCTTCTGAGTTACGAGAGCTACGTATACATCTTTACGGTCTGTTACGATGCAATTTTGTTCAGCTGAGTGTGTCACTGTGGGGTGCACCAGTTTGGTTCGTGAAGAAGGCTGACCGAAGTTTGCGGTTGTGTGTCAATTATTGTCGCTTAAACAAAGTGAAAACAAAGAACCACTATCCTCTTCTGTGAATTGATGACTTATTCAATATACTGAAAGGTGAAAGTTGGTTCTCAATGATCGACTTGCGGTCATGATATCATCAGATGCGTGTGAAGGATGAGGATATCCTGAAGACTGATTTTCATTGTCATTATAGGCATTATGAGTTCATTGTAATGCCATTTAGCATGATTAACGCTTTAGATATATTCATGGGATTGATGAATGTTGTGTTCTGTGAGTTCATGGAGAAGTTAGTGGTATTTTTCATCAATGACATCCTTGTGTACTCCACATCTGAAGAGGAGCATACAGAGCATCTACGAGTTGTTTTGGGGGTCCATTGTCAACATCAGCTGTTTGGGAAGTTGTATAAGTGTGAGTTTTGGGCTCCAGAAGTCCATTTCATAGGGAATATTGTGTCCCAATAGGGAGTAGTTTGGATCCATCAACGATTGAAACAGTTGTGTCTTGGGAAGCCCCCAAGATAGTGTCAGAGGTGCGAAGTTTCCTTGGTCTCGTAGGATACAAAAAGAGGTTCGTAGCCAATTTCTCATGAGTTGCGACCCCTCTAATAGATTTTACCAAAAATTACCAAGCATTCATATGGAACGATCAGTTCCTGGCAGCTTTTGAGTATCTAAAGGAGAATATAGTATGTGATCCAGTCCTTTGTCTTCTAGCTGAATGAGTTTAGTTTGATGTTTTCTGAGATGCTTTACATATGGGGTTAGGTTGTGTTCTCATGCAGCAGTGGTTAGTTTTTTATTATGGGTCTCGGTAATTACATCCCGATGACCTCAACTATTCCACCCATGATCTTGAGTTGGAATCCATGGTGTTTTCTCTAATGTTGTGGAGACATTACCTCATTGTTGAGCGCTTTGTGGTTTTCACCGATCATAAGAGTTTGAGGTATGTTTTCTCCCAGTGTGACTTGAACATACGACAGCATAGGTGTATGGAGTTCTTGATAGAATAAAACATGGAAATATCATATACACCTGGAAAAGGGAATGTTGTAGCTGATGCACTGAGTAGAAAGTCATGTAGTGATGCTGTGCGTGAATCCGGTGATTCCTGGTGAGTAATGGAAGAACTGTCAACATTACATCTTGATATGGGAGAAGTTGAGGGTAGAGGATATCTTTTTCAGATGATGGTAAAGTCATCCATGATGTAGAATGTAGAAGAGTCCCAGTTGGGGGATCTAGTGGTGGAGGGCTGTAGTGACTGAGTTGTTTGTAGTGAGGCCCCTGATGGTTGGACTGAAGATGAACAACACCGAGTGTTGTATCATGGAAGGCTTTTGTTCCCTTGACGATGTGTGATATGGTTTTAAAAGAGTTACATAGTTCACCTTTAGTAGATATCCTGGTGTGACAATGATGTACCGAGCCTTGAGGAGTCAATTTTGGTGGCCTGGGCTGAAGCGTGCGGTTGCAGAGTTTGTGTCTCGATGTTTAGTCTACTAGGAGGTGAAGGCCAAACACCATGTTCCTGGTGGTCTTCTCCAGCCATTAGAGATTCCTCAGTGGAAGTGGGAGGATATCTCAATGGAATTTGTTACTGGTTTACCTCAAGCTCTAGGAGGAAATGATGCTATTTGGGTGGTAGTGGATTGTTTAACAAAATCATTTCACTTCATAGAAATCAAGGAGTCAAGCTCAGTGGATGTTTTGTCGAGGCAGTATCTAGAGGAGGTGGTGATACTTCATGGAGTCCGAAGGGCGATCATTTCTGATCAAGATCCTCGTTTTACCTCCAGGATGTGGAAGGGTCTCCAACATGCTTTTGGTTCTCAACTATGCCTTAGCACTCTTTTTCATCCTCAAATGGATGGTTAGACAGAGCGAACCATCCAGACTCTTGAAGAAATGTTATGATCTTGTGTTCTTAATTTCAGAGGTTCATGGATGAGGCACTTACCCTTGGTGGAGTTCACTTACAATATTAGTTTTCACTCAACCATTGGTATGGAACCATTTGAAGCCTTGTATGGCTGGCCTTTCCGTTCTCCGTTGTGCTGGAATGGGGCCAGAGAGTCAGCAATTCTCGGAGTGTAACTAGTGCAGAATACAATGGATATGGTTTAGGTGATTCTTGAGAGGATGAAGTCAGTGCAAGATCGTCAGAAATCATATGCCTATCAAAGAAGGATACCCTTAGAGTTTAATGTTGGGGATCATGTGTTTCTGAAGGTGACTCCTCGTCGTGGGCAGCGAAGGTTTGGTCTTGTAAGTAAGCTTTCTCCCCAGTTTGTTGGGCCTTTCGAGGTGTTAGCTCGTGTTGGAGCTGTGGCATATCGAGTATCACTTCCCCCATAGATGAGTTGGATACATGATGTTTTCCATGTATCACAGCTCTGTCGTTATCTTCATAATGACTCTCACATTATCGATTGGGGAGAGATCGATGTTGATGATGATGAAACCTTTGAGGAGCGACCTGTGCAGATTCAGGACCACAAGGAGAAGATGTTACACGAGCATTCTATCCCCTTGGTTCGTGTCTTGTGGTGACATGGTGTCATGGAGGAGAGTACCTGGGAACATGAGTCATAGATACGTGCTCATTACCCAGAGTTGTTTGATGCCTAACTATTTTCATGTAATGATGTTCCCTTTGTGGTTAGACATTTCATGTTTTATTTATGAATTTCTTTTGCTGATTTTTTGGCTTTTCTCTCTTTTAAGAGGTATCTCGATGGGTGATTGTTTGGACCCTGTTTCTTTTTTTTTGTCTCTTAAAGTTGGTTTTGAATTCTCGAGGATGAGAATGTTTTGAGAGGTATCTGATGTGATGGCTCAGACCTCTCAGGTCCATTACTTTGTGAAAATTAGGGTTAGGAAGAGGCTGCGTGAGTTTTAGGGGAGAAGGATTTAATTTATATGGGAGAGGGAGTAATTATATGATAATAATGGGCGTCAATAATAATAATAATTAATAATGATAATGATGTCGACCTATTGATAGAATTGAAAGATGATTTATTACAATTATATTAAATAATAAATGGTAAGGGTGTATTTTAGTGTGTGATTAATTAAATGGAATGTTTTTAATTTAATATGATAATAACCATGGTAAACTAATTTAATGGAATTAAATTAGAACATTAATGATGGGTGTTATTATTAATTTTATTGATAATAAAATTTAAGTGAAAAAAGACATGGGATGTGATGGACATGGAGTAAAGTCAAGGGGAGGTGCCACTTTTGGTGGAGTGGGTGAAAAATCGTGGAAAAATTGGAAAGAGATTGGAGAGAGAAAGAGTTTAAAGGAAATAAAGATTTAAAATTTAAAGCAATAAAATAAATAAGTTAAAAAAGAAAAGGAAATCAAATCCAGGTGGAATGGGGTGATGCACACCAAATTGGGGAGATTATTGTCTGTGGATTTTGAATGTGATAATTTATGGATTTAAATTAAATTAAATAATATAATAATGTACTTATTAATTTTGTTGGGAAAACCATGTCTAGTCCAAAACTTCTTCGTGCGACCTCTGTTTTACAAACCGTTAGTGGAAGTGTGACCCTGACTTTGAGACAGAAATTATGAGTCCAATATTGGATGTATTTTTTGGGTTTCTGGATTGGGTACCCGAGACTCTCGTGGATTAATAAATTTAATATTATTTTTAAATCTTCAACCAGCCATAACTCCCTCATGCGAGGTCCGATTGTCTTTTTGTCAGTGTTGATGTGAACGTGTCATTAATAGGACCGATTTAAGTATAATGTTGGATATAAAATTATGGTTTGTGGCTCAGGTCCACGAAACACCCAATAATATTATTATTTTTATTATTACGGGATCATGCATTCAACATATCTCCCTCATACGGTGTTGGAATGGAGAACTGTCTATGACATTGCGACCCTAAAATTAAGACGAATGATTCAAAGACGATAAATCCTATGTTAATTATTCCTATGTCTTGGGATGTTTTTACTTGGTCAAACTATGTGGGTTAATGCGATCCTCTTTTAATGGGGAATTAAGTGTATCTTAAACTGTCATCCCATTAAATCTTCAAAGGGGACAAGATATCATCCTACCTTGTTCTTCCTCTTTGTTCTCAGCTATGAGATGCTAAAACCATTCAATCCTTCCCAAAGGAGTTTCACAATCAATCTTTACTCCTTAGATCGGTTCCACTCTGTTTTGATCCAACCAAGCTGTGACGATCAATCCTCAATATAAGGTATGTTTTATCATCATTCGTTTTGGGTCATCTTATCCTATTTATCCCATCCATATTATAACATGTAATCTCTATTCTTCTCATGGGGTTTTTCTTGGGGTTTGGTTGGTGCGGTCATATAGTGGCATCCTTGGGTGGATGCAGTTTGCACAAGAGGAGGATCGTGACCCGTTATGTGGATAAAGAACGTCAAGAACAATTCAAGGTAGGGAATTCATTGCTTCTATTTTCTTTTACGTGATACTGTTTTGTTAGCATGTTTAATCCCACTGGATGATAATAGAATTGACATAATAAATATTTAATCAGATAAATAAATTGTTATTGGTCATATGTTATTGCCTCATGTTTTTCTTGATAGTGTGATATCTATGCTTGCTTTGATTAACAGTTATTTCTTGATGGAAATCGGTAAATAACATAAATTGGGATTAATGGATAATTGTTTAGCTAAATATAAAGAGGCATGTAACCAAATATGGTTCTAGTTGTAATTCCATGTTAATCAAATTGGCATAGCAAGAATGTTTGATTATTTTTGATAGCTTACTGATTAGGTTTTTTCAAATTTGGAACCTACGAATAATAAATCTATTAATTCAATATGGATTAAAGAACTGATTGTTTGATAATTCCTTAAAGGGTTCTGAGTTACCCTCTTGATGGTTAAACGACGAAGATCCCAATTAAATGTGGTGTTTTTTTCTTGCTTTTGTGTTGTGATGTGATCCTGGATGGCTGTTGTGATATGTGGGGGCATGAAGGCTTTTGGTTGTGGCAGCAGATGATGCCTAGACTGGCGAGATGTATCTGTTTATGCATGTGGGTGTCAGGGAGGACACCGGGGATGATGGAGTGGAGGGGATGTGGTTATTGGATTCTTGGTAATTTTGATTGGTTGTTTATCTGCTTTATTTTTCCCCAATGCTCAAGGTAGCTAGTCTTTCTTACCCTTCTTCCGAAAGTGGTGAAGACACGCGGGTTATGCCACGTGCTTTTCGTGTTTAACTTCTCAAGGGGAATGGTTCTAAGCTCTTCTATAGGCATAAAATACTCGATTAGTAGTAAATCTACTCACCGTGTTGAGCCCCTTTGGGTTAGTAGCATAGAATTATTTTATAGAATGCATGGGAACATGGGAAATTGTTTCTGTAATGAATGTTTTAATAAATGGTGTTAACCGTTGGGGTTGGAGTTCACTGGAACATAATGATGATGCTATAATTTTCAAGGTGCAGTGGACTTTGGGTGTGATGCTAATGAAGTATAATGTGGAATGGTTCATGGTTATTTAATGTGTAATGAATTAATTAATGTAAAGTGGAACTGAAAAGAAACAAAGGGAATGCAGTAATCTAATAATTTCCCTTAAATGGTCGTATGATTATAGGATACCTAGTCTTAGAAGTAGCAGCCCAGAGTCTGAGAGACGTTAGCTACAGTGGTGTCTAAGACTAGGTTATTCCCATAGTGTGGCTGTGAGATATAGTATATTCTGTACTTTTTGTGTTTCTACATGCTACTCCACCCTATCAGTAAGGGAAACTAACACCCCGAGGATTCTAAGACCTAGGGGGGGTGTTTTCCCCAAAATTCTGATGGGAGGGTGAATGGTTGACTACCCAATTTGGCCCCGCTCCCTTATTTTGGTAGATACTTGTGCTGATAGTCACAACAATTAGATTCCCCATATATGTGTGTAGAGGGCTATAGTGGCTTGTGGTTATTCACACACATATATTCTGGATATAGTATCCTATGGACTACTATAGCTGTAATGTGTATAGGCAGTGATGTCTTGAGAATCCTTGCTCGGTGTATGGGCTATAATAGAATGAGTTATAACACCTGTTGTATGATACACGTTATGTGAGATGTAGTGGCTCCAAGAATCTACTTGGTTACTTTTGGGGGTGAGGATGGTGTGGTGCTTCGCCCAGGTGTCTGTGGGCAAGCCTTTGTGTTACATGAGGTGCATAGTGTGGTGCTTCTCCCATGTGTCAGTGGGAAAGCCTTTTTGGAGATAGATACTTAGGACGTGAGACGTTGGGGAAAAGAGAAAAACTAGTGGGGAAGTATTAGTGGGTTACCCTAGATATTCTTTACTATTTTCTATATTCTTGTATGCGTTACTTGGTGAGAGTAGCCATGGTGAGGTTGGGAACTTAGTATACCTACTTAGGCAACGAGTTAGTTTCACTTGTTGCTCACTGTGCTTTAGCATGCTCTCTTTACTTTTGCATGATAGACTTCCGGGAGGATCCCACTGAGTATAATATTATACTCACCCTATGTATATATAAACTGTTTTTCAGGTCACTTGGAGGATGTTGAAAATCAGGCTGGTGTTTACTAGCTTGTGGTGGTAAGAGTTGTTCGGGCTTGTGGTTGCTGTTGTTTTTACATTTTTTGGGTACTTATAGTTTTTTCCATTTCAGTTGTAGTACTTTTTCATCACATTTCATATGTGTAATTTGTTTTATTTTATATTAAAGTTTTGTGTTGGAGTTTATTGGTTTCTATCTTATCTCTCTCTTCCACATGTGTTCTCTTAGAGGGTAATGCCTCCCATTTGTGTGTTTACTATACCCTCGGTACTTGTCGCCAACCCGGGACCTACTGGAGGTGGGACTCAGGGGTCATTATATTCGTTCTCACATTGCCATCCTAGGAGGGGTACACTTTGTGGGGTGGGGGTCGTGACATTTTGAAGGCTTACTTTATTATTAGCTATAGAGAACAAGAATTGATTATTACAAATTATTGATGTCCATAAGGAGAATCAACTTAAGGAATTATTTTGAAGAACAAAATAATATGTCACCTATAAATTTCTAAAGATGGAATTATAATGACACAAAAGAAATATGAATTGTTTTTAACTTATATTTTTTAATTAAATTTGATGTAAATGTAAGAATGTTTCCAGGTTGTTGTGTGTGAAAGGGAATTTGAATGAGTCTTTATCATGTTATTTAAAAGTTATCCAAAAATTATTTTGGAAGAATGAATTTTTCAATATAACTATAAGTCAAGGTGGTTAAGGTATTTTACTAGGCTTATGGATACTCATGAATATAAGATCTATTGGTAAATCTTCTCCATAAAGATCAATAAGTGGAGTAATTAGTCACATTAAATGTACTATAACATATTTTTTATGTTGTGTTATTTTTTGTTTATTATTGGAGTTAAATTATAATAATATATCATTTTATAATAAAATTTATTACATTATTTCCCAAATTTATTACTACAAAGTCAAAACTATATATGATTTTCCTTTTTTTCATTCTTTCTTATATTTTTAAAGGCAGTATCTAGTTTTTTTTAAGTGTGTGTTATGATGTATTGGAATAGGTCTAATAATCCATCCATGTTCTAGTACATCATTATAAATGTTTCATTGATTTTAATTTTTAAAAATCTTATAATTTTTTAGGATAACTTCTATCGTTCAAATTTCTATGAAAGCACACGTGGTATCTAATCTTTATTGGATTTTTCAGAATGATAATATCCCTCCCCATGTTCATTATATATTGGTCCCATAGAATCATTAATCCATTTAAATTATATTATTATTATTATTATATGTAGTTCATATTACATCTGACTTGTTATTGAATTATTCGGGAGTTCATTAATTCTAAAAGTAATGGAATTGGATAAGGTAAGGTCTATGTGATTATGTTTGATCAATTCGATTTAAAATTATGCAATATGAATATAGAAAAATTGTCCACATTAATAGATTCTTGACCATATGTTAACTTTCACAATGAATGAATTCATGAAGAAGGAAAACATGTAAAATGGATAAAAAGTAGTAATATTGATCAGGATGTCAGTCACCTCAAATAAGGAATATATAATCCATATATTGAAGAGAGACTCAATGAAAATGAATGTATTGGGCCATATGTATTATAAATTGAAAATAGTAAAAATTGTATTTATACTAATGTAACATATCATATTTTTGACGTACTATTTTTAGATATTATAGGTATTTATTCGAGACTAGGCATTGAGATGACATGGAATTCTAAGACATATTGTTCGAGGAACAATTATTGAAAAAATTGTTAAATATTTCAATAGAACGAACACATGTATTTCTTGAAAAATTTGAATAAATCATATATAGGTTCAAAGTTAATAAATTAGAGGGAAACATTGAGTTCAGTGTGGCTTCTCTACCCTAGGTGCGAACTAAATTTTGTTAGTGTGGGTTATCTATAGAAAAAGTTACCCAGAACAAAACTATAAATTAAATAATAATATAAATTTATTTTATTTTCAAAATCATAATAACTAATTAATAGAGACTCGTATTGTAAATTTATTACTATAACTGTGTTTTAAATGTGTCGTTTTTTATATTCATAACTTACCTTTTGTCTTTGCGGTTCATTTGTGAAAAACTTTTCGTGAGATGTAATGAGAATAAAATAATTTAATAAAAAATATTATTTTTGAAACATCAGTGTTCATTTCAATTATGTCATTTTAATAATTTTGGGGTAGCATAAAACCCTATAATTCTTTTAGAGAGGTGGTGGAAGAACCTGTAGAGGAACAGTTCCCATATGATGATAGATTGATTGAACGACGCACCTCAGATGTGAAAAGCCTTTCCAATGATGGCGAGGCTAAATGGAGTGGAGCACAGTAGAAACTGCATATGACATGCATAATTTCCATATTGATCGGATGCCAAGAACACAACCAGGCAGGATGTGTGTGGCCACCAATGCCTGATAGGTCCTAGCCAAGTCGGAGCAGAACGAGCTAAACACGTCAGGATAAAATACCATGGCTAGATGGCATGGGCCCAGGTGTTCCATGACGAGTGGGTTAGAAACTAATCAGAGCCAAGGTGACTGCGCCCTTATTGGGGTATAGTCTACCATGGAGGTTGACCATGATCAGTGGTACCTCAAGCTACTCTATGGTTGTTGCAGATGGGGGAAGTCGACTGAGGCGGTCGAACATCACTACTATAACTTGGCCTTTTATCAGCACTAAAAACTGGCATTAACAGCGCTAGAAATGTGCTGTTAATTCCAGCGTAGATAGGGGGTCCCCTTTATCATCGCTTCAAAAAGCACTAATATAGGTATCCTTTATCAGTTCTTTTCAGATCACTGATAAATGGGAACCCCTTTATCAACACCGGCATTAACACCACTTTTCTAGTGCTGATAATAGGGAACTTTATCAGTGCAATCTTGAGCCCTGATAATAGGTCCCTTTATCTGCGCTCTTTTAGCACTGTTAAAATCGTCCTCTATTAATGCTCAAAAAAGCGCTGATAAAGGCACCTTCCCCTGCACCTGCACAACCAACACCTACACACCTGCACACCTGCACAATCGAGCACCTTCACACCTGCACAAAATAACACCTGCACACCTGCACAAAATAGCACCCACACAAATTATTTTGATAAACAATGCTATATATATTTACTTAACATCATGAATACAAAACAAAACACACTTCTATATACACTTCAAACAATGTTTTACATGGTTACAATTAAAATTATCAAAAAATAGTTATAAACATTAATGTTTCATCCTTTGATATCTGTGATCCTCTCTCTAAAATTGTCGTCCACGGTATTTCTTGCCGAACAAAGAATCCTAACCTAAGGAAAAAAATTCACCTATATAAGAAAAAAGTATTATGTTAGTAATACAATAATGAAATAAATTATAACATTAATATGAAAGAATAAATTAATATGGAAATGTGAAACTAAAATATGGAAATGAAAAACTCAAATGATTTCATTATGATATCAATGAAAGGGAATAATGTAAAATCAATATGTTTTTGGATGATTTATCTCATGTAATAATTCCTGATTCCTTATCTAATGAAATGATTTACCGGTCACACCATGCATCATATTAAGGTGAGGTTTATTTATAAACATCAATAATTACTCATGGATCGTTGTACTAAAGTATCAAAACAATCTGAACACGTTTGCTCGGTTTTCAGTATGTCACTTGTGTTGTTTTCTAAAGTTAATGTCAATTTCAATATGATACCAGACACTTTTAGCCATACCGGTCACACCGTGCGTAGAATTAAGGAGAGGTTGATTCGTACACTTCAAAAATGACTCATGGATAATTGTCCTAAAGTATCAAAACAATCCGAACACGTTTTCTTGGTTTTCTGTATGTCACTTGTGTTGTTTTCTAAAGTTGATGTCAATTTCCAATTGATATCAAACACCTTTAGCCATACCAGTCACACCTTATGTCGAATTGAGGTGTGGTAGATTCTTACACCTCAAAAATGACTCATGGATAGTTGTAATAATGTATCAAAAAATCCAAATGTGTTTGCTCAGTTTTCCATATGTCACTTGCCTTGTTTTCTAAAGTTAATGTCAATTTCAAACTGATATCAGACACTTTTAGCCATATCGGTCACACAGTGCATCAGATTGAGGTGTACATGATTCATACACATCAAAAATGACTCATGGATTGTTCTCCTAAAGTATTAAAACAATATAAACCAGCTTTCTCAGCATACCATATGTCAGCAGTGTTGTTTTCTAAAGGTTATGTCAATTTGAAACTAATATCAGACACTATTAGCCATACCGGTCACCGTGCGTTGGATTGAGGTGTGATTGATTCGTAGATGTCAAAAATGACTCTTTCATCATTTTCCTAAAGTATCAAAATAATCCGAACGTGTTTTCTTGGTTTTTCGTATGTCACTTTTGTTTTTTAAAAAGCTAATGTCAATTTCAAACAGATATCAGAAACTTTTAGCCATACCGGTCACACCCTGCATGGGATTGAGGTACAGTTGATTCAAACACATCAAAAATGACTAATGTATCATTTTATTAAAGTATCAAAACAATTTTAACACATTTTCTCAGTTTGCCATATGTCACTTGTGTTTTTTTCTAAAGTTAATGTCAATTTCAAACATATATCAGACACTTTTATCCATACCAGTCACACCGTGCGTTAGATTGAGGTTAGGTCAATTCATACACCTCAAAAATGACTCATAGATAGTTTTCTTAAGGTATCAAAACAATACGAATGAATTTGATTAGTTTTCCATATGCCACTTTTGTTGTTTTCTAAAGATAATGTCAATTTCAAACTGATATTAGAATCTTTTAGCCTTACCAGTCACACAGTGTGTCAGATTGAGGTGTTTTTGATTTGTAAACATCAAAAATGACTCATGAATTATTCTCCTAAAGTAAAAAAACAATCCAAACTCTTTTTCTCAGTATTCTGTATGTCAGTAGTGTTGTTTTCTAATGTTTATGTCAAATTGAAACTGATATCAGACACTTTTAGCCACACTGTTCACATCGTACATCTGATTAAGGTGAAATAAATTCATACACCTCAAAAATGACTCATGTATAATTGTACTAAAGTATAAAAAAAATCCAAATGCGTTTTCTCAGTATTCTGTATGTCAGTAGTGTTGTTTTCTAAAGTTAATGTCAATTTGAAATTGATATCAGACACTTTTCGCCATATCGGTCACACCATGGGTCAGATTGAGGTGAGTTTGATTCGTACATGTCAAAAATATATCATGGGTCGTTTTCCTAAAGTATCAAAACAATCTGAAAGCGTTTAATCAGTTTTCTATATGTCACTTGTGTTGTTTTTTAAAGTTAATTTCAATTTGAAACTGATATCAAACACTTTTAGCCATACCGGTCACACCGTGCATCGGATTGAGGTGAGGTTGACTCTTACACCTGAAAAATGACTCATGGATCATTGTCCTAAATTATCAAAACAATACAAAAGCACTTTGTCTGTATTCCATATGTCAGTAGTGTTGTTTTCTATCGTTTATGTCAATTTCAATCTGATACCAGACACTTTTAGCCATATCGGTCACACCGTACATCATATTGAGGTGTGGTTGATTCATACATGTCAAAAAATGGCTCATGGATAGTTATCCAAAATAATAAAAACAATCCTAACACGATTACATGGTATTCCGTATGTCACTTGTGTTGTTTTCTAAAGTTAATGTCAATTTCTAACTGATATTAGACACTTTTAGCTATAACAGTCACACCGTGCATAAGATTGAGGTGCGGTTGGTTTTTACACGTCACAAATGACTCATGTATTTTTTTTCCCTAAAGTATAAAAAAAATCCTAATGCGTTTTCTCGGTATTCCGTATGTTAGTAGTGTTGTTTTCTAAAGTTAATGTCAATTTGAAACTGATATTAGACACTTTTAACCATACCGTTCACAACGTGTGTCGGATTGTGGTGCGGTTGATTCCTACACGTCAAAAATGACTCATGGATCATTTTCCTAAAGTATAAAAACAATCCAAACACATTTTCTCAGTTTTCCGTATGTCACTTGTGTTGTTTTCTAATGTTAATGTCAATTTGAAACTGATATCAGACACTTTAAGCCATACCGATCACACTGTCCATTGGATTGAGGTGTGGTAAATTCGTACATCTCACAAATGACTAATGGATAATTTTCCTGAAGTATCAAAACTATCCGAAATCGTTTTATTGGTATTCTGTATGTCAGTTTTTTTTGTTTTCTAATGTTTATGTAAATTTCAAACTAATATCAGACATATTTTTGCCATATTGGTCCCACCATGCATCATATTGAGGTGCGGTTGATTCGTAAATGTCACAAATGACTAATGGATCGTTCTCCTAAAGTATCAAAATAATCCTAATGCATTTTCTCAGTATTCTGTATGTCAGTAGTGTTGTTTTCTAAAGTTTATGTCAATTTGAAACTGACATCAGAGACTTTTAGCCATACCGGTCACACCTTGCGTTGGATTGTGGTGCGGTCATTATGTGCACGTCACAAATGACTCATGGATCATTTTCCTAAAGTATCAAAATAATCTGAATGTGTTTTCTTGGTTTTACGTATGTTAGTAGTGTTTATTCCTAAAGTTTATGTCAATTTGAAACTGATATCATACACTTTTAGCCATACCTGTCACACCGTACGTTGGACTGAGGTGCAGTTGATTCGTACACATCACAAATGACTCATTGATCATTTTACTAATGTATAAAAACAATCCGAATGTGTTTTCTCAGTTTTCTGTATGTCACTTGTGTTGTTTTCTAAAGTTTATGTCAATTTCAAACTGATATCAAACACTTTTAGCAATACAGGTCACACCGTGCATCTAATTGAGGTGCGGGCGATTTGTACACCTCAAAAATGACTCATGGATCATTTTCCTAGTGTATAAAAACAATCCGAAAGCATTTTTAGGTATTCCGTATGTCAGTAGTGTTATTTTCTAAGGTTAATGTCAATTTGAAACAGATATCAGACACTTTTTTCCATAACTGTCACACTGTGCATTAGATTGAGGTTCAGTCAATTTGTACACCTCACAAATAACTCATGAATCATTTTCCTAAAGTATCAAAAAAATCTGAAAGCATTTTCTCGGTATTTCGTATGTCAGTAGTGTTGTTTTCTAAAGTTTATGTCAATTTCAAATTGATATTAGACACTTTTAGCCATACGGGTCACTCCATGCATCAGATTGAGGTGCGGTTAATTAATACATGTCAAAAATGACTCATGGATCATTTTCCTATAGTATCAAAACAATCCGAACACCATTGATCAGAATTATGTATGTTAGTAGTGTTGTTTTCTAAAGTTTATGTCAATTTGAAACTGATCTCAGACACTTTTAGCCATACCAATAACACAGTGCATTGGATTGAGGTGCAGTCAATTCGTACACATCAAAAATGAGTAATGGATCATTATACCAAAGTATCAAAACAATCTGAATGCATTTGATCAGTTTTCAGTATGTCAGTAGTGTTGTTTTCTAAAATTTATGTCAATTTGAAACTGATATCCGACACTTTTAGTCGTACCGGTCACACCATGAGTTGGATTGAGGTGCGGTCGATTCGTACCCGTCAAAAACCTGAATGCGTTTTCTTGGTTTTCCGATTGTCACTTGTGTTGTTTTCTAATGTTTATGTTAGTTTCCAACTGATATCCGTCACTTTTAGCCATACCAGTAACACCGTGCATCAGATTGAGGTTCGGTAAATTCGTACACCTCAATAATGACTAATGCATCATTTTCCTAAAGTATCAAAATAATACAAAAATGTTTTCTCGGTATTCCGTATGTCAGTATGGTTGTTTTCTAAAGTTTATGTCAATTTGAAACTGATATCAAACACTTTTATCCATACCAGTCACACCATTTGTCAGATTCAGGTGCGATTGATTTGTACACATCCAAAAATTAATCATGTATCGTTGTCCTAAAGTATCATAACAAACCGAATGCGTATGCTCAGCTTTCTATATGTCAGTTGTGTTGTTTTCTAAAGTTAATTTCAATTTGAAACTGATATCAGACTCTTTTCACCATACCGGTCACACTGTGTGATTGATTGAGGTGTGTTTTATTCACACACATCAAAAATGATTCATGGATTGTTGTTCTAAAGTATCAAAATAATCCAAATGTGTTTTCTCAGTTTGCCGTGTGTCACTTTTGTTGTTTTCTAAAGTTAATGTCAATTTCAAACTGATATCAGACACTTTTAGCCATACCAGTCACACCGTGCATCGGATTGAGGGTCGGTCAATTCTTACACCTCAAAAATGACTCATGGATCGTTTTCCCAAAGTATCAAAACAATATGAATGCGTTTGTTCGGTTTTCCGTATGTCAATTGTGTTTTTTTCTAAAGTCAATGTCAATTTCTAACTGATATCATAAACTTTTAGCCATACTAGTCACACCATGCGTCAGATTGAGTTGTGGTTGATTTTTAAACATCACAAATGACTCATGGATCATTTTACTAAACTATCAAAACAATACGAACACGTTTTCATGGTTTTTATTATGTCACTTGTGTTGTTTTCTAAAGTTAATGTCAATTTCAAACTGATATCAGACACTTTTAGCCATACCGGTCACACCGTGCATCAGATTGAGGTGAGGTTGATTTTTACACATCAAAAATGACTCATGGATTATTTTTCTAATGTATCAAAACAATCCAAATGCATTTTCTCGGTTTTCCATATGTCACTTGTGTTGTTTTCTAAAGTTAATGTCAATTTCAAACTCATATCAGACACTTTTAGCCAAACCGGTCACACTGTGCGTTGGATTGAGATGTAGTCAATTTTTACACCTCAAAAATGAATCATGGATCATTTTCCTAAATTATCAAAATAACTATAACGTGTTTGTTTGGTTTTTTGTATGTCACTTGTGATGTTTTCTAAAGTTAATGTTAATTTCTAACTGATATCAGATACTTTTGGCCATAACGGTCACACCGTGCGTCGGATTGAGGTGTGGTTGATTTATAGACATCAAAAATGACTCATGGATCATTGTACTAAAGTATCAAAATAATTAGAATGAATTTACTCAGTTTTCCATATGTCAGTAGCTCATAAGAGTCTCTTATTAAGTTATTCTTTACTAGAAACTCAAATAATTTCTAAAACCATTTTTCATAATCTAAGGATCTGAAACATAATAAAGGGTGATTATAGATGCTCAATAAGTGTAAACAAGGGAGATATCAATGAGCATATAATGATAATATAAGTAGTATGAATTCACCTTCATTGTCCTATTTTTTTACATTCTTCTAACATGTACGCTTCCCATTTTTTTCTAAACACATCTATATCATCTTGTGAATATGAGTTTTTGCAATAGTCATAGTAGTATAGAAATAATGTATATACACAAAGGATTAATAAATATTTTAAATGGAATAGTAATTATTTTCCAAAATACCTCTTTAGGGATGCTAGTTTGTTCATGAAATATGATCTCTTTCATAAATTTAAAAACATAATAACCACAGTCCTTTCCATTTGTTTGTTTCAGACACTATAGACACATCAAGAAAAATAAGTTATCTATTTTGATATGTATTTGGATAGTGCAATATAATTATATATATCCTAATACTTGTCCATTTGTATATCTCGTGCGCCTTGTCGTCCTTAGACCCTGGATTCATTATAGCCTTTAGACGATATTCATACACCACCCTATCACAACTGAATCCTTATTAAAAGATAATGTAAATTATATAACAAGATATTTAGTTCTAAAATGTTTGATCTAGTGTATAAAAAATTGACAATCGCCATCACATGTGGTCGGTTTGTTGGATATCCATACAGTGAATCCATAAAATAAATCTTTGGAGTATCCAAATTGACTGCAATGAGCATCCAATGCTTCCTAAAAACACAAAAAGGAATAAGTAATGATAAAAATGAAAATATAATTGATATGATTAAAATGTAGAGTTTTACCCCAACAACGTTGGTATTAAAAATATCCTTTCAGTCATAATTTAGCATTGAAACGTTTTTAGCAGGTTTGACATTAATTCAGCTTGAAAATCGGAATCTATTTCTTCTTGTTGTGTAGACATGGTGTGGGGACTAAAGAGTCCAAATTTTTATTCACGGGCAAATCCCCTCAATTGTTTTTCATATATATGCTAGTGGAAAATATGAAATGTATTTAGCCACAATTATCATAGTATATCAGCTTCTGTAAAATCAAATCATGAAAACATACCTCATGTATACATTAATAACGGAGGCACCTAGCCAGTCATATGTGATGATTTCAGCTACAACGTCAGCACTAATGAAATCTAATGTTTCGTCTCTGTACATATCTTTTTCACAAAAAATTTTGTGATTATTTCAACCTTTCATTTTCATATCGACATGAGATTGCAATGATATTAAATGTGGATATAGAACGTGCAGGGAGAAGGTGCCCCTAGAAGACCGTTTTGATCGGTTGGTTGATCCTTTTGAGCCGTTATTTTGTTCTAGATCATTCCTTTTGTTCTTCTGTAATAACATTCATCGGTTCAGACCTTTTCTAATTAAATGTTCAAGGTTTGGCTTGAAAAATGAATTGGAAACCAATACCTACTGGTTGACATGTTTTTTACAAGATTTGACAGCCATGCAATGAATGTTACAACAGATGTTTCCACCATATGAATGTCTTCATCCACATTTGGAACAGGTAGCTCGGCACTCTTCTCATGAGCTATGTTAATCGACACTTTGACATGACTGGTTGGAAGTGGTCTGGAGTGTTGCATGTCATTTTACATATTGAACACCGTATCCATCGCTACAAGGTGATGGGTGAGAGTTGACAGATATAAATCACAGTCATTTTCACCCTGTAGAATATCATTACAAAAAATGTATTAGTGTCTAGGTGACTTAAATTTCACAGAAACAAATATTACATCATTGATTACATCGGTTAAGTCATGTCTTTGAGGGTAATGGATCGCCTCAAAGCTGGTGGGGGTGGGTTGGGTAGTTCTTGAGTTGTTTCATCTCTTCGCCTCTCCCCCATCAAAGTTTCTAGCAACTCTCCCTATCTTTGGAGTTTTTCTTCAAGGGTAGCTAGTATATCTCTCATCATTTGAATTTATTTAGTTTGTTCCTTTCTCTTGTTTTTTTTTCAGAAAATATTTCCAGGGTGTCACCCCAAAACCCGCACCTCTGACGCAGCCATATTGTTCTGGCTGTTACAAGGCCGCTGAAAGTATGTCTGCATCCGGTGTAGGTGTTGTGGATTCTTGTGACTATGTTAAATAAAAAATATGGGAAAATAACCAATAATTTTTATGTAATAGTGATTTTAAGAAAAAAATATTATATTATGTCATACTTACACATGTTTCCCACACATTTGTTGTGTTTTCATCTACCATTTTCCCCTCTATATTAACAAAAGACTCCTTCCATAGCACCTGGTGTGGGATGGAAGTGGCTTGGGATTTTGATTCATCAATCTGCATATAAATTGAGAAACAAGGTTACAGTGTTGTTTTATGTCACATAAAAGTATTACAATACTTTTAAAATGCGTACAAATTGTTTTTCAATTCAAGTATACCCCAACCTTGCTTTAAGGTAGGGGTATGCTGGTTTTGCTGCTCGTTCTTTATTTTCAGCACTCAATTGCTATTTCATAAATAAAAAACTTTCAATAAAAGTGATTAATACAAGAAACGTTATACAACGTGTTACCAAACACAATGTACATGAAAAGTCTTCTCCGCATGATGGTTGCAAAACACATCCCACACTCCTTGGGATATCAAGTGTGCATAAAGAGGAGGTGGGTGCAGCTTGATTTTTCCTTCAGCATCATTCAAATTACATTTCACTAAAATGGTGTGAAAGCCTCTATGAACCCTTCCTTCTACTATTAATACATATTATTTGTGCGAGACATCTACTATAAATGCACTCTACAAGATATGATGTAGAGTTAGTCAATATTTCAGTATTTTATTTTAATTTATTTTAATAAATTAAATAAATGATATCGTATTGTTACTATAATCTCATCCCAAATTAATGTTTCTAGCCCACTGACAACATGGTGCCACGACTCTATATCAATCGACACGCATTGCCGAGTGACGATTCCAATGTAGCAACTAAACATGGCTTTGTTGGGGTTTACATGCTGGCCTCGCTTATTCCATCTCACATCATATTTAATGCATTTTTGTTTTGCCTTAAAGATTTTGGATAAAAATGTAAAACTACAGCACACCTGTTTTTTTGTGCTGCTGGGGTTTCATTGCCTACCATTTCCTCAATTTTTGCATCATCATTATGTTCCACTAAAGCGCTAGCATCAGCATTGGGACCAGCAACAACAGGTTGAGAAACCTATTGTACCTCAGTAGTTGAACCAGCAGCAACATGTTGAGAAACCTTTTGTACCTCAGTAGTGGGACCAACTGCAATAGGTTGAGAGACCTGTTGTACTTCAGTAGTGAGACCAGCTACAACAGGTTGAGAAACCTGTTGTGTCTCGGGATTGGGTCCATCAGCAGGTCTAGAAGTCCTTATCTACAAAAGTGGTTTAACGTTTAGTTTACATCACATAAAAGCCGCAACGAATAGATAATAACATAATGTATCACAATATATATTAAAATAAAAAAATAACCTGATTATTGAACTCTCTTTTTTTAATGTCTAAATGGATTTGACCCCTCTATCAACTATCCATATCCCTTCATTGTGGTCTCCTCTGACATAAAAATTGTCATCTACATTGGGACCACTATGAAATGATTACGAAGCCCCAATGAAAGGGTCATCCTCTTTTGAATTTTCATCTGACCCTTCAGTTGTTTTGGTCGATAAAATAGCAATTGACCAGTTTCAGTTTGTGGGATCTAGAACATAAAATACTTGCACTGCCTGTGATTACATTATAAATGGTTTCTCTTTCTCCCCTACCTTAACGAAATAAACTCTCATGAATCCCAATTCATCTATTTTAACAATACGCTTGTTATCAACCCACTTGCATTGAAAAATTGGAACTTGGAATTCCGTATAATCCAAGTCCCATATTTATTTGATGATGTCAAAGTATGACATATTCGCATAAATTGGATTTATGTCCTTATCACCAGAAACATGCATCACTTCAGCCACACATGTAATCCCACTATTCTACATGGTAATGTCTTCATCATGTTCATTAGTATAAAATGTATAACCATTAACTACATAAGAATTGTAAGATAATACATACACACTTGGTCCTCTAGCTAGAAATTGAAGACGGTCTAAAATTCACTCTGGATTTTCATCTAACTTCTTAAAAATATGGTCTCGAAACCATCCTATAAACTATAGATTATGTTTATTTGATATCCATTTTTTTCCCTAGATGGATTCAAATGCCTAAAAATTTCTTTATGGTTTTCAACATATGGGTCAACATCGAAATTGTTATGCAAAACACAAGGCTGGGCCTGTTACTGATCTGTAATATTGATTGTGACAACCTGTCTTCCAGAAATTCCTTCACTCTCAAGCCGCCAAGTGTGACGAGATTTCAGTAGGCCAATGCTTTTCACACCATACGGGTATTCGGTACAGAATTAAATGACTTCCGCAACAATATATCGCTCCGCAATACAACCGTCTGGCTAACTTCGATTTATGACATACCCTTTCAAAATCCTCATATACCGTTCAATGTGGTACATCCATCTATAATGTAAAAGACCACATAGTTGAATCTCTCTCACCATGTGGACCATCAAATGAACCATAATATCAAAAAATGAAGGCTGGAAGAACATTTCTAATTCAAATAATATGAAGAAAATTTCACTTTCCAAAGTTGGAAACTTCACTGGGTCTATAAATTTGCTGCATATAGCTTTGAAGAAGAAATGTAGAATCGTTAATGTATGCCAGACATTCAGGGGAAAAATGCAA
This sequence comes from Viscum album, assembly GCA_963277665.1. Lineage (NCBI taxonomy): Eukaryota > Viridiplantae > Streptophyta > Magnoliopsida > Santalales > Viscaceae > Viscum > Viscum album. The sequence continues at coordinate 784,596 of CAUJRU010000210.1, forward strand.
CATAAAGTAATAGGAATGAGATCTTGCATCAAAAAGGGTAGTCATTTGATTTCAGACCTTTTAACTTCAAATCTATCATTGACACGAGGTTCCTAATATTTTACTAATACCCATTTGGAACCTTTACATCATTCAAGAAGTTTCAAAACTAATAACTCTCTTGCCTGGAAAGAGTGTAAACGGAAGGAGGAAGAAATGTTCGTTTTGCACCCATCACTGGTGCCAGCTCTTCTCGTATTCTCATCTCAACCATGTCCAACCTAGCATTAATTCCATATTTTGTTTTTCCAGGTGTATTTAGCAATGTGCCTATGACACTATCAAAAAAAATTTTCTGCATGCATAACATCTAGAAAATTTCTAACAAACAGAAAATTATTGTATGGTAATTTAAAAAAAACTAATCTCTTTTTCTAAATGATTTTCGTAAGGTTTTTTCAAACTGGTTTACCAAAAGTAGTGTCCACATTTTTAACTTTATCAAACAATTGATCACCTGTTAGTGGAGATAGTGTTGTACGTTCTTCTGATCTTCCATCGAATGATGTCATCCAAGATCGGTATTTATGTCATCGGGGTAGAAATATGGGATGTCCTAGAAACACAGTTTTCGATGAATGTTTCAACTTAATTGATTGTGTACCTTATTCACAAATAGGGAACCCTTGAGTTCTTTTAATGCAATATCCGGAAAAATTTACATTAGAAGGGAAGTCATTTATCATCCCGTACAACATGGCTCTCAAAGTGAAATCTTTCTTTTTGTAAGCATCATACAATGTAACACATGAATCCCACAATAATTTCAAATCTTTGATAAATGGAGATAAATAAATATAAATATCATTACCCGGTTGTTTTGGTCCTAGTATAAGCATAGATAACATGATGTATTTTCATTTCATGCATAACCATGGTGGTATGTTAGAATTTACCAACATAACCGTCCTTGTACTATAACTGTTGCTTTGAAAACCAATATGATTCACTCCATCTATAGATAATGCAAGATGAAGGTTTATCAAATTATTTCCAAATTCAGGATACTCATGATCAATTCTCTTGCACTGAGGAGAGTCTGACAGGCGACGTAGTGTCCCATCTATAATTCCTGTATCTGCATGCCATGTCAATTTTCCTGTAGTCTCCTCACTTCCATATAGGCGCCAAAAACTTGGAATGATTGGAAAGTACCATACAACTTTAGTAGGGCTGGATTCATCTTTCTTATATCGAGAAGCACCACACTTTGGGCATTATTCAAGTGATTTGTGGTCCTTTAGAAAAAGTATACAGTCATTCGGGTAGGCGTGTATTCTTTCAGAGATCATACCCATCAAGCATATCATTCGTTTGGCGTCATATGATCGGCTTGGGAGCTCATTATCTTCTGGGAGCATGTCCCTTAGGAGAGCAAGTAATTTCGTAAAATGGGTGTCACTCCACCCATTTTCTGTTTTCCAATTATACAGCTTCAGTATGACTAAAAATGTTGTATATTTAGTGCAAGCAGCATACAATGGAATCTTTGCACAACTTTTTATCTTCTGAAACAATTTTGGGCAATCACGAAGTTCATCTTTGATGGTCCTTGTAATTTCCTCAATATGATCTTAATAATCATTCACATTTGTAATCACTTCCTCCATACGGTCATCTTCATTGTTCATACATGTAATCATATCAGATGATCCACAAAACGCAGTGTTATCCCATCCACTACCTACATTTGTTGTTTCCCCATGTTTATTCCAAAATGTATAACTCTGATCTATTCCATGATAGATGAAGTGTTCTTCCAACTACTCTGGACTAATTTTTTTTGAATACAAATAGCGTAAACACGGACAAAGCATTTGAGAATGGTCATATGTATGATCTTTGGAAACTTGATAAATTATTTCATGCCTTCTTCATACTATTTTGTCAACCGATTGGCATTCATCCATTCTTTATTGATATTCATCCTATTTGAAATCCAAAGGATGGGTATATAGGTTAGGGGAGAAGGAATATGAGTATAATTTAGATAAAAAAATAGATACTTCAAAAATGGTGGTGGGCGTGCTCATTAATAGCAAATCTTGGGTGGTTCATTGGATTCATCCATTCTCTTCCTCTCTTCGATCCCCCCCCCTCGATGAGGGGTGATTCTTGGGAGTTTTTTATAGTGCGTTAGTGAGTTCTTCCCTCATACTTCCTCCAATAGTATTATCCTTTATTTCCCTATGATTTGGGATGATTTAAACTATGATTTTTGTGATGATTTCACAATATCATCTTCAAATAACTTCAGATGATGTAGATTTTTTTTATTGGCTAGAGGTTATCCTCGTATGATGAACACACCATGTTTTTTTTGGTTTAGGTGGTGTTGTGATTCCCAGTGATTTTTGAAAAGATTATTACTAATTATATTAAGGTGAATAATTAATTATAAGTTTCTATAATTAATTATTTGGGAATTGTGCTTATAGATTGGGTCTCAATCATTGGTACAAGATTATATAAGGCATGTATAGTCTTGGTTGAGGATGAGTTGATCTTGGTGGGGGGGTTACTCCATTTTTGAGGTTGGTGGACCCTATAATACAAAAACATGTTCCAATTTATGAGTGATTGTGAATTCATGCATGAGTATATGTGTTCTAGTGAAAGGGATAGAAATCAAGAGCAACCTAGGTAAATAAATATGGTGTTTTTGATCCACTAAGATATAGAGTGGGGTTCTATTGAATGTTTCTGATTTTGTGATCATCCAGAGATTATGTCTCCATGGAGGTGAGGTTTCGAGTTGTGTTTATGAGAGGATAAGGTTTGGTATAAGATTTTTATAGCCTAGTTAGGTTTTCTAAGGCTATTTGAGTAGGTATTATAGTCTTAAGCCTAAAGAAGATGGATAATATAGTTTTATATATCACGTATGATGGGGAACAACCTTTTAAGAATAAATAAGAGTCATGGTGTGTGTGATGAGTAAGATATTCCATATAGGGATTCATGAAGTGTTAGATAGAGAATTTCCTCTTTATAATTGTATTAAGAGATCTACAAGGGGAGATATGATATGGTACCTAATTGAGGGTCATGGTTATAGTCTAGATGACTTAGCATAGGGTATCCAAGGCTCTTAGTGTGAGTTTCATAGGATGGTTATTATTTAGTTTTAATGAGTTTTAATGTGTGAATTAGAAGATGATACAGACTAGACTATCAAGGCTGAGATCAAGTATAGCATGTGGGTTGTGACATTACCATGTAGAGATGAGTGTGTGTTGGTATCAATGAGTAGAGATGGGTTAGGTTTGTAGAACCCAGTATATTCCATTATAGGTGGAATTAGAATTTTGATAGGTTGGGAATAATTTTCATGTATAACCAAGTTGGTTTTAAGGAGATTATTCTGCAAGGATAAATGGATGGTGACTTTTATCATTTATGGTTAGACTGACTAAGAGATTGGGACTTCATATGACTTTTACCTAGTTTAAGCATGATCATCCATGGGTCCCACATATTGATGATGTGGTTTAGCTAGTACGAGAGGTTGGCTATCTAGATACCTTCCTTATATTACTGTTTATATGTTTTTTGGAATGAGACAAGATGGATTGCCTTTATTTAAGTGATAAGGTGTTGGTAGGACCCTACTTTTAGTGATAAGGCATTGGTCAAAGGGTATTGGTGTGTGACTTCCATGGGATCCACCTATTGATGGTGCATTTTGACTTGTGATAGAGGTTGGATATTTTGATTCCCTCCTTAGATCATTTTTTGTATAATAATATGATGTGAGATATAGAAATGGGGATCACTTACTATTGGATTGGAGTAGTTTTGTGAGAGGTTGTCTATAGAGATTCCCTCCTCAAATTGTTTTTTATGTGATGTGATGGTGAGACCCACCGTAAGTGAGAGGGGAGAATCTACTATGTTGTGGAATTAGAGGATATGTGAATCACACCCAATGTGGGAGGTTGGTGGCACTATTATGTTATAAAAATAGATGTGATATTAAAATTGGTATATAACCCAACCCAGAGAGAGTGGGCAGTGGGAAGGAATTGGTAGAAACCCTATTAAGGTTCGTTTTTTTCAAACCCAAGGAGAATAGTGTACAATATAGTGTACAATATAGAACATACTAAACATATGTCTCATCCCATTGGAATGCCTCACCTGATGACATGAATTCACTAACAGAGACGGTTCAAACCCTACCTGGCCTAACTATGTGGTAGTATCCAAAATCAAGAAAAAGATCCATACTAAGGGACACTAGATGGAGTGAAATCCTAATCTAGTGTAACAAGCTTTTACAAAAAATAATCTCTCTATTCAGGTTTCTATCACAAGGCTATAGTGGGGAGAGCTAATCAAGATCAAACAAGTAACCAAACACATATACATGTGTCACACACACAAGAATCACAGACAAGAATCACGCCAAATCGTAATTAATCTCAATATTGAAAATAAATTCAAACATAATGAGTTCATGAAAATTTTATTTTACCCACCTTAAAGAGGAGGATCTGGTGGCGGCGGAGGAGGATTCGTCAACAGCAGAGGTAGAAGAGGCAGCGCGGAGGCAACACTGAGGCAGTGGAGGCAGCATAGGCTGCTCGGAGGCAGCCAAGGTAGTGGAGGCAGTGGAGTAGACAGAGGAGGTGGAGGAGGAGTAGGAGGAAGAAGTAGAGGAGGAGGATGAGGAGGCCACGATGGAGGAGGAGGAGGAGGAGGAGGAGTCACGGCAAGAGGAGGAGGAGGATGAGGCAGCGACCACTAAAGAGGTGGAGGAGAAGGAGGCGATGGTGGAGAGGAGGAAGCGCTGGAAGGTTGGAGGAGTCGCTAGAAGAGGAGGAGGAGGATAATTAGGTGCTGGAGGAGGAGAAGAAGGTGGCGACCGCCACAGAGGAGCAGGAGAAGGAGGCTACGACGGAGAGGAGGCAGCGGCAGAGGCGCAGGGTAGGGCTTCCGCGAAAGCTTGACAGGGTGCGAGGAGGAGGAGGAGGACTTGATGGCACTTATAAATCCCATGGGGACCTTCATTATCACTAGTAAAAAGTGCTGACAAAGGGGGTCTTTATTAGTGATTTTTTAGCACTGATAAAGATAGGACTTTATCAGCACTTTTTTAGCACTGATAAAGGGTGTCTTTATCATTGCATTTCATTTTAGTGCTGATAAAGACCCACTTTATCAGTGCTTTTGTAGCAATGATAAATCCATACATTATCAGCGCTAACAGAAGCGTTGATAAATGTATATATTTAAAAAAAAATTATATTATTATATATTTATTTAAAATGATATTTATAATTAATATATATATATATATATTTATTAATAGGTATAGCTCTAAATAAATATATCTTTATTTGTACTTATAAAATTATTTGAAAGGTTTATTTATATATATATAATTAAAAATATAATAGTATATATATATTTATTTTTTTAAATATAATGTAATTTTAATTATAATGTACATTTTTTAGAATAGATATATTATATGGGTAACATAATGAATTATAATTCAATAACACATCAACGTGATATTTAATTATAATATATAAATGAACATTATTCATGCACATATATAATCACATAATATATATGCATGATATATTTAGTGACCGTAATTCATTAGAAAACACAAATATATTCAATAATTTTAATTATACGTATATATTAAAAAGTATTATATATTTATAAATAAAACAAATAAATTAAATATAAACAAATATAATAGATATATATATTAAATATAATGAATTAATAAATCTAATAAATATAATGAATTAATAAATCTAATAAATCTTATAAATCTAATAAATATATTTATTATTAATCTTATAATTATTTAATTATATATATATATAGTTAGAACATGTGTTTTTTATTTAATGTGTACATTAAACATTAACAGTTCTAAGAAAAGCGCTGATAAATGTATCCTTTATCAACGCTAAGAAAAGTGCTGATAAAATTCTACCCCTTTATCAGCACTTTTCCGTTAGCATTGATAAAGGCAGGAGCCTGCCTTGCCCAATTTTGTGGTAGTGGATAGAAGATGTGGTCCATCTAGTCCTGGTGGTTGACCATAGTGATCAACTTCGACAACCATTCTACATGTTCAGTGATCCCCGTTTCAAATAAAAAACCATTTTAACATTGAAATGGTATGTTAGTTCGATGAGCGGTCTACTGATTTGAGACCCTGACATTGAGATGGTAATTTTGAGAGAAGTGTTGAGTTTTTAGTTTGGACTAGTATAGGTTGAGAAAATTCCCTTCATCATTTCCATGAAGGATATTTATGGAATTTTGTCAGTATCACTAGATTGTGATCCCATCAAAAGGCAGAAAACCTGGTACAGTATGGAATCCCTCCAGGATAATGGAGAACAATCCTCTATCACCCTTATTGGAGTTTTTTGGAATCTATGTAACTACCTAGAGAAGTGTGTTGGTTCTCCATCTAGGAGGCTACATCAATATGGTTAGTAGTACTATAGATTGTGTTTGGGAAGGATCATCTACCTTGTGGGATGATCTAGATTGGTATTGTGGTATTTCTTAGTGTGTTTGGGAAGAATCCTATCTCTATGTATTGTATTATTTCTTAACCCATACATTCTCATTTTTGTAGGGCCCAATTAAGCTAGACCACTTTATGAGTGTTTGATGATATCATGGCTCGAAGTCTATTTTCTTCCAGAATGAGCGTGCTTCAAGCAAGATACTATGGTTTCTAATTGGTTTTGTCCCACCTCTAGATTGTGTGTCTTTGTTGGAGAATGATTGGATATTATTGTTATATAATATTAAGGGATATATCTGTCTAGATACGGTTGTACATTCCTATGTGGTATTCTTATGTGGTAATATTTTATGGTAATCCTATGTGATATTATTTTGTGGTAATCTTGAGTGGTACTCATTTATGATAAACTTTTGTGGTATTATTGTTTGTTATTCTTTGGTGTTAATCCTATGTGGTATTTCTGTGCCGCATTCTTGTGTAATAATCCTATTTTGTTAATTGTTTTTGTTATTCATGTTTGTTATTCAATTAATTAAATCCATTGTGATTAACATATTTTGTATTCTTATTTGGTAATAATTGGTATTATTCCTTTGTGGAAATCCATTATTGTATTCCTTTTTTACAATCATATGTTGTATCCCTTCATGGTAATCATGTGTGGTATTCCTTCAAGGAAATAATGTGTGTTATTCTATTATGGTAATACTATATGGTATTCAACTATAGTAATCCTTTTTCACAATCCTATGTTTAATTTCTTTGTGGAATTCCTTCATGGTATTCCTTGTCATATTCCATCATGGTATTCATGTTTATATTACTTTGTAGTATTCTTTTGTCATATTCAATGTAGTATTTAATTTTGTGTTAATATATTGTATTGTTTATTTGTGTTTTTTGGTTTCCTACTGTGTATTGTAACACTCAACCCTATATATGATTTTTTTTTCATTTTTTTTTGTGTTGTGTAGATGATTCACTTTTCGACAAATTCCTAGGAAAAACAAGACGAGGAATTCTATTATGAGATCATACACACAAAATGTGTGATATTGCATCTTTTCATATAACATTCATATTAAAAATTTTCATAATTTTTTCATTTGTTGTACATACACTTTTTTGTGGGACTATTTCATCCTTATTTATATTTCAGTTCATTCACAATTTTACTCTAGCTGTGGGATATTGTGGTTTTCAGGCATTGTTTACTTAGTGTTTTTACATTTCAATAATTATGAGTAGGAGATGTGTGTGTGTGAAAGTGATTTAGGATAACACATATTATTTGTGTGATATTCATACATGGTGATAGTTACTAGACCCTGGCCTATTGGATGTAGGATTGGTATAGTCATGACAAAAGCCCCTCTAGGACTTGTAGTGGTAGAGGGGTAATAGAGGATGTCAGATCTACAATATGACCTGGATTCATTGAAATTGGTTTGAGGAAACAATATTAAGTGTTTCATGTTTTTCATTTAGGAGAAGGACTATAGTGAAGGTATGTCAGCTAATGTATCCATACCATAATACACTATATACCTTATTTTTGACTAATTACATGAGAATTACCGTTATAGGGAAAATAACTTTACATGCATCATATTAGAATAATTTTCTCCATATCCTTATTTATTTTTCTCCAAATATATAATCAATTGACCATGGTACTTCTTGTTAATTCTAGGATGTCTCCACATAGAAAGCTATCTTGGATTTCACCATGTGATCACTAGGATGATCCGTCAGGTGAAGCAGTTTTGGTACATGGATTTTTACTACATAAAAATACTCTAGGTAGTGCACCATCCATACCACCACATGTAGAGAAGCACGTAGTGACCAAAATAATAGAGCATGAGGTATGATTTCTTAGTGCGATTCATGAGTTTTAGTCGATGTGACCCCTCGGGATCGAAGGTGATCATAACACATTGGTGGCTAAAGAATGTCTTGAGGTCGTTACCCGAGTATTCCATCTAATCCGGACACCGTAATATCAGATGGTGGTCCTAGCCGTGAGACTTCCATATAGATCATTAGTGTAATTGTGGGATTAGGTTAACCGATATTATGATGAGATGAGTCTCTTATGAACAAAGTTTTATAACCTTTTAAAAGATTATTTTTCCCCATATAAGATAAGGGTAATTTGTATCTAAGAGCGTCTACAACTCTAGTAGAACGACATGTCTATAACTGATTATTATTCAAGGTAAAGAAATCTATCCATATACTTGATGGATATGATACATGATCAGTACTTAAGGGATCTGATCATTGAGTGAGGTATTCATAGGGTCATCTGATCATGTGTTATCCCTATGATCAGTCTTAATTATGTTGGGTTTCTTGAGAAAGACGTTGTGGTCAAAAGTTTTATGGCTATGCGGATGGAGCCAATGACTATCAGCAATGGGAGAGCAGGAGTATAGACCTTATAATTTGAGAGATGACTCCTATCTCATAGACTTGGATTTGTGAAAAGATTTCATAGGATTCCCTATTATAGAGGATCTATAGTTCAATGATCTTAGGGTTGCTCCAATCCTCTTATAGAGAGGCAGTTCTATTCATGTGAAGTAAATGGACATCTCACCTAAGAATTTATAACCTATCGTACTTCTGACATGGTGACTGTATATGGACAACTGATGAAGTGAAAATTACAGGATAAAACATAACTGTAGGTCAAAAGATTTAGAATATTATCTAGGATAGAACAATGAGGACATTTATGTTTCTACATGTTAATACAACCACCCCCATGTGGACCACACTAGGCTTAGGGAGCATAAGGATACGGTAGGGGACAAATGCATGTTTTCAATGCATATGAACCAAGGGATCTATGAATGATTCAGGTTAGAATATGTGACTTTTTAACCTTACACAATGTTTTGATAGATATATCTTATAGTCATTATTTTTTTACCACAAATCATGTTTGAGAATCAGAGATTCTAGTTAGACTATTGAATTGACCTTCATGCTTGGAGATCGCTACTGGAGGAGATCCAATAATCATTCATTTGTGATATAGAGGCCATATAATTTTATATATAACATTACATGATTTTAAGTATAATTAAACAGCATAGTACAAGACAAGTATTGTAATGTCTAAGGTCTTGAAAGACTAGGTACATAATTAGACATTATAAATTCAAATTATTATTTTAACTATGTAATGAGATCCTATCTTTCATTGTGATTATAAATTTTTATAGTTCAACCAAGGGATAACATGAACAAAGGGAAGAGCTAAAATCCCAGTAAGGGAAAACCATAGGAACAAAGAATTAGCACATGGGATAGAAGGCATGATATGTTGATATCAAAAAATTTAACATATGGAATAATAACATATAAAAAAGGAATCATAAACACATGGAGTCATAATAATGTGGTAGAAACATTAAAAAATCATGTTGTATGAGTCATGGTAATCCGAGAGGACTATTTCCTCTAGCAGCACAAGCCTTGGTTAACCGCCAATATCGTTGCACATAGTAGCACAATCCGAGGCTTATCGCCAAAACTATTGCACATAAAATCTCATGAGACTCAATTTTACCCAAGGCATTAGAGTGCTATCTAGGCACACTAATATTAAAATTCCAAGAATATTTTCTCCACAAAATTAATTATACATAATCATACATATATAAACATAAGGGTTACCCATGGAAAGGTTGGGGTACCATAATCATGAAATAAACCATAACAAATGGGCGTATCATAAAAGTGTTCAAGAAAAAAAAATAAAAACTATATTATTTAAGGAATATATGACTGTATAATCAGTAGTGATGTCAAATATAAGTGAAAAATTGTAAGATAATTATTTATGAAATAATTGCATTAAATCATTTTTGGGAGGATTTAATGAAATTACTATAGAGCCCTTAAAATTGAAAAGGGAACAATGTGTTACAACAAAATAGAAGTGAACCCAACATTTTTTCATAATAAAAAGAATATATTTCATAATGACAACGATGGATTAAAATAGAAGATATATTTCAATTTAAATAAGCTAAGAATTAAGGATGTTCCCTTAAAACATATTTTCTTATCGAGATATATTGACTAGGGAATCACTTAAAAAAAGGTATACCCAAAAAGAGAGCGATAGAAAGGTATTGATATATGATATTTTTACACTTAAAAAACAGGTTTAAGATTCAAATTAATAGATATGATAGCATAATTTCTGAAGAATGATGGATAAGGTAACCCAAAAGAATAACAGATATTTTGGTAGAATTATATAAGGATTATTTTCATGGTAAATGGTGTACTTAAGAGGGATTCATGAGAGAGAAAGGGGGTTTTTATCACTTATACATTGTTAGGGGAGTATAGGGGAGGTTTTAAATCATTCCACATTATTAGGGATTACATTTAAAATGGAATATCATAGAGGACATTCAAAAATAAAAATGAAATGGAGAGGATCTCTTATATTAAAAATGTTGGTTTTCTCCACCTATTAATAATGAACCGAATAAACACATCATGTTTATAAATTTATAATTAAATAACCACTTATATATTAAATTGATTTATTATACACTTTTTAGGTTCATTATTTACATTATTAATGGGTTAAGTGGATCAATTATATTGTTCACCTCCATTCGTTTTCTTGGTTTTTACGATTGGTTTACTTATGTTCATGAAAGAAGAATCATGTAAAATGAGATTTTTTTAGAATTGAATTTATATGTTGCTATTGAAAATCCATAAGATTAAATTATTATAAAATTCATTTTTTTATTTGGAGTTATGTTAAATCATTCTATAATACATTAATGATAAACACTTGATTAAATTTTAGTGATTATTCTCACAATTAACATGTTTTTTTAATATTTTATATCATGAGTGAATAAATTTTACCAAACATTAAATAAGATAAAATAAACATATAATAGTATTTTTCAAACATAAATGTTATTAAATGTCCTTAATTTTAGATTGTAAAATAAATTGATAACTTGTCATCCTTGAATGTGCTAAATTGACATATCTCAAATGATGTTTTCATTTATTTCTTATAAAATATGGGAAGGGGGAGATGATAATAAATTATTCCATTAGCATAAAAAAATTTAATAATAATTATTTTACTGGTGTTTTCATATAATTTATAAGAGTAGAGATTATTAAATAAAAGAGAATAAAAAAACATAAAAATGAACGAATATGAATGAGGAATTTTACCTCTTGAATTTACCTTCCTTGAAAGCCTCTTAAGGGGACATGATATGGTATTTTTAAAAGGATAAGGGTTTTTGGATTCGGGGGGAGGGGATTGAGGAGATATTTGGTCAGAACATAGGCAAGAAAAAACCACTGAGAGGAGTGAAGTTAAGAGGTAAGTGGGGGGGGGGGGGTTATAATGAAGGAAAGTAGAGTTTTCATGATATTTAATTCATTAGTTTATTATTTTATCTCATGACCACAAATACAGATGATTTCATCGAAAAAATAGTAATATGTGAATTTGAGATCGAGATAATGGTGTTACCTCACCCATAAATCAACTGTTGACATCACAATTCCTATATATATCATTTATCGTAAAATATTGTATTTATTACCCATAAAATATTCACGTATATTTGAAAAAACATAAAATTTTCCCTAACTATTTTTTGATGTGTAGAATCCAAATATTAAAACCATTTTTCAAAAACCATTTTTTCAATATGATTAATTTTGTTTTTAATTAAAATAATATTTTACTCAAAAAAGAATAATTTTTAAAAATTTATTTTCCTATTCCTAGATATAGTTATATCGTAAATCCACATGAATCTTATTTATATAATATCATTAATAAAGAAACTATTTATTAGGGTATGTCACTATTCATAAGGGTATCATTACCATTCATAAGGGTATGTTACTATTCACAAATATTAAGTTGTTCATATTAGACTCTATATAACTTACTGAACACAGCCATGTATGTCAGATTTTCAAAATTCAAATTACAAAATTGAAACACTTATGTTTAAAGGTAATGTAGAAATTATTTGTTTATTATGTTTTGACATCATGTGATTATATGACATAATTATAATAAAGAAATTTCCATTGAAAACATTTAGTCGTTAAATTTTCCCCTAATTATGAAATTTCTCCCAGGAAATTACATTTTACACTCTAATCCATAAACAGGTTTGGGTACATTTCCTTCACTTCCTCCTATCATTCCCATGTTGCATATTCATAAATGTGGATCCGCCATAATAAATTGACCAGGTGAGTATTCTTGTTATGTATAACATTATCTTTATGATCCAAGATCTTCATTGGATTCTCCTCTAAATAAATATCATTATCCAACTATACCACCTATGAAGAGTGTACATGAGATAGATCTATTATGCAAAACCTTAATATGGATAAATGGAAGAAATTATGTACTTTGGAAATGGTAGGTGGAAGTTCCTGTCGATTGGACACATGTTAGGAACCAACCCGGGTCGACCCTGAACCGGTCACCCGAGTTGGCCCGTGAAATGGCCCGAGGGGCGTTCCTGATCCCCACGGGTTGGAAACTAGTGAAGGGAATCAAAAATAAAAAAGTGGGAATGATTTGGCCCATAAATTAAAGACAAATAAATAAACAAAAACTGAACAATGGAAAAGAAAACTAGGAGCAGCGAGAAAACAAAGTCGTACATACCTCCATGCGACCCTATGGGTCACCACCAACCTCAAACCAACGTCGCGCTATGGCGACTGAATCCAAGCAAGGCGCAATATCCATGGCTAATAAAACAATGGTAAAACTATAGGCGTGAGTAATAAAACTCAATATGAATTCCCAAACAATCTATTCCCATATGCATTTCCTTAAAATATAAGATCCCTCAATTTAAGGTTTTAAATACAATATATATAATTAAGGTTTTCTACATGTTACTTAAATGAAAAGTACGAGTCATTTCCCTTATTTATTTCTCAAAATCCAAATCAATCTTTTAGTGAGACATTATCATTTTCGAAGAGAATTTTTTGTTTATATTTTCAGATTTTTACAAAGTGGAGTAAACCCATTCATTTGAAAACCATTTTAAGAAACCTAATAAAAACAAGATTACCACTTTACAAGGAAAACAATATACAAAAAGGCACAAAAGAAAACATACAGCAAGGGAAATGTAGGTATACACATAAGCACCATAATCACTACTGCAAGCAACAAAATCTGAGTAGACATAGGTGAACCCAAAAGATTGAGAATAATCCAGAAGACACCAATACATGAGACCTCATCCTCATTGACATGTCACACACGATGAAGTCAAAATGCCTAGTACACTCGACCATCCTTTCTCAGGCAGGCCGAGGGAAAATCCCATAGTAATAAACACAATATATCGACGTACTATGGGCCACTGGTCAGTACCATAACCTACCAGTGCAACAATCATTCTATGAATATTCTCTCAATATACCAGGTTCCCATGTCTCATGTATTTAGAGATAGGGTGGGCCTTCCAATGCCATACGATCATCCAATCACAATATATATAATAATATAGCACAACATGCAACACCCCGAGCCACCCCAGGGAATATGTCCCTCGCCTTCCTACTATTGATCACAGGGAAGTCCTACACAGCGGATCCCCAAAACATATAACTCAACCAAAGCAAGGGAATTCATCCGAGGAGAATTTTCTTGATATAAATAGTTTTACAAAAGTTCCAACCGGGCCTCACATGATTTTCCCATGCCAAACCATTTCTTATGAATTACACACACACCACATTGAAAACTAGAAATACACTTCGAAAACCTTATAAGAAACCAAAACTAGAATTTTAAATCTAAAAAATGTTCACAAAGTCTAAAGGGTCCATTAATAATTTAATTAAAGTGAATACACGATCAAACCATTTATTGTAACCCACTACAAGAAATAAACCACTCCAATTCAGGACAGACAATTTACAAACAGTTATATATCAACAATTATTATTAGAAGTAGGTATGAAAAGATAGAAATAAATGATTCTTGAATTTAAAGGAAAATTCATAGGGAGACCTACATCAGAGAAGGAAGCAGACCAAGCTGATACACTTTATCTCTTGAAGCTTCTAACGAAAATGCCGACACTAGTACACACATACATTCTATTACACATATATATATATATACCCTTAATCCTTTAAACATACTTCCCATGCCATGATAGAATATGGGAAAGGAAGATATATGTATACACATACACATATGTACCAATGTATGTGTGTGTGCACACCACCAAGAATTCACCCATGCTCTAATTAATTAACCTATAGAAACCAACATCATTTAAAAAAACATTTAGGAAAACATGTTTTCAAGAAATTACAAAGTTAAAGAATCACCTTCCTTTGATGACACCCCCATGTGTGCGCCTAGTGCACCCATGGGTGTGTCAACATCTAGTGACACACCAAGAATTACAAGACACACAAAAAACACATTTAAAATACTTTTACTGATAATTAGTCATTTCATGAAACCCCTTTGTAAAAACCCACTATCAATGCATTCACAAATGAAGTTCCCTTCAAAACACATTTCACACTTTTTGAATAGTCCTAAAAACACTTAAAAGAAGTAACTTGATGAAACGCACCCCAAAAAAAACCATATCATTTAGAAAAATACTTTTTCACTATATACTAATGTCAAGACACTTCCAAAAAATATTACGCACCACATAAAACATCTAATTTCATTATATAAAACCCAAATGACATTTAAAAAAAACACTTGACACATAAGCACATTGGCATAATTGGAGATTCACATCGAAATATAGTTTTAACAAATTTTACTCTCAATAAAACATCATGATAATTCACTAAGTGATTAAAACAAAATTGGGCATTAACATGCACAAACATAAATAAGAAAAACTATAGAAACTATTTTTAACATGATATAATAATCCATAAACATCATAATGAACTAATTATATATATCATTAAGTCTCAAATTAAGCAAAAATAATATTTAAAGCAATGCATGCACCAAAGGATTACTTCAAAATAGGAATAAAACATATTCATTTACCTCAAAGGTGCGTGATTGTGGCGAAACCTTTAGAGGAGGAAGATTACACCTCACAGGACCATTCACAACACCTATCATCTAAGAAAAATGAATCAAACACAGACCCAATCCATTAGAATTCATTAAAAAATGAAAACCCCAAATAGGAATCGCAAACTGATTATTACTTTCCTGTAGGAAAAGAGGGGGGGTGGGGGGCGAACACACCGTAGCGAGGAGGGGCGACTACCGGAGGTGTTGCGTGCCTAAGAGGAGTCTGGACGGGGAGGTTTTTGCTGCTGGCGAGGGAGTCTCTGAACAAGGGGGGTGGGGGATGGCCAAAGATGCACAACAGAGAGGGGGTCTGGCCTGAGTGGGATGCCATCCGGGAGAGGGTGCGCCAGTGGAGGCATGTCCTAGGGTGCGGAGGGCAGTGGCAGTCGGGTGTGGGGAGATCCACTAGAGCTAACGCAAGGAGGCGGCTTGAGGTGGTGGGTCACACAACATGTCGTGGAGTGGAGCATCCAGGATGGGAGCCCATCTTGGATCCATGAGTAGAGGCGAGGCTAGCCGAGTTGGTGGTGAGGTGGCTGGGGTTTGGGTGTAGCGTCGTTGCGCAGAGGGAAAACGAGGAGGGGGGAGGGGGCGACAGGATGAGTTGGGCAAGGTTAGGGTTTGTTTTTTATATATAATAATAATAGTATCATTACAATAATAATAATAATAACAAAAATAATAATAAAACCAAAATTAAAAATAAAAATAATAAAAATATTCTTTATAACATTAATAATAACAGTAATAATAATATAAATAAAAACTACCAAAATAATGATATCATTATTATTAAAGCTATAATACTATTATTATTTACGCTTAAACATTCTCTTATCAAACTTTATTTTATTAATTTTTTAACTTTATTTCATTTCAATTTCCCTTTAATTAATTTATTTACTTATTTCAGATGTTGGGAAAATGCACGATGTGCATGTCGTCATGTGTTCATTCGAGCGAGGTGCGCTCGAACCATGCCACCAAGAATTAACCACCCAAAGAGTTAGACTGTGTGTTGTCACACAATTTTATAAGTCACACGTCAAACATGGTTAGGGTGTGACAATTCTCCCCACCACAGACACTTTCTTCCCCCAGAAAGTCACCAAGTCAAAAGATAGCCAATGCATGAGTCAGTGCCCGAATAGAGGGAAAAGGAAAATCAAGAACCTTGGGTTCAGGATTCACTCCACAAGTCACACCCGACTGATCATGAATAAGCCATGATATATAACAAGGGGAGAATATGAGAGGGTTCTCCCCAGCAAAAGAACATGACTAACACGGAAACATTAAATCCCATGCACACCAACTCGAGGATGGACTAACGTGGGAACTCCAAGACTGAACATACTGACTTCTCTACTTGAATTGAGTGGGACCGCTGAGACTAAAACAGAACACCACTACAAAGCCATTAGACATACCAGGACACCAAAATAATGAAATCCCTATAACAACACCGCTGGTGCAAATAATTCCCCAAACCAATTTAAAATTCGCAACACATCCAACTCCCTTAGTAGAGATAGACAACACTTCAACTCAAACCTGGAACTCTCGACACATAACAAAAAATCCCAACACTCACATCTCCAAACCATCACTAATGAAATCAGGAGAAACTCACACCAATCCAAATACCCTTTTAAGAAAAACAAAAAATTCTAGAGGCCACACTCAGAAAAACGCAAATACTATGATCTTGAAAGAATAATTTCATAACACTATTACTGCAACAGATGAACTTACAATAGCGGGAAAACAAGGACAAGGAAATCCTGAACATCTTTATTCCAAGAAAAAAGATAAAGAATCAAGAAAAGGTCTCACATGCCTCTAATGCCTTGACTATGCACGAGATTCACCCTAGTCCTCAGGCTGGGTGTAATGGCCCGGACCTCTCCGGCCCATTCCTTTGTCGAAAAGAACGTCATGAGGTGTTCTGGAGGGTAAAATTGGCTTTTCCCACACTTTTATGAATTTTGTAACTACACGACATGTAGTGTGATTACACTCCATATACTACCTTGTTGGGTATACCCCATTTTTAAGCTCTATCCCTGCCATGTGAAATAAATGAGTACATGCCATGTAGCCCAGACTACACACTGTGTAGTCCCTCCCCGTGTACGCGTTACCCTCAAACCGTGTGTTGACCAGTCAACGGCCGTGTGTCGTGTTGAAGCTGTGTCCTTACCGTGTGAAATAAATGAGTACATTCCATGTATCCCATACTAAATACCGTGTAGTCCCTCCCCGCATACGCGTGACCCTCAAACCATGTGTTGACCATTCAACAACTGTGTTTCGTGTTGAAGGCCATGTTGGAAGCCGCGTGGCGACCGTGTGAAATGGACGAGTACACACCCAGTACTAGAAATTGCACGCTGTGTACTTTAGTTTTTATAGTCTATAAAAGCAGGGGGGGCTCTCCTCCTTTTCAAATCACTCCTCTACTCCCCATTCCCTCTATCAGAGCTCTCCCGAGAGAGACTCTATGCTCTTTTCTTCCATAACATCTTCGTCTGAGCTCCGATTTACAATTCGTCAGTGGCCATGGGATTGTAATGACGAGGATGAACTTCTGATCATGGATATGTTGTCATCCCTCCGGCGTTTCCTTCCCATATTCCACCCAAGGAGGTTTTTCCGGGATTTGACAGAAGCGACAGGTGCCGACGGACGTCTTCTAAAGTTGATCCAGGGGAGCTTTGTGATCAGAACCTATTGAGGTAGGGATATTATCTTTGTCTCTCTAAATTGTGCATCATGCGAGGTGGGTGTACTCTTGTTCCCATGAAACACATTTGGAATGATTTAATAAAGATAATAAATGGCTTATATAACAGGGATGAGAAGTTTGTGAATGCAGTTACATTTATTTTTTATCCTATTGTTTTGTTGTGAATTGAATAGGCTTATGCCTACTGAAAATCATGGTCTTTGGGGGCCTTTGCCTGTGTAATAAATGTTTCCCTATCTTTCTAGACCATTTATGGATGGAAACCTTGTGGAATGTGGGAATTGTTTAATCACGTAAAGTTGGATGATTAAATGAATAACTGAAACCCTTGTGTGATCACCCCGGTTGAACAAAACTAAAATAATAAACATGTGGGTGCTGGTTAGGGTTTATTTATGTGAAGGGAGTGTTTTGTGGGTTGTTGGGGATTGAGTGAGCAGCGGGGTTGCGGTTGGCTTGGTTGTGGGTTGGTGTGAATTCTATGTTGGTGATGGGCAGTGAGGTTGCAATAAATGGTATCAAGAGATGATGATGTACGGGTTTCGGCGTGTTTTTCATTATGGTGGTTGGAAGTGGGGCTGTAGGGATGGGTTTGAATGTGAACAAACTATGGGTTGTGAATAATAAATAAAATGTGGAAGAGTTAATGAATGGTGGGGCTTGGAAACGGAACGAGAATAATAATCAATGGGGCTGGTTGGTTAATAAGAATGGACTTGTTTGTATTGCTTGTATTTTCCTAACATGATTTGTGGATGGCAGGGATATGTTTTACGAACTATTTATATGGTTGGTCGTGCCCAGTAGTTAAGGAACTAATAAACTAATTTTGTTGAAACATGAAAAATTAAATGGGGTTGGGGTTGATTGTTGTATGCATGCTTCGACATGGCAGTGTCGAGGCACAGGCTCAATTTTTTTGTTTAGAATCCATAGGTTGGGCTATGTGTTTAGTATACATATATATATCAGTATCTTTGTGTTTTGTTGCACCCCACCCATGTTGAGCACTTACTTTCGAACACTCCCATTTCTTGGGAGAGGGTGTTTTCCCCTTAGTTACTAGCTCCTTCCTTCTCCTTCTTCCATATGTAGTGATGGCTTGAGGCGAACTTAAACCCAAGACTCTTGGGTAGGTTTCGTTTGGGGTGGTTTTAGACGAAGACTCATCAGGCATGTTTACTATTTCCCAAGAATCTTCAGGATGAGGCCCAGGTGTGTGTGGGCGGGATGTGTGGTTGTGAGGCCCAGGTGTGTGCAGGTGGGATAAGTGGTTGTGAGGCCCAGGTGTTTGCAGGTAGGATACGTGGTTGTGATGCCCAGGTGTGTGCGGGCAGGATATGTGGTTGGGAGTCCCAGGTGTGTGCGGGCGGGATATATGGTTCTTGAGGCCCAGGTGTGTGTGGGCGGGAAGAGTGTGGTAGTTTCAGGACGTTCACTGTTAGGAAGAGAAGATAACTAGTGGTAAATGGTGTGGGGTACCCAATACTCTTGTTCTTACATACTACTACCTGTCGTTTTGAGTTATTGGTGAGCGTGACTAGTGAGGTTGGGTGGATAGAATTATTTGCTAGGTTTTGGTTTCTTCTGTTGTTCTCACGAGACATTAGGATGCCTCCCCTCTTTTTCACGAGAGCTTTGGGTTTCTCTACTGAGTATACTTGTATGCTCACCCTACGTTTACTTTCATGTTTCCAGGAGGACTACCGGGGCTGTTCAAGACCCTACTAGTAGGGGCAGTTGGATTTGTTGCAGTTGTTGTACTCTTGTTTCTTTTGGTATTGTACTTTTGAGCTTTCTTGTAATTGTTCCTTGGTTTAGAATTATTTAAACATGCATGTGGGATTGGTTTGGGTATATTTACTTGTTCTTTTTTCTTTTGGTGCTTGACTCATCCTATTTCTCGATATTAAATAATAAAAGGTTAATGCCTCCCATATTTGTGAAAAATTTATACCCTTGGTGCTAGTCACCACCCTGGGGCCTACTAGAGGTGGGACTCATGGGTCATTATCTCTCTTTCACCATTATCGGCTCAGGAGGGGCATCTTTGATGGAAGGGGGTCGTGATAGAATGGTTTCAAATGTGATGGATGAGAGATAGGATGGAGTTTGGAGTTAGGCATAGTGAGGATTACATGGGATGGTAGGGCAACATTGTTGGATGATCTTGGAGCGTGACATAGGCTAGGGAAGATAGGCTAGGACACGAGATTTTAGGCCCCCACATGATCCAATGCAAGGACTCTGAGCCTACCGAACGACTAAGTGAGACCACATTAATTGCAGGGTAGAGACCCTAGGGAATGTACATGCATCCTCATGAATTTTTTTTACATGATTTGGGTGTTATGGGAAGGAAATTGAATAAAATGATAAAATGAAACCTTGAGAAATCCCCTTACTACTTGGGCTTAGAAAATCTTTGTTTACCGTACAACTATGGCACCTGGATGTCGTCCTTGGGTGGCTCAAACAGCCGAGGCCCAGCAGATTCAGGTGGTCGATCAGATGAGGTTTGACCGAGTGGAGGAAGATAGCCAGTGGCAGAAGAATATTGGTTCCTTCTAGCGACAAACCCTCAAGAAGTACAAGGGTAGTACTTCGGATATGGAGACGGAGGGGTGACTTGAGGAGCTAGGGATCACTTTTACTTTGATTCGAGCTCCGAGGGAATATTGGGTTCCCCTAGTAGTCAGTTATCTGAGAGGTGCAGAATGTTATTGGTGGACGCTCTACCTTAGAGAGAGGACAAAGGAATAGGTTCTATGGGCTAACTTTGAGAAGGAATTCCGGGAGGAATTCCTTTCCTCCATGATCAAGGCGGATAAGTGGAAGGAGTTAATCTCCCTTCAGTAGGGGATTATGTTAGTACGAGAGTTGGGGATCATGTTCAAGGATCTCATATGCTTTGCGCCGGATCTCTTTCCAGATGAGGAGTCTCAGGTGAGACTTTTGGAGGAGGCACCTCTTCCTTCACTCTAGTATGTTGTCACTTCCTTCACTCTTCCAATGTACTTGGTTGTACAGAAGAAGGAATAGGTTGTAGTGAGGATGCCCTCGCATAGAGGTTCCCCACGAGAGGGGATATGGAAAGGTTTGTTGAAGGGGAAGGCAGTCAGCAGCAGGTCTCTTGCGACAGGACCTTCCAGATTTAGGCCAGTAGGGAGCAGGCCCCATCAGTTCCAGTTCAGATCTTTGGGTCCTCATCCCTTTTTCATGAGCCCAGGACCAAAGTTTTTCTATTGTGGAGGTTTCGGGCACATTCAGAGTCGGTGCCCACCCCGAGCTCAGAAAGGTGGAGGTGGGCAGGTTTAGCACCCGCTTTAGCAGCACCAGTTGCTGGAAAGGCCCTTCCAACAGCAGCAGGACCCTGCCCCTCCTAGGGCAGACTTTGCGGGAGGAGGCCGACCTTAGGGTGATCCTTAGGGGCCTTGACCAGGATGTGCTCAGGGAGGTGGTTGACACAAGATAGGCAGAGGATCTTTGCGTGGACAGTTTCACGCAGCAGAGTTGACAACTCCGACAGGACCAGAGGATGTGTGAGGTACGATTTGTTTGTTCAACACTCTCATTTCTGCTTTGTTTGATTTAGGAGCTTCACACTCATTTTTTGCACCCGGTGTAGCCTATTCTTTGGGTCTTGACATAGAGAGACTTTCTTCACCCCTGGTGATGAGTACAGTAGTTGGAGGCTAGACCAGCGTATCATGTGTTTTCCTAGGATGTGGACAGACATTGGGGCCGCATAAATATAGTCAGGACCTTCAGTTTCTACAGATGCAGCCATACGATGTCATCCTAGGCATCAACTGTATGTTTTTTGTTAGTGCCGTTATTGAATGATTTTGAAGAATGGTCGTGTTCTCCTATGTGGATGGGCAGCGTGTATCTTTTGTTGGTGAGAGGAGATATCAGGTAGGAAGCTGACATGTGTGGCCTATCCTTTCCTTGTTAGGCAGGTTATCAGTGGTTTCAGCAGATACAGAGATGATGGATGTCCTAGAGGTTGTTGGGGAGTTCCTCATTGTTTTTCCCGAGGTGGTTGTGACTCTACCCCCCAACAGGATGTTGATTTCTAGATAGGCTTACAGCCTGGTGCCTATCCGATTTCGATGGCCACTTATCGGATGGCACCTTCGGAGTTGCGGGAGTTGTGGATTCAGATTGACGATCTGATGGAGAAGGGATTTGTTCAACCCAGCGTGTCGCCATGGGGTGCTCCAGTGTTGTTCTTGAGGAAGGAAGATGGTGGTCTCAAGTTAGGCATATACTACCGAAGGTTTAATCAGGTAACAGTCAAGAACCGTTACCCCCTTCCAAGGATAGATGATCTCTTCAACCAGCTGAGGGGAGAATTTTGGTTATCTATGATTGATCTACGATCTGGATATCATCAGTTGAGGGTAATGGATAGTGACATCTCAAAGACGGCTTTTAGGTGCATGTATGAACACTTCGAGTTTGTAGTGTTGCCGTTTAGAGTTACAAATGCACCAGCTATTTTCATGGGACTTATGAACCTTGTCTTCCAAGAGTTTCTAGACCGGTTCGTCATTGTGTTTATCAATGACATCCTGATCGATTCAATATCGGAGGAGGAGCACGTTGAGCATCG
Organism: Viscum album; assembly: GCA_963277665.1. NCBI lineage: Eukaryota > Viridiplantae > Streptophyta > Magnoliopsida > Santalales > Viscaceae > Viscum > Viscum album. The sequence continues at coordinate 807,644 of CAUJRU010000210.1, forward strand.
TAGGGCAGTGTTGGAAGTCCTTAAACACCACACGCTTTATGGGATATAGTCGAAGTGTATGTTCTTGACACAAGAAGTACACTTCCTTGGGCAGGTACTGTCTCGGAATGGAGTGTTAGTGGACCTGTCGAAGGTGGAGGCAATTATTTCTTGGGAGGCACCCAAGGGCGTGGAAGATGATTGTAGTTTCCTAGGGTTTGTAGGTTATTATCAGAGGTTCATTTCGAACTTCTCTCGAGTTCCTACTCCATTGACGACTTTAACTAGGAAGAACCAGGTCTTCCTATGGAGCGAGTAGTGCTGGAAAGCTTTCGACTACCTAAAGGAGAAGTTGGTCACTGCTTCCGTACTCAGGTTTCCAGAGGAAGGTTATTGTACGAGTTTTTTTGGGATTCTTCTGGCCTTATCTTTGGGTGCATACTGATGCATAAGAAGGGTGTGATCTGTTATGGGTCTAGGAAGTTGTTCCCTAACGATCATAACTATGCCACCCATGACCTATAACTTGCATCAGTAGTGTTTGTGTTGAAATTGTGGCAACATTACCTCTTTGGGGAGAGCTTTTTGGTCTTCTCAGATAACAAGAGCTTACGTTATATCTTCTACCAGTGTGACCTAAACTTACAATAGTCGAGATGGGTCGAGTTTCTCCAAGACTATGACTTGGAGATCTCTTACACTGAAGGTAAGGGAAACGTTGTGACTGATTCCCTGATCCGGAAGTCGCATAAGGAAGTGGTTCAGGAATCCACTGATGCTTGTAGAGTGATCGGAGAGTTGGCTGCCTTGCACTTAGATTCAAGGGTAAAGGGTGTCAGAGAGTGTTTGTTTTAGATGATGGTTCAATCCTCCTTGTTGCAGCCAGTGGAAGAGTCTCAGTGGGGAGATTTTGAGGCAGAAGTAATGCGGGATCGTATCAATCAAGTAAACACTCCAGAAGGATGGTCAGAGGATAGCTGACATGAGATGTTTTTTTTAGGGATGGATGTTTGTTTCAGAGGAGATGCATGAGGGAGTTCTCCATGAGTTCTATAGCTCAGCCTTGGTAGTACATCCAAGAGTTTCAAAAATGTACCAAGGCCTAAGAGAACAGTTTTTGTGGTCAGGGGTGAAACGGGCAGTGGCAGAGTTTGAGGCTAAGTGCCTAGTGTGTCAGAAAGTGAAGGTTGAAACCGTGTCTGCTCTGTCTACCCATCGGTCTGGAGGTGGAAAGCAGTGCTAAGGCATAGCTGGGTTCCAAACGCATGTTGTAAACCCCTCCATACTCATGAGGTAAAATGAGTAACCTGATCTAAGACAATAGTCTTTAGAACTCCATGTAACAGGTTTAATCACATCCTCATTAATGCGTCTTGATTAAGAATTGGGTCTTCCCACTTCCATACATTAGGATTTTTCAACTTGCACTACCCCCAACACCGTACAACCAACAAAATGCCCAAACACATGGTTTGGGGAAATTCCCTCTCCTATGTCAAGATATTATCCGCTTTAGGCGGCACTGACTCGCCCGCACAGGTTCAATCGCATCCGTATTAATGCGTCTCGATTAAGGATCTGGTTTTTCCCATTCCCCACACATCTGGACATGTTATACACTTCCAGAGATCAATGAAACAAAAAGTCTCACAACCGACAAGCCAATAATCCCATATATCAAAGGTACAAAGTATAACATCAAAACAAATCTCAGAAGAACAAAGAAAAACACAAGTCAAAACAACTCTAGTACTGAGCATGTATCTAGGCCTCCCACTCCCAAGAGCTATCCTCGAGGCCACCATGCCTCCACAACACACAAACCAAGGCGATGGTTCATCCATGGAGCACCTTCTCTTTATGATCCTCGAATATGACTGGTTGTTCTGTGAATGTCCCGTCATCTCCCATATCTAATTCTACAAAGTCGATAACATGAGTGTCATCGTGTAAGTACTGACGAAGTTGGGAAACATGGAAGACATCATGAACCTTCTCCAACTAAGGTGGCAGGTCTAGCTGATATGCCACCTCACCGACTTGCCTCAGCACCTCGAAAGGTTCGATGAACCTAGGGGAGAGCTAACTCTCTTTCCCAAACCTCTGTTACCCCCATCGAGGGGAAACCATCAAGAACACATGATCTCCCACCTCGAATTCCAGGGGCCTCCTCTGACGATCAACATAAGACTTCTGTCGGTCCTGAGCCGCCTTCATCCTCTCACGCACAAGCTGGACTTTCTCTGTGGTGCTCTATACTACCTCTGGCCCAAGAGTAGCTGTCTCACCAACCACTGCCCATCAAATGGGTGGACAACATGGTCTTACATACAAAGCCTCAAACGGTGTCATGCTAATAGTAGAGTGGAAGCTGTTGTTGTAGGAAAACTCTACTAAAGGAAAGTTTCACACCCATGATCCTCCGAAATCCAGAATGCATGCTCGTAGTATGTCCTCCAATTTCTAGATAGTTCGCTCTGTCTGCCCATCAGTCTGTGCATGGAAAGTAGTGCTAAGGCTTAGCTGGTTACCAAAATCATGTTGTAACCCCCTCCAGACTCGTGAGGTAAAACAAGTATCCAAATCTGAGTTGATAGTCTTAGGAAATCCATGAAGAAGAACCACCTCGTCTATATTCCTCTGTGCTAAGGTACTCACTGGGCCTGACTCCTTAATTGCTAAGAAGTTAGCTGATTTCGTCAGTCAATCCACCACTACCAAGATAACATCATAACCACCCTGAGCTCTGGGTAGTCCTGTGACGAAGTCTATTGAGATATCATCCCATTTCCACTCGGGGACATCTAAAGGATGCAACAAACCACTGGGAACATGGTGTTCATCCTTCAATTGCTGACAGACTAGGTAATTAGCCACAAACTCTGCCACTGCCCATTTCACCACCGGCCACCAAAACTGTTCCCTTCAAGCCTCGGTACATTTTTTAAACTCCTAGATGTACCGCCAAGGCTGAGCTATAAAACTCACAGAGAACTCCCTCAAGCATCACCTCTAGAACAAACATCCTTCCATGAAAAAAAATTTGATGTTGGCTGTCCTCTGACCATCCTTCGAGAGCGTTTCCCTGATTGATATGATCCCGCATTACTTCTTCCTCGGAGTCTCCCCACTGAGACTCTTCCACCTGCTGCAACAAGGAGGAATGCACCGTCATCTGAAATAAATATCCTCTAACACCCTCTACCCTTAAATCCATGTGCATGGAATCCAACTCTCCCATCGCTCTCCAAGAATCAGCGGATTCTCAAACCACTTCCTTATGCGACATCCTGCTTAAAGCATTAGCCACAACGTTTCCCTTACCTTTAGTGTAAGAGATCACAAAGTCATAGTCTTAGAGAAACTCGGCCCATCTCCGCTGCCGTAAGTTCAGGTCATGATGGGAGAAGATATAACGTAAGCTCATGTCATCTGAGAAGACCACAAAGCGCTCCCCAAAGAGGTAATGTCACCACAATTTCAGCGCGAACACTACTGCTGCAAGCTCTAGATCATGGGTGTCATAGTTACGCTCTTGAGGGTGTAACTGCCTAGACCCATAATAGATCACACCATTCTTCTACATCATTATGCACCCCATGCCAAGGCCACAAGAATCAGAAAACACCTCGTACAACAACCCTTCCTCTGGCAACCTGAGTACGGTAGCACTGAACAACTTCTCCATTAGGTAGTCGAAATCTTTCTGGCACTGCTCGCTCCATAGGAAGACATGGTTCTTCCTAGTCAAAGCTGTCAATGGAGCATCAACTTGAGAGAAGTCCCAAACGAACCTTCGATAATAACCTTCCAACCCTAGGAAACTACGAACTTCTGCCATGCTCTTGGGTGCCGCCCATGAAACAACTGCCTCCACCTTTGACGGGTCCACTAAAACTCTATGCTGAGACACTACATGACCAAGGAAGTGTACTTCTTATGTCAAGAACTTACACTTTGACAATTTCCCATAAATCTTGTGGTGTCGAAGGACTTCCAAGACTGCCCTGAGATGCTCAACATGCTCCTCCTTTGATCTTGAATAGATCATGACATCATCAATAAACACAACGACAAACTGGTCCAGAAACTCTTGGAAGACAAGTTTCATAAGTCCCATGAATGCAGCTGGTGCATTTGTAACTCCAAACGACATCACTAAAAAATAGAAGTGTCCATACATGCACCTAAAATCCATCTTCGAGATGTCACTATCCTTTACCCTCAGCTAATGATATCCATATCGTGGATCAATCTTAGAAAACCAATCTGCTCCCCATAGCTGGTCGAAGAGATCATCTATCCTTGGAAGGGGGTAACGGTTCTTGACTATTACCTGATTTAACCTTCGATAGTCTATGCATAACCTGAGACCACCATCTGCCTTCCACACGAACAAAAATGAAGCACCCCATGGCGATACGTTGGGTCGAAAAAACCCTTCTCCATCCGAACATCAATATGAATCTGCAAATCCCTCAACTCTGAAGGTGCCATACAATAAGGGGCCATCGAAAGCGGACATGAACCAGGATGTCAGTCTATCCCGAACTCAATGTCGCATGGGGGGGGGGGGGGGGGTTGAGTCACAACCTCCTTGGAAAAAACATCAAGGAACTCCCTAACAACCTCTGGGACATCCACCATCTCGGTATCAGCTGAAACTACTGAGAACCTGCCTAAAAAGGAAAGGAGATGCTTCACATGCCAGATTCCCACCTGATAGCTCCTCTCGCCAAAAAAAGATACACGCTACCCATCCACGTCGTAGAACACGATCCTTCTTCAAAAGCAGTCGATAATTGCACTAACAGAAAATAACCAGTCGATGCCTAGGATGAAATCGTATGGCTACATCTGTAGCAAATGAAGTGCCCCACTAGATCGATGCGGTCCCAACGTCATCCCACATCCCCGGAAAACACAAGATACGCTAGTCTGGACTCCAACTGGTGTACTCAGCACCAGAGGAACAAAAACATTCTCTATGTCTAGACCCAGAGCATGGGCTAGACTGGGTGAAACAAAGGAGTGTGAAGCTCCGTAATCGAACAAAACAGAAAAAAGAGTGTTGAAGAAACAAATTGTAACTTGCACCACCTCTAGTCCTATCAGAGCTATGAACTCTGCTGTGTGAAACTTTCCACACCCATCTCCTTTGCCTCTCTGGTGTCAACCACCTCCCCGACCATATCCTGGATGAGGCCCCTGAGGAGATCCCTAAGGTTGGCCTCCTCCTACAAAGTCTGCCCTTGGAGGAGCAGGGTCCTGCTGCTGCTGGAAGGGCCTCGCAGGAAACTGGTGCTGCTGAGGTAGGCGCTGAACATTCCCACCTCCACCGTACTATGCTTAGGTCAGGCACTGAATCTGAATGTGCCCGAAACCTCTACAAGAGAAACACTTCGGGCCTAGTCTTGTGAAAAAGGGACAAGGACCCGAAGAGATGAACTGGAATTACTGGGGCCAGCTTCCTACTAGCATAAACCCAGAAGGTCCTGTCACAGGAGACCTGCTGCTGACTGCCTTCCCCTTCAACAAACCCGGCTAGATCTGCTCTCATGGGGCACCTACCTGTGAGTGCATCCTCTATAGAACCTCTACCTTCTTCTGTACTCTCAATTACGATGGAAGAGTGAAGGGGGTGATAGCATACTAGAGCGAAGGACGAAGTGCCTCCTCCAAACGTCTCGCCTTAGACTCCTCATCTAGAAAGAGATCAGAAGCAAAGCATATGATATCCTTGAACTCGATCCCCAACTCTCTTACTAACATACTACCCTGATTATGGGAGAGTAACTCCTATCAATTATCTTCCTTGATCATGGAAGAAATCTATTACTTTCGAAATTCCTTCTCAAATTCAGCCCATGAAACCTTTGTCTATGTCCTCTCTCCGAGGTAGAGCATCCACCAATGACGTGCTGAACCTCTCAGCTGACTGACTTCTAGGGGAACCCATCACTCCCTTAGAGAACATATCAAAGTAAAAGCGATCCCTAGCTCCTCAATCCACCCCTCCATCTCCATATCTGAAGTATTACCCTCGTACTTCTTGAGGGTTTTCCATTGGAAAGAACAGAGATTCTTCTGCCACTGGATATCTTCCTCCTCTCGGTCAATCCTCATCTGGTCGACCACCTGAATCTACTGGCCCTCGGCTGTCTGAGCCACCTAGGGATGATGTCCAGGTTCCATAGCTATACGGTAAACAAAGATCGCCTAATCCCAAGTAGTATGAAAATTTCTAAAGGTTTCATTTTATCATTTTATTCAATTTCCTTCCCAGAACACCCAAATAAAGTAAAACACAATCAAGATGATGCATGTACCTTCCTTAGGGTCTCAACACTGCAATTAATGTGGTCTAAATTGGTCGTTCAGTAGGCTCATAGTCCTTGCATCGGATCAAGGGGGCCCTAAAATCTTGTGTCTTATCCGGTCTTCCCGGGCCTATGTCACACACCAAGATCAGCCAACATTGTTTCCCTACCATCCAATGCAATCCTCACTGTGCCTAACTCCAGAATCCATCCTATCTCTCAACCATCACCTTCGATACCATTCTATCACGACCCCCTTCCATTAAAGATGCCCCTCCTGAGTTGGAAATGGTGAAAGGGAGATAATGACCCCCCGAGTCCCGCCTCCAGTAGGCCCCAGGGTGGCGACTAGCACCAAGGTTATGAATTTTTCACAAATATGGGAGGCATTACCCTTTTATTATTTAAGATCGGGAAATAGGATGAGTCAAACCGCAAAAGAAAAAGGAACATGTAAATAAACCCAAACCAATCCCACATGCATGTTTAAACAATTCTAAACCAAGGAAAAAGTACAATAAAGCTCAAAAGTAAAATACCAAAGGAAACATGAGTACAACAACTACAATAACTCCAACTATCCAGACTAGTTGGGTCACGCATGGCCCTAGTAGTCCTCTTGGAAACCTGAAAGTAAACGTAGGGTGGACATACAAGTATACTCAATAGGGAAACCTAAAGATCTCGTGCACAAGTGGGGAGACATCCTAATATCCCATGTGGACAATAGAAGAAACCAAAACCTATCAATGAATTTTATCCACCCAACCTCACTGGCCATGCTCACCAATACACAAAACAACAGGTAGTAGTTGTATATAAGAACAAGAGTATTGGGTACCCCCCACTATTTCCCACTAGTTAGATGCTCTTCCTAACAGCAAATGTCCTGACGCTACCACACTCTTCCCACCCGTACACACCTGGGCCTCACAACCACATATCCCAGCAGCACACACCTAGGCCTCATAACCACATATCCCGTCCGCACACACCTGGGCCTCACAAACCACAATCACATCCCCACCTGAACACACTTGGGCCTCATCCTGAAGATTCTTGGGAACATTAATCTTTCCCAAAAAGTCTTGGGGTAAAACCACCCCAATCGAAAAATACCCGAAGAGTCTTGGGTGTAAGGTTTTCTCAAGCCATCACAGCCTATGGAAGAAGGAGCAGGAAGGATCTAGTAACTAAGGGGATAAACTCCCTCTCCCATGAAATGGGAGTGTTCATCACTAAGTGCTCAACATGGGTGAGGTGCGACAAAACACAATGATACAAATATATATATATATATATATATATGTATATGTATATCAAACACACAACCCAACCTATGGATTCTAAACAGAGAAACTGAGCACGTGCCTTGACACTGCTATGTCGAAGCATGAAAACCACAAACAACCCCAAAACCATTCAAGTTTTCATGTTTCAACAGAATTAGATTATTAGTTCCTTAACTAATGGGCACAACCAACCATATAAATCATTCGTAAAACATATCCCTTCCATCCACAAATCAAGTTAGGAAAATACAAGCAATACAAACAAGTCACTTATTATTAACCAAAAACCCCATTGATTATTATTCCCATTCCGTTACCAAGCCCCACCATTCATTAACTCTTATACATTTTATTTATTATTCACAACCCGTAGTTAGTTCACATTTAAACCCATCCCAGCATCCCCGCTGCCGACCACCATAACCAAAAACACACCGAAACCCGTACATCATCATCTCTTGATACCATTTATTACAGCCCCGCTTCCCATCACCATAATAGCATTCACACCAAACCACAACCAATCCAACCGTAGCCCCGCTGCTCACCGGATCCACAACAACGCACAAAACACTCCCTTCAAATAAATAAACCCTAACCAACATCCACATGTTTATTATTTCAGTTTTGTTCAACCGGAGTGATCACATAAGGGTTCCAGTTATTCATTTAATCATAAAACATTACATGATTAACCAATTCCCACACTCTACAATTTTTCCATCCATAAACGGTCTAGAAAGATAGGGCATCATTTAATTGCACAAGAAAAGGCCCCCAACGACCGTGATTTTCAGTAGGCATAAGCCTTTTCCATTCACAACATAACAATAGGATAAAAAAATGTAACCGCATTCACAAACTTCCCTTTCCCGTTATATAAGCCAGTTATTATCTTTATTAAACCGGTCCAAATGTGTTTCACGTGAACCAGAGGAAACCCACCCCGCATGATGAAAAATTTAGAGAGACGAAGGTAAGATCCCTACCTCAATAGGTTCTGATCACAACAATCCCCCAGATCAACTTTAGAAGACGTCCATCGACGCCCGTCATTTCTGGAAAAACCCGAAAAAACCTCCTCGGGTGGAATCAGGGAAGGAAAGGTCAAAGGGAAGACAACATATCCAAGCTGAGAAGTTCTGCCTCATCATTACGATCTCGTGACAGCTGACGGATCGCAAATCGGAGATCAGAAGAAGAAGTTATGGAAGAAAAGATCCTTGGAGTCTCTTGGGAGAGCTCTGCTCAAAGGAATGGGGAGGAGAGGAGTGTTTTGAAAAGGAGGAGAGGCCCCCTCCTTTTATAGGCAAGAAAAACTAAAGTACACGACATGTACTTTCTAGTACACGACATGTACTTGAGCATTTCACAGGGTCACCACACGTCTTCCAACACAACCTTCAACGCGGAACACGGTCGTTGACTGGTCAACACACGGTTTGAGGGTAACACGTACGCGGGGTGAGACTACACGGCTTGTAGTATGGGATAAATGGAATGTACTAATTTATTTCACATGGAAAGGACACAGCTTCAACATGGCACATATTCGTTGACTGGTCGACACATGGTTTGAGGTTAACATGTACGCGGGGAGGGACTACATGGTGTGTAGTATGGGCTACACGAAGTGTACTAATTTATTTCACACTGCAAGGACACAGATTCAACATGGGGTATAACCAGCGAGGTGGTACACGACGTGTACTCACACTACATGGCATGTAGTTGCAAAATTTTGAAAATTATGGGATAAATCCATTTTACCCTCCAGAACACCTCATGACCTTCTTTTCGAAAAAGGAATGGGCCGGAGAGGTCCGAGCCATTACAATTATCATACCTCAATACAAAACAAAGACAAAAGTCCCAAAACCAGGACTACCCCTGATAACTCAGGTCTTGTAGTGAGCGATGGTGATCAGGAATCGACCCACAACCTACCTTCTGAGCTTCAACATCCCTAATCTCCTTCTACCGGACAACCCAAATCACAAGAACCTGATACCATTTTGTCACGAACCAACCCTGGTCGACCCTGAACCGGTCACCCGAGTTGGCCCACGACATGGACCAAGGGGTGTTCTCGATCCCCACGGGCTGGAAACTAGTGCCAGGCATAAAAAATAATCAAGTGGGAATGATTTGGCCCATAAATGAATGACAAATAAATAAAAAAACTGAACAATGGAAACAAAAACTAATAGCAGTGAGAAAACAATGTTGTAAATACCTTCATGTGACCCTATGGGTCACCACCAACCCCAATCCAACGTCGTGCTATGGTGACTGAATCCCAACAAGGCGCAGCAGCCAAGGCTAAAAAAACAAAGGTAAAACTATAGGTGTGAGTAACAAAACACAGTAGGCATGCCCAAACATTCTATTCCCACATGAATTTCATTTAAATAAAAGATCCATCAATTTAAGGTTTGAAATACCATATATAAAAGTAAGAATTTCTACATGTTACTCAAAAGGAAAGTACGAGTCATTGCCATTATTCATTTATCAAAAACCAAAATCAATCTTTTAGTAAGAGGTTAGCATTTTCAAATGGAAAGTGGTGTTTACATTATCAAATTTGTACAAGGAGGAGTAAACCCTTTCATTTGAAAACCATTTTTTAGAAACCAAATCAAAATCAGTTTACCACTTTCCATGGAAAAAAATATACAAAAATCCACAAAAGTAAACACACAACAAGGGAAATGTAGGTATACACATAAGAATCATAATCACTACTACAAGAAAAAAAATCCGAGTAGACATAGGTAAACCCAGGAGATTGAGAATAGTCCAAAAGACACCAATACATGAGACCTCATACTCATTGACATTTCACACACGATGACATCAAAACACCCAATACACTCGACTATCCTTTCTCAAGAAGGATAAGGGAAAAAATACATAGTAATAAACCCAATATATCCACCTACTATGGGTCATTGGTCAGTACCATAACCTACCAGTGCAGTAATCATTCTCAAAATATTCTCTCAATATGTTAGGTTCCCATGTATCGTGTATTTAGCAAGGGGGTTGGCCTACCGATGCAATCCGAGCATGCAATCACAGTATATATATAATAATATAGCAGTACATGCAACACCCTAAGCCACTCCAAGTTATATGTCCCTCGCCTTCCTACCATTAATCACAGGGAAGTCCTACACCGCGGACCCCCATAACAAATATCTCACCCAAATCAAGGGACCACATATGAGGAGAATTTTATTGATATAACTAGTTTTACAAAAGTTCTCAATCGGGCCTCGATTGATTTTAGCATGCCAAACCATTTCTTAAAAATTACACACTCACCACTTTGAAAACCAGAAATACACTTTGAAATCCATTTAAGAAACCCAAACCCGAATTTTAAATCTCAAACATGTTCACAAAGGAAAAAGGGTCATTTAATCAGGTAATTAATGTGAAAACATAATCAAACCATTTATTGAAACCCACTACAAGAAATAAACCACTCCAATTTTGGGAATACAATTTACCAATAGTAATATATAAATAATTAATATTAGAACTGGGTTCAAAAAGAAAGAAATAAATGATTCTCGAATTTAAAGGAAATTTCATAGGGAGGCCTACCTCAGAGAAGGAAGTGGACCAAGCCAAGACACTTCTGCTCCTGAAGCATCCGACGAAAACACCAACACTAGCACACACATATATTCTATTAAAAAATATATATATCCTTAATCCTTCGAACATATTCCCCACCGCATGTGAGAATATGTGCAAGGAAGATATATATAGATACATAACACATACGTACCTTTGTATGCGTGTGTACGCACCACCATAAAGTCACCTAGCTCTAATTAATTAACCTATAGAAACCAACATCATTTAAAAAAACCATTTAGGAAAACATGTTTTCAAGGAAATTCCAATTTAAAGCATCACCTTCCTTTGATGACACCCCCATGTGTGCACCTAGTGCACCCATGGGTGTGTCAACATCTAGTGACAGACCAAGCATTACTAGACACACAGAAAACACTTTTAAAAAACTTTTACTGATAATTAGTCATTTCATGAATCCCCTTTTTAAAAACCCACAATCATTGCATTCACATATCAGGTGCCCTTGAAAATAAATTTCACACATTTTTCATAGTCCTAAAAACACTTCCGAGAAGTACCCTGATGAAGCACACCTGAAAATATAACCATATCATTTAGAAAAATACGTTTACACTATATAATCATGTCAAGACACATCTGAAAAATATTACACACCACATAAAACATCTAATTTCACTATATAAAACCTAATTGACATTTATCCAAATACACTTGACAGATATACACATTGGAATAATTGGAGATTTACTTCGAAATATAATTTTAACAAATTATACTCTCAAGAAAACATCACGATAATTCACTAAGTTATTAATACAAAATTGGGCATTAGCATGCACAAACATAAACAAGAAACACTACAAAAACTATTTTTAACATGCTATAATAATCCATAAACATCATAATGAACTAATTAGATATATAATTAAGCAGTGAATTAAGTAAAAATAATATTTAAAGCAATGCAAGAACCAAATGATTGCTTCCAAAAAGGAAGAATACATATTCATCTACCTTAAAGACGTGCGATTGTGACGAAACCTTTAGAGGAGGAAGAGTACACCTTGCATGACAATTCGCAAAACCTAACATCCAAGAAAAATGAACCGAACACAGACCCAATACATTATGATTCGTTCAAAAATGAAAACCCCAAATAAGAATCACAAAATAGATTAATAATTACCGGTAGGAAAGGAGGGGGGGAACATGCCGCAGTGAGGAGGGGTGACTGCTGGAGGCATTGAGTGCCGAAGAGGAGTCCAGAAGTGGAGGATTTTGATGTTGGCAAGGGAGGCGCCAAACAAGGGGGTTTGGCCAAATCTTCACATCAGAGAGGGGGTCCGGCCTGAGTGGGGTGCCATCGGGGAGAGGGTGCACCAGAGGAGGTGTGGCCTAGGGTGTGGAGGGAAATGGCTGTCAGGTGTGAGGAGATCTGCTGGAGCCGGCGCAAGGAGGTGGCTCGGGGTGGCGGGTCGCACCGCATGCCAGGGAGTGAAGCAGCCAGGACGGGAGGCCAGCTTGGAACCGCAAGTAGAGGTGAGGCCAGAAGAGCTAGCAGTGAGGTGGCTGGGGTTCGGGTGTAGCGTCGCTGCACAGAGGGAAAACAGGGGGGAGGGGGCAATGAGATGAGTTGGGAAAGGGTATAGTTTGTTTGTTTATTATATATAATAATAATAGTATCATTACAATAATAATAATTATAATAAATATAAAAAAACCAAAATTAAAAATCCAAATAATAATAATAATCTTAATAATAATAATAATAATAACAGTAATAAGAATAATAATAAGAACAACCAAAATAATGATATCTTTATTATTAAAACTGTAATACTATTATTATTTTATGCTTAAACATTCTTTTATCAAACTATATTTTATTAATCTTTTTTATATTACTTCATTTCATTTCACTTTCCCTTTAATGAATTTAATTACTTATTTGAGATGTTGGGGAAATGCACGGCTCACATGTCGTCATGTGTGCATTCGAGTGAGGTGCGCTCGAACCATACCACCCGACATTAACTGCCCAAAGAGTCAGACTGTGTGTTGTCGCTAAGTTTTATAAGTCACACGTCAAACTTGGTTGGGGTGTGAACAATCACCCCCCTTTAGAGCACAACACCCTCGGTGTGGGACCTATATCTCAACCCAGGTAGTACACTACAATTAAGGCTGAGTACCACCTCTGATACCAAATGTGACAACTGTGTCCCCGTGACAGCACAGACACCCCGCCTTAATATGGCCGTCAAGTCCTGGCCCGCCAGGTACCACCAGTTGCCCCGTAGACACATGTGGCCCACCCCAGGGTCCACCCACATGTCTTAACGGGTCATCTGACTAATGACTATCCCCATTGGGAAACACTTGTCCTTTCGCCTATGCTTTTTCCTCACTCACACACACCCTGGGAAGCTTTCCAGAAGGTCACCTATCCTGATCACTACTCCAGGCCAAGCACACTTAACTGTGGAGTTCTAATCAGACATGCTCCCAAAAAGAAAGGTGCACCTTATTGAAATGAGTCATATCATTTAGTCACTTAACCCTTTATCATTTTGGGATGTTACAATCACCCCCCTTTAGAGCACAACACCCTAATTGTGGGCCCTACATCTCAGCCCAGGCAGTGCACCACACTTAATGCTAGGAACCTTTCTCTGATACCCAATGTGACAACTAGGTCCCATGATAGCTCAAACACACCACCTTAACATGGTCATCAGGTGATGTACCGCCAGATACCACTAGTTTCCCCGAAGACACGTGAGGCCCACCCCGGGGTCCACCCACGTGCATGAATGGGTCATCTGACTAATGTCTATCCCCACAGGACAACACTTTTCCATTCTAGTGTGTTTTTTCCTCACACACAGACACCCTTGGAAACATCCAAGAAGGTCACCAATCCTAATCACTACTCCAGGCCAAGCATGCATAACTGTGGATTTCTAATCAGACATGCTCTTGAAAATGAAGGTGCACCTTGTTGACATGTGGCAAATCATTTAGTAACTTAACCCTTTATCATTTGAGGATGTTACACCACAACCCTGACATGGTCAAGAATCTCTAAGGGGTCGATGTACTTGGGAGTTAACATTCCTTTAATTGAAAACCTCATGACCTTCTTTGATGGAGATATGCATAGAAATACCACGTATCCATCATTGAACTCAAGCTCTCATCAACGATTGTATGAATAACTATATTGTTGAATTTGGGCTTCCTTGATGTTCTACTGAGTGGTTTTCACCTTCTCCACCTTTTATTTGACAATTTTCGATCCTAGTAGCTTACGCTCAATGAAATTATCCGAACACACTACTGTTATGTACCTTTTCCAATAAACAGATTTGTTTGGTGCCATTTGGATGCTTGAGTTGAAATAATTGTGGTAAGAGAATTAAAATAGTTGAAGATGTTGGTCCCATAATACTTTGAATTCCATAGAACATGCTATCAAAATGTCTTCTAGTGTCTCCATAGTCCTCTAAGATTGGACATGAGTTTAAAAATGAGAGGTCATACAGAAATTTGTTTTGTGCATAGATCTTCTTAGAGACTTTTCCAAAATGTCAAGGTGAAACAAGGATTTCTATCAGATACAATAGATAGTTCTAATCCATTAGTCCTTATAACCTATTTAATATATATCTATTCATGTTGATCCAATTATTAGTCCTCTCGAATCAAGATAAAGTGAGATGTATTTGTTAGAATATCCAAAATGACACAAATAACATTGTTTCCTCTAGATGTCCATGGAAGTCTAGTGAAAAATTTCATGATGATGTTCTACCACTACATTTTTAGTATACGTTTGGGGTGAATCACCCCTTAGACTATTACCTATCAGAATTTACTTACTGACATACCAAGCACATTGTTTTGTATTAAATAACCTCAATTTTCATATTTTCCCACCAAAAGTTATCTCGGAAATCTCAATATATCATTGTTCTCTATGGGTGAATAGAGAAGGTTGAGCTATGTGTATCATTCAGAATAACCTTTTTTGTCTTGAGATCATATTTTACACATAATATTGACCTAAATCTTAGAAATAATTCTTCAACAATCAGTAAATCAGATGATTTACCATTTTTAATAGCTTCCACCATTTTTTAAATTTCCACATCTTTTCTTTAAGCATCATTTATTTTCTCCATGAGGGATGGATGGTAAATATTTTGAGAAAGGATTGGTGATTTTCCACTTTTAATGATTCCCATGTCCATCCTCAACAATTCTAATAAGATCAAATCCTTTTCAATCCTCATCATTGATAATGACGTGGGATCCTTTATAGTTAGAGCATCTTCCACCTTATTTGCATTGTGGGGATTATAGTGGATTGATGTGGAAAAATCCTTGAGGAGGTCTATCCATCTTCATTTGTGCATATTAATATCTTTCTATGTTAGTATATACGTGTGACTCGTATGACCAATATATATATATATCACACTTCTCCCCATATAGGTAATGCCGCCATATTTTCAATGCAATGATCGCAACTGCCAACTCCAGATCATGTGTGGGATTGGTTTTCTCATTTATTTTCAGTTATCATGAAGCATAGGGTATCCAATTATCATTTAGCAACCGCAAACATCCTATGACCTTCATTGAAGAAACATTTTACACCACAAATATGTCTCCACTTGTGGGGAGTGAGATTACTATCGCAATGATTAGCCTCTTTTTCATCTCCTCAAATTAGTCTTCCCATTCCCGAGTCCAGACAAACTTTACTACATTCTATGTCATCTTGTTCATTTGGATAAATAATTATGAAATATTCCTAAAAAATCATCAATAATAACTAGCATGACCCAGAAAGCTATAGATCTCTATTACAGATGTTGGCATAGGCCACTCTTTGATGGTATTTTTCTTAGAAGTGTCCACAGATATCCCTTTTATAGTAATAAAATTACCTAATAATGAAACTTCTTCTATCGATAACTCACATTTATTGTACATTTTCATGCATATTCTCTCTTCACACAACATATAACATAGTATTAAAATTCTCCCCATGTTCCTCCTTTCTCTTGGAGTATATCAAGTTGTCATCAATAAATACTACAACACATTTATCAACGTAATCTATAAATACAAAATTCATTAAATGTGTGAGAATTTATGGAGCATTAGTGAGTCTGAAGGGAATCACTATGAACTTCTAGTGTCCATACAAAGTTTGATTAGTAGTCTTGGGAATATCTTCCTTCCTCACCTTTAGTTGTTGATATCACGACTGGAGGTCCACGTTATAGAAATAAGTGGTATGAGAAAGCTAATTGAACATTTAATCTATCCATGTCAGGGGATACTTGTTCAAAATATTGATTTTACTGATCTCATGATAATCAATGTAGAGGTTCATTGATCCATTTTTCTTCTTGACAAAGAGGACTGGTAGATCCTATGGTGAAGCACTCAGGCATATAAAACCATTGCCCAGATTCTCCTGTAACTGCTCCATCATCTATTCTGCATCTACAATGTCCATTATATAAGGTGTCTTTGATGTAGGAAAATATCAAGGAATAAGATCAATTTAGAACTAAAAATTCAGGTTAGGAGGAAGGCCAAGAAACACTTCAAGGAATACATCAGTGTAATCCCTTATAAGTAGTATATATTGAAGTATGACTCTCTCCTTTATCCCTATCATTTGAGCTATACATGCTTGATCATATGTAATTAATATCCACATTCGAGAAAATGATTCTAATGTAGATTCGACGTCCTTTATACACTGGTAAAAAATTGGTTGATGATTTGAGACATCAAGATTGATTTCTCTTTCTTGAGAGTGGATGTTGGATTTGTATAAGGATAGAAAATCCATGATCATGATAGTATTGAACTATACAAAAGGATGTATGAAGAGATTTTCTGGGAGGTTGTTTCCCCATATGTTAACCAGGGAGTAGTTATAAACCTTGGATTTAATGATTACCCCATTCATTGTTCTCACAGATAACTATTCCTCCTAATTTTTGGGGGGTGTCAGAATAGTTCTACTAAACTGGCATGATATGAAAGAATGTGTAGAAGTAGAATCAAATTTTATGTTCTATATTCATTAGTTAATAACTAATTTACAAATCACCCTATCATTGTTCATCTCTACATTAACATTAATGATAGAATAAGATCTTCCTTGTTAACTTAGAGGTTATTGATGATTTCCACTGACAACCCTTGTCTTAGGGAAATTTAATGCATAATTACCATGCTACTTGTAGTTGTATGAATGTACAAAAGGCAGAGTGTTCATAGGATCCGTCTGTTCATCTTCCAGATTAGTAGGATTCTTCATATCCCTTTGACAGTTCTTGGATAGATGTACCATTCCTCCTCATTTGAAGATATTATTCATTCCCTTTAGATAGTTCCCAATATGAATCTTCCCATAAAATTTACAGGTGAATTATTTAGGATTCTATCAATAATTGGATTTCTATATTGAACCACCCACGTTTTTCTGTATAATCTGATTCCTTTCACCGACCCCATGATCCCACTATCAGTCTCCAATATCCATTTCAACATTGTAGGAATAATGGTCCTTTACCTTTTAACAATCAAATTCTCGGATCACCAATACCTTCTGTATACTCAGATTTATCCCACCAAAGAAGCGATCCATGTCGCTTTTGGTATTTATAAAAAATCCAGAGGCGTACCATGTAATCCTTATAATGTTTTCTTCATACACCTATATGGAATCATTTAATTTTTTCATGGGACTAAGGAACTCCCTTTCCTCCTTGAGATAATGGGTTTGAGGAAAATATTTATTGAAGAAAATCCTCTTGAATTTCTCCAAATCCATGAAATCAATTTCCTCTTGGGACATTGCATTCTTGATTAGTGACCACCAATGATTTGTTTCCCCAGAAAAACGATAGACCTATAGTACAACATTCTCTTCTTCTGAGAACTGGAGTATGTGGAATATCTTTTCAATTGGGTTTATCCATTGTTCAGTAAGGATGGGATCTGAAGATCTAAAAAACGTGGTAGGCATCTTACTCATGATGATTTATATTGAAACATGCCCCTTATTTATAAGAGAATGGTGTTCTAGATGATTCTTTTTATTATTCATAACAAGATCCATATAAGAAAGTATTATCATGATGTTATGAGCAACCATTCCCATCATATTAGGCAGATCATTAAGGAAATTTCCACATTTCGTATCTCATTGTTCATTGAAACATGATGTTATATTTCCCACCATTAACTAATAAAAATAATGTAATATTACAGGGATTGCATACTTATTTGTTGAAAAAAAGAAACTTTTGTACATAAATGAAAAGCATGTAAAAGAGAAGTATATCCTAATATGTGATTCCATAGGTATAAATCTAGTTTATCCTCGATCAATTTATTATCTTATAGTCTTATTGGATTTTATTTTTCCCTTAATAATGGCTTGTATTAAACTAATAATTTTATGAAAGAATAACCCTCGAGAGATTCAAACCAAGAGTTCATCAAGGCCCATTGTCATGTACCAGGATAACTCGATTAGGCCCAAAACTCCTTGTTAGAGTTTTCACTCTTAGGTATATCTGTTCCAGAGCCACCTCTACATTTTTTTATCCAAAAAGGGATGTATTTTTTTGATAAACCACTTAATCTATACTTACCATGATTTCAGGATGTTTTATTATACTGAGTCTCATCCTTATGGTCCTCACTAAGGTTCTCTAATCCTAATCTTCAGAAATATCTAGACCATCCCATGACACCAAAAATAGTGTCCCATGTGTTTTAAAGATAAAAATACATGATTATAAGCATAATTACAAATCATAGAACAAGCCAAGGATCATAAAATCTAGTGTCTTAGAAGACTATGTACAAAATCAAACATTATAAAAACAAATTTTTATTTAAACTCAATAATGAGCTCCTATCATACATTGTGACTCTACATCTTCATAGGATATCATGTGGATAACATGAAGAAACTAATGAGCTAAAATCATAGTAAAGTATAAACCATAAGAACAAAGAATTAGAACATGGGATATAAGTCATGAAATGATGATATAAAAAGGTATTTTCCAAATGGAATCATAACATATAATCATGGAATCATATAAACATGGAATCATAATAATTTTATAGAAACATAAAACAAGAATTTGGTATGATTCAAGGATAATCCCTAAGACAATTTCCTATAGCATCACAAGCCAAAGCTAACCGCCAAGACCGTTGGATGTAGTAGCACAAGCCAAGCCTACCGCCAAGACGGTTGCACATAACGTCTCATGAGACTCAACATTATACAATGCAATGGAGAGATATTTGGTCACACCCATTTTAACATTCCCTGAATATGTTTTCCATATAATTAATCATACATAATCAATCATATATAAACATAAGGGTTACCAATAGAAAGGATTTGGTACCATAATCATGTCATAAATCATAAAAATTAGTGTATCATAAAAGTGTGCAAGAAAGAGGGGATTAAAATATACATTGAAATTTATAAGGGAAAATAGGAATGTATAATGATTAGTGATTTCATGTAGAAGATACAACATGTTTGAAAATTATTTAATAAATGTTTAAATTAAAACATTTTTAAGAGGTTATAAAGAAAAACACAATAGAGACTTTAAAATAGGAAAGGGAACAATACTTTATAAAAAATAGATATGAACCTAAATGAATATCATAATAAAAAGGACAGATTTTATAAAGACAATGGTGGAATAAAATAGAAAATATAATTCACATGAAATCGAGTAAGAATTCGAGTAGTTCCATTAAAACACGTTTACTTATTAAAACACATTGAGAAGGGAATCATTTAAAATCATGTATATCCAAAAAAATAAAACGATGGAAGGGTCATGATAAATGATTTTTGTAAACATGCACAATATTTAAAATATTCACATAAATAGATATGATAACTTCATTTTGGTAGAAATGAAGACAATGTAACCCGATGGAATAATAGAGATTCGGGTTGAATTCCACACAGATTATCAGCATGGTATTAGATGTATATTAGAGATCCTAATGAGAGATAAAGGGGGTTCACTTCAAATTTAAATCATGAGGGAATTATGGGGTTGGTGATAAATCATACCCCATCATTAGGGATTACAAATAAAATGTCATAGCATAGAGGACATTCCTGAATAAAAGTGAAATGGAGAGGATCTCTTACTTTAAATCAGATGGTGTTTTACACTACATATTAATGAACTAAATAAAAAAAAAATTTATTAATTAATAATTCTAGAACCACTTATATTTTAAATTGATTTATTATAAATTTTTTTATTTCATTCATGTCCTTTTTAATGGGTTAACTAGTTCAATTTCATTGTCTGGGTTCATTCATTTTCCCTGTTTTGACGATCCGTTTACTTATGTTTACGAATGAAGAATCATATAAAATGAGAATATTTGTGCATAATTTAAGTTAAATTTTGATATTGAACATCTATAAGAGAAAAAGATTATAAAATTCATTTGGTTATTTGGAGTAAAGGTGAATCATTTTATAATACATTAATGACAAACACTTGACTAAATTTTAGCATTTCTTCTCACAATTAACATATTTTGTATTATTATTTTACATCATTAGAGAATAATGAATAAATACAATTAAATAAGAAAATATACACATATAATAGTTTGGTTTAACTATAAAAATGTTTCCATGTCCTGAATTAATAATAGTAATAGAAATTGATAACCCATCATCCTTGAATGTGGTAAATTAAAATATCTCAAATGGTGTATTCATTTCTATGAAATAAAAGGTGAGGAAAGGAGAGATTATAATGAATTATTCCATTATCATAAAAATATTCTAGTACATGTATGTTAATGGGGTTTTCATTCCATTTATATGTGTAGTTATTAGGAATGAAATGTGAATAAAGGAACCTAAAAACGAAATCGAAGAAAATAAGAAGTTTACATCCCGAGTCAATCTTCCATGAGTGCCTCATAAGGGTAGAGGATTTGGTCATTTGAAGATGATAAGTGCTTTTGTACATGTAGTAGGAGATTGGGGAGATATTTGGGAAGAATATAGTCAAAGGGAAAGGCATAAGTGCAATGAATAGAAGAGGTAAGTAGGGGTGGTATTTATAGTGGAGGAGAAGAGAGTTTTCATAATATTTAATTACATATTTTATTAATTTCCCTCAAGACCATAAATAGTGATGATTCTATAACAAAAATATTAATATATTTGTGTGAATTTGAGATAATGGTCTTAAATCATCCATACGTTAGCTGATGACATCATAATTCATTTATTTTTCATTTATTATAAATTATAGTATTTTTCTATTCATAGAAATCATGTATTTTAGAAAAATCCCAAAAATTAACCCTAACCATTTCTCAATATTTAGAATCCAAAAATGAAATCCATTTTTTAGAAATAATTTTCAAAATATGATAAATTTAATTTTTAATTAAAATCAAAATTTATTTGAAAAAAAACAATTTTAAAACTTTTTTTATTCCCATATATAGGTATATCGTACTTCCACATTAATCTTATTTATATAAAATCATAGGTAAGGTTACTATTCATTATGCTATTTCACTATTTATAATGTTAAAATTACTATTCAGAAGTGTATGTTACTATTCATCAAAAAATTATGTTGGTCATTCTATATTCAAAATAACATACTTATTGTAATTGTGTGTGTATGATTTTTGAAATTAAAATCATATAAGAAACAAAATTATGTTCGGGTCACATATTATATAATAGTTCATTATATTTGATTTCATGTGATTATATAAGATAATTATAAGGAAATTTGAATTCAAAACTTTGGGTCATTATAGGTGATGAAAGTGTAAACTGACTCTTGGAGGCGATAGATTCAGTAGGGATCTCTTGGTTGTGGCATGAATGCCTTACGGTGTCATTCTTTATATGGAAAAGTTAACAATTTTCCATGATCATATTTACTATTTGAGGTGAACAGTGTGGTTTGTATGTAGTGGTGGAATAAGGTTTTTCTTATTGGTGAAAAGGAAACCAATATAACATAGTAAGGACTCACCCAAATGTGGGTGAAACATATTTTTCTTCAATTCACTAGCCTAACCCTCATTGAGTTGGATGTTATGATTCCTCAATTTCTTAGAGGGGTGATGGAGTTGCACTGGATCTAGTGATGGTTGAGACAAAAGAGTTTTCAATATTTCCTCTAGTACTAATTCTTTTAGATTTTCTATATTCTTTGGATGGGGAAAATGATGCAAAATTTTCTCAAGAGGATGTCTAGTTTACAGTTCTTGAATGAAACATCAAGGAAGTTATCCTAATTGCCTATATACAATGTTCGTGGAGATGTAAATTCTTTCCTCTTATCGATAGTTTCAACCCCTCCACTCATACAGCGAGTCAGTGAGGCACAACTTCGTTATTTCGACTATGAGACCCTACATCATCATATATCCACATGATATTCTCCTGATGGATATTCGAAAATAAGGTATTATGTATTTAATTTCAGAGGATGTATAGTAGTTCCAATTGCATTGTATAAGGAGGTCCTTTGGTAGTTTTGTAAATCAACTTTGAAAATATATCTAGGTGTGGAGAATATGTACTATGGCCAATAATGTTAGTGTTGGTGGAAATGGATAAAGAAATTACTTGCAGATCTCATCTCTTTATGCCTCAGTTGTTAGTAGGTGATGGCTGAGCACCAGGTTCCAACGGGTTCAGATCAACACATTGAGGTGTTGAAATGGTAATGGGATTAGATATCTAAGGACTTTGTGACAGGTATACCAAGTATGTCTAGGGAACACGATTCCCTCTAGGTGACCATTGATATACTCACAAACTTGTAATACTTCCTATATATCGTTGATATTCATCATCCTTTTCATGAATATGTGTAGAGTTGGCGAGGTGGATTACTGGTTGGATGTACCACCACAACTAGATCTAGTATCTGATGTCTTCCATGTGTGATAGCTAAATAGATACATTCATGACCAACCACATGTCATTTCCTAGGTTGTGATGGACCTCGAGGATGGATAAAATTTGTTGAGTACCAGGTAGAGATCATGGATTGGAATGAGAGGATCCTTTGTGGGAGTTCAATTCCTATAGATTCTATCAGGTAGAAGCACAAAAATCTCTAGGATAACATATGGGAGTGGGATTCTTATATTTGTGCTCAGTTCCCTCTTCTGTTTGTGTAGCCATTGTTTTGGAAATAGAGTTTGTAAATCCCTTATGTGAGTATAATTTAACATCTCAAATTTTCCATGTTCTATTTTTAGATTTTATATTGATTTATTTAGGGACTAGGCACTGGGACAATGTGAAATTATGAGACATGGTGTGGCCAATACAGTAATTTAAAAAATTATTGAACATTTTAATAGCATGTGTACTTTTTTTCATTAATATTTAGAATAACTCTTAATCCATTTCCAAGAAATGTAGTATGTGGAAACTATTAAACTCATAATGGTGGATTTACCCTCGGTTAAACCCAACATTGGTCAGCGAGTGTCATCTGTAGAGAAAGTCACCAAGGACACAACAACAAATAAAATAATTAAATAAAATTATTATATTTATTAAATTATAATAACTCCTGAAAGGGGAATCATATTTGAAATATAGGACCATTGTAAATTTTTAATGTTTTTTCCTTTGTGTGACATAGATTTCATGTCTACAGGTCATTTTTGGAAATGCTGTCATGGGATGTAACTAGAATAAAATAATTTAATAAAAAATATTTTTTTGATGCATCCACATTAATTTTTATTGAGTATTATTCAAGAATATGAGGTTAGCATTATAACACTAGAATTCCTCTTGAGACATGGTGTAAGAACCTGTAGAGAATCCTTTGGTGGATGAAAATGGATTGATCGAATGATGCACTTCAGATTCAACAATCCTATCCAATAATGGAAGTGGTGCATCATTATTCATTCACAAAAAAACCATATCAAGGTCTGGTTGGTTTTTTTGTTATCCATATTGATGATTTTTACAATGAACATGTGTTAATAAATTAAAAGATTGATCAATAGTTATATTACTGTGGGATGATTTATAATTTTGAGGACTATTTTGGTGGGTTATCAGGATTTTGATCATATTTATTCATTATAACGAGTAAAAACCGAGGATGACAGGAAAAATGACAAGTTTCATTTCACATGGTGTTCTTTGGGGGTTTATCTTCTCTATTATTTCCTTTTTTCACTATTGGATCTATATGGTCACCAAGCGACATTCAGGGTGGGTTCAAATTTGATTAGCCACCAGATATGATACAAAATGAAATCAAAAGATGAGTCTATGTAGATTAGTACATGAGAAGAATGGATCCATGACCATTTAAAATTCCGTGCATCAGAGGTAGCTTGGCGATACGAGGAAGGGACCATGGGTATTGGTTCGACATGGTAGTCTATATTGGTGTGATGGTGGCATTGACAGATCAATGAATTGGTGATCATAGGTTGCAGAGACAAAAGGTGAAAATAATCATTTGTGGAGGAATTATAGGCATGGAGTATGGTGGTAGACATTATGGATTGGAGTTTGTGGACGTGGACAACTTAAATCTAAGCGGCGGCCCAACTGGACCATGCGTGAGCGGGATGGGATAAGGTAGACGGGTCGAGCCTAGGTGGAGTGGGTCGGGCCAACTAGGCCAGACCATATGGGATGGGCCTAGGGTGGCTGGGCTGAGCTGGTTACACTCAAATTGGACCTCAAGGGACAGATCCAGTGTTTGGCCACATTCTACCACGACAGTTGACCATGAGCCCTGGTAGCTCAATTATCGCACGTCCGCGACAGTTGGGGTGGTTAACAATGACGGTCAACTGCAGAAGTTGATGGGTGTCCAGTCAAGGAATTTTACCATAGTAGTCGACTTCCACAATCATTCCAAAGGCACAATGACACCCCATTGTAATTTCAAACTGTCATAACATTACAATGGTACGTCCAATTGGAAAGCCATCTACGACATTGGGACCCTAAAATTGAGATGGTGTAACAACCAGAACCCAGTTACCCAGAGTCGTTGAATTATTAAATAACACTGCAATGATAAGAAAAAGATCAAGTCTTGAAAGACCAATTAGTTTAGTATCCTTGGAAACACTAGATACATTCATAAGTCTTACATTACATCATAAAATGAAAACTACAACAACATAGTATCCATAGTCCATAGTCATATCCCCTCAGACTATCCCTGCAGGTCAGTCATAAAATACTTCCTCACATACTATGAAAAATAAAACATATAAAGGGGTGAGTTCAAATTCTCAGTAAGGATAACAATATAGTAGAAACTTTCATAAATAAGAATAAACATTTAAGGCAAAGTATAACTAAAACAAAATCCTTTTAAACTTGATCTTCAACATAATATGGAAGAGATAAAATGAAATAGTGCCATTTACTAATTCACATGGATATTATACTAGTCGAATAATCACATGCAATATCAATAACCACTTTCATAATCATGGAATGCATAATGCCAGACTATCATAACCACATAGTCAAGGCCTCATGCCAAGACTAAAAATAATATTTTGTCACGGCCTTGTGCCAAGACACTAGTTTGTCTCATGAGACCTACCTATGAATCGAGGATCTATATAGGGCTCCACCCATCACTTACTATGTCCAATGCATTCCTCATATGAAAAGTTTAAAACATAACATAAACATTCGTATTAAAACTATCATACAAAATCTCAATACTTTATCCACAAAACATGAATGGTATAAAAATAGCACATCCACAGTCAAACATAATAAATTCAATACAATAAGGAATATTTTATTGTCACATATTAACCACAATCGATAATAATGAAGGATATTGACATAGATGAAAATAACAAACAAAAGTATTTTAGAGAAATATTCCCCTTTTTCTTGAAAACATTTAAAAGTCACACTATTTGTCAAGAAGCCATTTAAAAATATAGTTTTGAATCAAAGTGTCCCATACCACTTTGAATCTTTTAAAAGGTGTTTTAATTTTAAATCATTAATGTCCATATAAATAAATTTTTAAAACCATTTTTAAAACATGGACATTAATGAGAAATATTTAAAATAATAAATCTTTAAATCATTTAAAATGATATTTTAGTTAGAGTTTTTAACCAAAAGTGTGACACTTGATCACAAATAATTGAGGTAATAAAAATATTTTAATATCATGAGAATAAAGGGATTCAGGATATACTATGTCAATGTACACTATATACACCATATAAATGTGATTTGGTGTATAACTACAAAGAAGTCTCAATGGAATGTAAATTGAGATGAAATATCTTTATAAAGACCATATCGTTAGGCTAAGGATAAATCAATAGAATAATTATGTGTAATAAATATAAATACACTCAATGTGATTGGATATTCACTATAAATCAATCATAGGATATTCACACTTATTCTTGTAAAGACAACACCAATGAATTGGATATTTTACTCAACAAATGGATTATGCGTTAAAAATTACTCTTATCAAGTTTGTATCGATGACTTGAGAATTTCTCAATGGAGTGATTATGTGTATCAAAACTATATCCACAGAAAGTGGAGTGTAAATTATGACATAAGAAAATTAATAGTGATTCCACACATAATCTTATAGTAAAATAATCATTGAGGTATGCGTAAAGACGAATGAGTGGAAATTGAAATTTGTAATTCCCTTACCAATTTGGTGTCTTAAGAAACATACTTCCCATAAAAGATGGATAATACAATGATGATTTAAATATCCATAAATTAAATTATATTACACAATGAATACCATCATGGGTAGTACACACACCACATGCAATAAATAAGTGGTGAACAATAGAAATCTCACAGAATTAAAGGTGAGATAAGAGACCCATTAATTTGTACTTTTTCCTTGGTATAGGGTAGGTTTACCTCATGTATAATGGTTAAATAATTGTTATTAAATTATACAGGAATCATATACATTAATATGATATCATATGTGATCTTTTAACATTGATTTGTTGATAATATCTTAGTATTATCATTGTTTTGGGTGTTAACAGATTAATTTTCCTTTATATTATTTGTTACATGAGACATATTATTTATGGATGGGATGTATATTATTCATATACAGAATGATATCATGTCTCTAAACATTATTTTTAATCATCAAATGAAATTTAGTCATGAATCGATATGATGGGGAATGAATCTCATCGTGTTCGTGGAGATGGTAATCC
This sequence comes from Viscum album, assembly GCA_963277665.1. Lineage (NCBI taxonomy): Eukaryota > Viridiplantae > Streptophyta > Magnoliopsida > Santalales > Viscaceae > Viscum > Viscum album. The sequence continues at coordinate 835,182 of CAUJRU010000210.1, forward strand.
GTACGTACGCAGAAGCGACAAAATCATTCCTTTGATATTAAAATAATATATAATTGGATGTTATATAATATATAAAGAATAAATATGAGGTTATATTTTTTATTTACATGAATTACACATCATTATTATTCAAATCCATATAATGATATATTGAATAACAATTGCACCACGACGTGGAGACGGTAGTCCATACGTATGAATGTATGGTGACATGTCATTCAAAAGATGGATAAAATATTGAATATGGTTGTACCATATTTATAATAACATAAAATTATATAGAAGAAAATAGATTTATTATTTTATAGTGTAAATAACAAAGAAATAAGAAGTGGATGAAGAAAGGAACTTGAAAGAGGGTGGTGAAATCATTACCTCTTTTTCGGGTTCTTCCTTTTGATTTGATCAAAGGGATCTTTAAGTTTGCTTTCTGACCAAAGGAAGTCCTCTAGGATGAAAGGATGGATGTTGAGAGGATAATTGGGTAGGGTTTGGCCAATCCAAAAGGCTGTGAAGATATGATGAATTGGTTAGAAGTGGTGTCGTTATATAAGTGGATGGAGGGGCTCTTTAGGAAAAACTTAAAGTACTAATTTATAATAAATTCATATTCGGTTACTAATGGATCCAAAGTGTATTATTAAATATATAAGGTGGGGATGGGTCGAAATTATTTCATCCAATAGATTTTAAACAGGTTTGAGTCACTATATTAACCTTTTCATTTAGTTTTAACTCTTAGTTAATTAGTTTGACATTTACCATGTCACTTTGTATTTTTATATTATATAGTTAATAAATTTACTATATACATCCATGAGACACCAAGTGGTCCATTAATGATACACCTGTCATGATATAAGTCTTTTGTCCGAACCTTAGATTTTTAGGAATAGAATAACAATTAATAATATAATACTTGTTTTAAAAACTCATTTATGTCAATTTTTAAAATATTTAATAATTTAGTTTTGCTAAAGTCTTAACAACTTTATTTATTCAAAAAATATTCATTTAAGCAATCATAAACTATCATATTAACCAATAAAATTCGTGTATGGCATCAAAACTTTCAAATTATATTTATTTTGACTTTTATAATACCAATTATTGGATTCATTAGTTAATAAGGAAAATACTACATCATTATTGTGTCATAAATAAATTTAATTATTAAATGTATAAAAATTAAAAATAAAATACCATTATTTAGAAATAGTTTTATATTCTTAATGAATATTTATAGTCTATAATATAACATATATAACCCTATGTAAAAATTGTTTTTCTAAAAGATATATGCTTATGTCGTTTTTGTATTTTCTTTATATTAATTAATATAAAGTGTCCTTATCACCTAAAAGTGGCTCTATGGGGTTTGAAAATCGACCCAATTATTCCCATGGTCGGAAATGTATGAACCTATAAGGTTAGGACACGTTTTAGGGCAATTTATTATTATTATAATATTATTTTTTACCCTTATTTAGAAGATTTACCTTTTAACCATGGAAAATAAAATATTTACCGAAGTAATTATTCAAAATGTCTAAAAATAAAAGTTACCTATTTACAAAATTTAGAAATCCTGATTCCAAATATAGAATCCATTTTTCCAAATACAAAACACAAAAGTGGCAGAAATTAATTTCAAATTAATTCCAGTTGTCAAAACAAAAAGCGTGTTTTTAAGAAAAAATAACTATCAAAAGATTGACACTTGTTTATATCCTGTTTAATTGTTAAATTATGTACAATGACCAACATTGTAATATATTGAAAAAATATATTCTAAATATACTTTAAAAACACTGAAATTCATAATTTATTACTATTAATTATTTTGATTAAAAAAGTTGTTTTTAAATAAAATTTAGTAATTTTCACGATTAATCAAATTATAAAAGTTATCTGAAAAGTACCAAAATTTCAACCTAAGCTAATTTCGATATTCTGAAACCATAAATGAAGTCAATTTTGAAATCTAAAATTTATAATATTACCAAAAGTGGGTATTAATATTCATAACGGCTTGATTGGTTGTGGTGAGTTAGAACTCGAAGTTGTGTACAACACATGCTATTATATTATTCAAAGAGAAGTGTACCGTGGAAGCTTGGGGTGTTACATTCTCCCCTCCTTCAATAAATTGTGTTCTCACATTTTTTGAAATTGGTATTGGGAATACAATGGAATGTCCCACATTAGAATAAGAGTCAATAAAACTATCACTTTAAAAAAAAGAAAGAGAAGTACAAAGGTCACCTGAGATAACCTATACTAGAATTCCATATAGAAAAACATGGATGTGGATGATAAACTAAGTGTCAAGATATGATGGAGAGGGATAGAAAACATTATTAAGAGAATGTTAACAACAGGAAAACGAAAAAATTGTGATGGGACAAATGGACATTAGTTTCCTAGTAGGAAAAGTAAATGGACAACATTATTTTTGTTTTCAGTTACATTACATAAAGATGAGGAATTCATTTCTGGGAGTGACTGAGAACATAAAGAGATATAATTATTTTTTATGTAAAGTTTCATTCTTTAATAAATTTCGACTACTAACTCATTTTTAAACGATTAGTATTCAAGAAGACATAGTCACACTGGAAGAGCTATAATTAACTTCTATAGAATCACATGATCCACGAAGGATAAACTATATATTTACCTTGTCATTAGAGATTAATAAGAACCAAAATGGTTATTATAAGATCTGATGATCCCCCAAAAGTATATTCCATTAGAGAAATAAATATGAATTTTAATTTCTAAAACTAAACCAAAAATAACCCAAAGTTAAATAAATACCATTCAATAAACAATTGTCCTTAAAATCCTTTAATATAATCCAAACTAGTATTGAAACCCAAAACGTAGTAGAATTTGGTTATGTAGTCTTCCACATTAAATTATATCCCCAAATGACATCAAATACTATTAAAGTCACATACATAAACGTAATTAACCTAATCACATATTCTCTATTATAGTTTAATCATTTCCATAAATAACCCAAATCACTATAAATCCACAATAAAAACATAGATAAAAATCCACCATTACTCCTCAAAGGAAATCCCATATATTCTATTTTCCTTGGGAATATAGTGTTCCCAACAAAGCGAACAACTTCTAAAATAACAATTATCACTTAATCACCAAATCATTTTCCTATAATAAGGGTATTCATTTGATAATGCATAAGATCCCAAATCAACTTATTATTGATCAATAAAATAATTTAACTAAAAATAATTAGTCACACTAACCAGGGACCTCACGTAGTCTAGTGGTAGGCAATAAATCCCAATCTCACTTTGGTTGTGGGTTCAATTCCCACAACTTTATCCGACGCGATAGGTTGTCACATGGTCTGCATGTTGTACTTTTTAAAAAACTATATTTTATAACACTACCAAAATGAGTTAAATTTCTCAAAATAACTATAACATAATTTAACCACAAATGTTATCTCATACCTTGCATTTTCATCCCAAAAGATAACAACATTTAATTTCCCCAAACCCAACAATCATATAAAACCAAATAGTTACTTATAAATATATCCACAAGAGAACAGATAAGTCTTCATCAAATATCATTTTCACATGACAAACTACATAGTTACAAATTCATGAGAAAATTATTCCAAAGTAATCCCATCAACAAGGAGTACTAGCTCTTTTAATCATTTTTCCAACCATTTATTTCCAGATAGCTTCTTCTTCGGCCAAGAAAATATCCTATAGAATAGGGTATTCACTCGGGTAATGGCCAGGTCACCTACATTTACAAAAAATGACTGTAAATGGATTATTGGGACCATTTTTATTTTCTTCCATAGTACTCTTAATTTTTCCTCAGAAATTCTTCACTTTATGCCCTTCTTTCCCACATGTAAAGCATTTATTTGTTCTATTGAGACACTTTCCTCAGTGTCTCCTTCCACATTTCCTACATGATTGAAATTGAGGATTCTTTTTTCCATGTTCTCTACTGCGAGATCTCTTATCATTCATCACCTTTCTCTTAATTTTTGAGTCTGGGAGTTGGTTAATATATATGTTGTTGATCATATTTTGGGAAAACTGATTTTCCATGAACACGATATCTTTTACACCTATCAAAATTCCATTTTTTGCTCATCTCCACCACCGTTCCTAACTTTTACACAATTCACAAAGTCACTATGACTTCCTTGGAATCCAGCCATTGAATAAAACAAGAAAGCATTGTGTGAGAAACAATAGTCATAAAATCATTTAGAGAATATCATGACACCATATTCTTAATTTGAAACACCTTAGGATTAACCACGGTCATTTATTCTTCATCTTATATTAAAATACATCAAATTGGTTTGTAATGGAAATGTATATTATCTTAATCACATCCCTCGGGAGTGTCGTAACCAAGAGTGAAGTAAGGCCCATTGTCGTGCACCACTTCCCATTCGAGTCTAGCTCAAAGTGGTGTTTTAGGGTTTTACCCCTAGGTACTTCTGTGCCAGAGCCGCCTCTACCTGCTCGTATCCATAAAGGTATGTATAACTCAGAAAACACACAAAATCTCTACAATACCGAAATTCTATAAAGTTCTTCTACACTAATCCTCAAAGTCCATCTTAGGTCTATGTGCTCTAATCAGAGTTTATCTAAATCAATCTTCCATGGTTTGTACTAAACTTCCTCTGATACCAACTGTAACAACCAGACCCTAGTTACCCAGATTCAGTGCGTTATTACATAACATTGGAATGATCACACAAGATCAAGTCTCAAAATACCAATTAGTTTAGTAGCCTTGGAAACACAAGATACATTCATAAGTCTTACATTACATCATAAAATGAAAACTACAACAACATAGTCTCCATAGTCCACAGTCATATCCCCTCAGACTATCCCTGCAGGTCAGTCATAAAATACATCCTCACATCATGGGAAAAATTAAACAGAGAAAGGGGTGAGCTCAAATGCTCAGTAAGGATAACAATATAGCAGAAACCTTTATAAATAAGTATAAACATTTAAGGAAAAGTATAACTAAAACAAAAGTCTGTTAAACTTGAACTTCAACATAATATGGAAAAAATAAAATAAAATAATTCCATTTACTTATTCACATGGATATTATACTAGTCGAATAATCACATACAATATCAAAAACCACTTTCATAATTATGGAGTTCATAATTCCAGACTATCATAACCACATAGTCAAGGCATTGTGCCAAGATTACAAATAATATTTTGTCAAGGCCTTTTGCCAAGACACTTGTTTGTCTCATGAGACCTACCGATGCATTGGGGAGCTATAAAGGGCTCTACCCGTCACTTAGTAAGTCCAATGCATTCCCCATATGAAAAGTTTGAAACATAACATATACATTCGTATTAAAACTAGCATACAAAATGTCAATACTTTATCCCCAAACCATGAATGGAATAAAAATAGCACATCCACAGTCAAACATAACAAATTCAATACAATAAGGAAGATTGTATTGTAACATATTAACCTCAATCAATAATAATATGGATATTGACATAGATGAAAATAATAATAAAAACTATTTGAGAGAAATATCCCCCTTTTTCTTGAAAACATTTAAAAGTCACACTATTTGTCAAGAATCCATTTAAAAATAGATTTTTGAATCAAAGTTCCCCATTAAAATTTCAATATTTTAAAAGGAGTTTTAATTTTGAAACTTTATTATCCATATAAATAAATCTTTAAAAGCATTTTTAAAACATGTACATTAATGAGAACGATTTAAAATAATAAATCATTAAATCATTTAAAATGATATTTTAGTTAGAGTTCCAAACAAAAAGAGTGACACGTGAATAAAAATAATTGCGGTAATAAAAAACTTGTAATATCATGAGAATAAAGGGATTCATGATATACTATGTCTTTGTACATTATATACACCATATAAAAGTGATTTGGTGTATAACAACAAAGAAGACTCAATGGAATGTAAATTGATATGAAATCTCTTATAAAGACGATATCCTTAGGTTAAGGATAAATAAATGACATAATTATGTGTTATAAAAATTAATACACTCAATGTGATTGGATATTCATGGTAAGTCAATCATAGGAAATTCACACATATTCCTATAAAGACAACACCAATGAATTGGATATTTAACTCAACAAATGAAGAATGAGGTAAAAATTACTCTTATCAAATTCATATCGATGACTTGAGAATTTATCAATGGAGTGATTATGTTTATCAAAATTATATCCATAGAAAGGGGAGTGGAAAATATGACATAAGAAAATGAATAGTGATTCCACACATAATCTTGGAGTAAAATAATCAATGAGGTATGTGTAAATCCAAATGAGTGGAAATTGAAATTTGTAATTCCCTTACCAATTTGGTAACTTATGCAACATAAATCCCAGGAAAGATGGATAATAAAATGATGATGTAAATATCCATAAATTAAAGTATATTACACAATGAATACCATCATGGGCAGTACACACACCACATTCAATAATTTAGTGGTGAGCAATTGAAATATCACGAAATTAAAGTTGAGTAAGAATCCCATTAATTTGTAATTTTTCCTTGGTCAAGGGTAGGTTAACCTAAGGTATAATGGTTAAATTATTGTTATTTAATTATACAAGAATAATATACATTAATATGATATCGTATATGATATTTTATCATTGATTTGTTTATAATATCTTAGTATTATCGTCGTTTCGGGTGTTAACAGATTCATTTTCCATTATATTATTTATTAAATGAGTAGTATTTTTTGTGGATGGGATGTATAATATTCATATATAGAATGATATCATGTATCTAAAAATTATTTTTAATCATGAAATGAAATTTATTCTTGAATGGATATAATGGGGAATGAATCTCATCGCGTTTGTGGAGACGATAATTCATACGTACGCACGAGCAACAACATCAGTCTTTTGATATTAAAATAATATATAATTCGATGATATATCATATATACATAATCATTCTCATGATATATTTATTATTTACATGAATTAAACATCATTATTATACCTATCCAAAAAATAATGTATTGAATAACAATTACAGCACGACCTGGAGACGGTAGGCCGTACGTACGCACGTATGGTGACATGTCATTCAAAGGATGGATAGAATATTGAATATGGTTATACCATATTTATAATAAAATCAAAGTATATATAATACAATGGAGTTATTATTTTTCAGTGGAAATAACAACAAAATAAGAAAGGAACTTGAAAGAGGGTGGTGAAATCATTACCTCCTCTTCGGGTTCATCCTTTTGATTTGATCAAAAGGGCTCCTAAACATGGCTTTCTGACCAAAAGAAGGCCTCTAGGTTGAAGTGAGGTAAGTTTGGAGGATAATTGGGCAGGGTTTGGCCGAACCAAAAGGTTTAGAATGTGTTAATAATTGGTTAGAAGTGGTGTCCTTTTTTAAGGGGGGGAGGGGTTGTTTAGAAAAAACATAACGTATTAATTTATAATAAATTCATATTCGGTTTATAATGGATCCAAAGTGGATTATTAAAAGTCTAAGGTGAGGATGGGTCGAAATAATTTCATCCAACATATTTTATACAGGTTTGGGTCACTATATTAACCTTATCATTTAGTTTTAACACTTAGTTAATTAGTTTGAAATTTTCCATGTCACTTTGTATTTTTATATTATATAGCTAATAAACTTACTATATACATCCAAGAGACCCCCAAGTGGTCTATAATTGATACAACTATCTTGATATAAGTCCTTTTACTGATCCTTAGATTTTTAGGAATAGAATATCAATTAATAATATAATATTTGTTTTAAAAACTCATTAATGTCAATTTTAAAAATATTTAATAAATGATTTTTTTAAAGTCTTAAAAAATTTATTAATTCGAAAAAAATTAATTTAATAAATAATAACATGTCATAATAACCAAAACAATTCGTGGATGGCATCAAAACTTTCAAATTATTTTTATTATAACTTTTATAATACCAATTATTTTATTCATTCATTAATAAGGAAAATACTGCATCATTATTGTGTCATAAATAAATTTAATTAATAAATGTCTAAAAATTATAAATAAAATACGATTATGTAGAAAATATTTTTATATTTCTAATTAATATTTAGAGTCCAAAATATAACATATATCACTCTATGTAAAAATCATTTTTCTAAAAGATATATGTTTATTTCATTTTTGTATTTACTTTATCTTAATTAATATAAAGTGTCCTTATCACCTACATGTGGCCCCATGGGGTCCCAAAATCGACCCAAAGATGCTAATGGTTGGTATTTTTTCAACCAATAAGGTTAGGACACGTTTTAAGGTAATTTAGTATTACTATAATATTATTTTTTTTATAAATTATGTTTAAAGATTTATATGTGGGTATTGGGGGATTTTATAACCAATTATTTATTTGATGAATGGGATGTGAACGAAATTATATACATTCATATGCTTTGGTGAATACATGGATAGGATTGTTTATCCTTTATAATTGATTCCACTGAACCATATAAGTGTTAAATTATACTAAAGCCATTATGTGTGTATTCCATGGGATGTGAAATAATGTGGTATTATTGATTAGTGATCCATTGGTGTGTCAATGTGAGATCCAGTGATGATAGTGGAGTTTTATTATGTTAGTTCCATATGGTATCATGTGTTTGGTTACACCTAATTGTGATATTAATTATGGTAATGATAGATCGTGATATGAGAATTAGGTTTTATAGACGACCATTGGTCCATGGTATCATTAATGTGTATTTTTTAGATGCATGATATTTCTGAGGTATTATATGATACTAAAAATAGTTAGGGTGAGACTTATATTGGATATTTTTTTATCTACTAGTAGAGTGGTAGGAATGGACTTATTTCTAAATGAGATCTAGGGTATGGGTTGTGGTTTCTATTGTTATTACGTTGATATAATCTAACCATTCTGATTTTATTGTGTGGATTCATACATGCAACTTAGGGATTGAGGTGTAAGGTCTTAATGATTCTCAAAAATATCAGTTGTCTTTCACATTGGATAAGATGGTAGGTACGAGTTATCCTTGAGACATTCCAAAAAGTGATAGGGACTTGGTACAAGACCCATTTATGAAACCCTACCCTGAGTGTGAAGCTGTTGGTATGAGACATAGTTGTGTGACCTCAACAAGAGTGAGAGTGTTTTGTTATATGTTTTTGTTATTAGACCACACCTTGAGTGAGAGGGTGTTATTAAGATAAAAATTAAATAGATATCACAATCCTTGATAGATTGTTGATACAAGATCTGGTCATGAGTCTTCTCCCTATGTGATAAGTTGTTGGTAAGAGACTTTGTCATGATTCATAACATGGATTGATGGGGTATTACTACCAGAATTGGTTTCAGTTGTTATTTTGAGCAACAGGGTATTTGTAATTTTCATTAATGGTTCATTGTATTAATCAATCCTCAGAATTTATCCATTTATAATTCTATATTTATAATGTGGTTTCCCTATATTATGTTTTATAATTATATATTGGTTGTGGGTTTTCCTGTTGGTGTGTATTTACATGTACATGGAGACCATATGTGATATTTTTGTTATTTATTTATTTTTCATTCATAAAAATAATACATATCATTGAAAATTAGAGGAACCTCATTTGTGGTACCCTAGTGAGATTTACTTCTCAAACCATGCATGTGTACCTCAATTTATGTGCATAATAGTTTATTAAAATGGTTACATATGTGATTTTGATCGAGTGTCTGGATTGGTTGAAATAAATTTGTGAGGATGGGGTGATGTTGTAGTTATGTGTTAACTATTTCTATTCATATTTACATTCATTTTATACATTACAATAACCCCTTTATAGAATTTATGTTATTTTATGAGCATAAAATATATATTATTAAAATATTATATATATTTTAAATTATATTAATGCTATTAAATATATTTCCATGTTTTAAAATTGAAGTTTTTTGATTAAATTGTTATATGGTACCATACTTATTGATTCAGAGAGTATAGTCTCCCCAAGATGGTTATATATTATTGTAACTAGTTATAAACCATTAGTATATATGGAGGATTGCATGATGTCTTATGGAACCCTTGTATTTAGTTGTTAATTCCTTACCTAATCTAAATTGTGACATGTGAGGATTCTAGGATTAACAGTTGTATTTATATTCAATAAAGATGTTTAATTTTATATGAATGATGGAAGAAATATATATTATGGAATATAATTCATTAAAGGTATTTCAAGATACCATGAGAGATATGTAGTAGTGTTTCATGCATATATGATGAATTCAAGAATTTATTAATGAAGGTTGTTACATATATTTAAAAATGAATTGATTGGGTATGTTTTTGGGAAGATAGTTACACTTCAATTATATAAATTTTAAGCCTAATATGTGACCAATCATTCTTTTCATGTTACGATAAAAAAATCATTGGAGTTATTGGTTTTATATTATAGGATATATTTACATTTATTTCCATTTTTTGGAATTCCTACCTATGTTTTTTATTCTTCTTAGTTTCAACCGGAATTTGGGAATGTGTTTAATAAGATGATTAAAACATTTTAGACACCCCAAATTATCGAGTATACCAAAGACACTAGACAGTAGGGTTTTTCGAGCATAAATGTACTCAAATAGATTATATTGGAATAAAGGATACATGACATATATGTAAGTTAGCACATGTGGGAGAGGGAAATGTACCCTTATCCTCCCTTATGTAGGTTAGTATAGAAGATTATTTAAGATTGCTGACACCACATAAATTTTATAGAGTTTTTGATTTATATACATTATATAAAAATTATCTCTATGATGAATAATATTTGTATATAGGATATGGTATTCATGATTATTTTCATTAATTACAACAGGGATGCATGAACTACATAAAATGATGATGTATTATTTTCATTCAAACATGACACATGGATATACTCACCATACAATTGGAAATTTTCATGTTCCATAAAAAAAATACATTTATATTGATAATTACCAATCATTATTTCTCTAGATAAAATAATAAAATGAATATGTGGTGATCATTAAATGTTTATCAATTCCTCACTATGGGCAACTGATGAAAATTTAGTTTTGGGATATTAAATAAAATAATATTCTTAGAGTAAACATGATAATGAGTTGTTTTATTTCAGAGTGGTAATATTGATATATTTAAATTATATGATGAACACTATGTTATATAAAATTCATATTTATGTTAGCATGTAAAATGGTAGTGTGTAAGAAAATTGCAATACACATTTATCAATTTGAGTTTGTAAGTCAGTTATAATATATGAAAGTGATATATCATATACATAGGAGTATATTATAACATGTTGTATAATGATCTTATGTAGATTTGAAATATGTAATTTGTATGTCATTTAATGTATAATAATTCTATAAAATAAAATTATAATGTTTTTTGTGAAGCCATAATGGAATTTTGAATGAGGGGTGGAAATTTAATAAGATTAACTGATGGTTGAAATATGTTTTGAAGAGGACTGAAAATCATGGATAAATTTTTAGTTGATTCAAATGTAATAGATTTATTTAAATAAAAATAAATAAATTTTAGTCTTTCTGAGGTGACACAATATGTATTTGGACTTTGAAAAAAATATCATAAAAAGATAATTAATCCTATAAACATTCCAACATAGAATGCATTTTGATGCATTGATGTTTTTAGATAATGAGTTATGATAATTTTAATTCCACAAGAATAAAGAAAATTATTTTTTATGAATACTTATATGAAATATGAGAATTTTTTTAATGACTTTAAAATATATAGGATTATTTGAGTATTCATATTTGAGAAAGGAAACAATCTAAACTTATGTAGTGAATATTTTTGAGATGAAGATGATTAAAAAAGATTGTTCAATTTTTTTCTACACCTTTCACAAGCCAAAATATGTCAATTAGAGTCCAATATTTGATGTTTATTCAGAATATTCTATGATGATGAATGAAATAGGAAGAATTTATGAATATTTTGACTAGTTCATTTAATAACAAACAAAATATTTTTGAAGACTAAATATAAGACGAGTGCCAACAACAATTCTTATACAAAACATGGGGATCCAATTTTTATATTACTATCATGACTTATGGAATATTAATATATTTTAACTACGATTAAGATTAATTATAAGAAATATAGTCTATGACATTTTTTATATCATACAAATCGATTAAAAATGATAATATTATGAATTTATTACGTCTATCATTATTTTTTATTAAGACTCATAAAGAAAAAAACAGGTTATATAACTAAAGTGATACTGATAAAAGAATACTATTATCTTACATGTATATGTTTTTATCATTATCTGATATTTTAATTCCTTTTCATTTTTTTAGAAGAGTCTTAAAGAACAATTGGTACCTATAAAAATAATTCAATCAATAAAATAATTGTTCAATTATAAAAAACTCTATACCAAGGAAGTGGATAGTTCATACCCAAGAATTTTAAGTGGATTGAACATTACATTTGATCACTTCAAATATATAGTGAAAATATAAATTATTTAGTTGAAAAAAGCCACACAAATCTAGATGTAGATTTTCCTCATGAATCCGTGCATTTAAAAAATATGGAGTTATTCTCATTATCTATTTCAATAATTCATAGACTCGTGAGGATGGAGATAACTCTCATGTATTCATTCCCCTCACCTATAGATGTGAATTAGTTGTATGATAGATAAATTAAAAGAAAATCAAATTGAATAAATATCATGTATAAGGATTCAACTCTATTAGTGTTAATACATGATCATATGTGATGATGAAGTGGTATCCGATCATAGTCTCACATCTAATATGGTAAATAATATTACAAAGATATTTTTTGGGCTCTATATAATGTCCATATTAGACGTTTATGTACCTGTACTTATGGTGGAATAATTTTACTTTAAAATTCATAATAAACACATGATTGTTTTGAAAATAATGTATGAAAAATATGAAGAAAAAAGTGTAAAAGAGTGTGAAAAAATCATAAGATATTTGAATTTTATATAATTACAGGAATAAAATAAATTTTTAGTATTATAATCTATCAAATTTGTTGGATTTGAACCTCTTGATTTAGGAAGACAATGTTCTGAATAGTTTGGAGAAGATTATCCTATCAAAACTATAGAAGACATCCACTCCCATATTTAAAGGTATTTCAACAATGCTACACATTATGTAATAAAATAAATAGTATGATTTATCAAGTAACTAGTAGCTGAAAAATAAAATTTTTATAATTATGTTAAAGAGGAAGAAATAAATTTTTTTTTAATAAATTATTATTATTCAATGTTGTGATAGAGGTTTTGGAATCCAGGTAATAATCAGTAATAATATATAAATAAAAATATTCCATTCATTGAAAAAAAACTAAGATGTATTTTTTGTGAGAATATAGTGAATTTTGTTTCTTGAAGATGTGATTCATGTAATAACAAAATTTCAAAATACCTCTATAAATTCAAAATACACCCAGTTTGAGGTTAAATAATGATAAAAAAATCTTGATAAGACATTAAAATATTTATTAAATAATCATTAAAATTATATTCAGATTATTAGGATATATTGAGATGTAATGTTTATATAACATAAGGATGAAAATGTTCCAATAATATAAAGTGTCTTCAGCAAGGGGTAAAACTGATTGATATATAAACAAAACATTATATAATCAAAAAATATTTAAGAAGAGTGATGTTTCCACCAATGTTTTTATGTGAATTTGTGACTCTAGGATGACACATTCATATGTAAATACGATCATACAATAATTACCCATTGAACACACATCAATCTCATAAAACAATAAGACATTATAATCATTATATATTGATTATTATAAACATATTATTCGAGAAAGCTCAGGTATTAATTAAAAAAAGGTTAGTGAAAAATAATAAAAATTATTCGACAATCTGAATATTGGAAAAATGAATATATGAATAGTACATTTCCCACTGACAAGATAATAATATTAAAAGAAGTTATAATATGAATAGGATTATAGTTATGAAATTTATAGACAATATTTACTCTAATTAATAAGACCAAGTATTTTTGACATTATAGTTTTTTACAGGTTTCTTCATAGATTATTAAATTATTGAAAAAAAAGAAAATTAAATATTTTTAATGAAATATAAAATTTTTGGGGAGAAATCAAGAGAATATACAATATCCTTTGATTAAGTAAAATATATCTAAATAAAACAGTCATGGAAAACATAGAGATATATATCATGTTTGCAATGGTTGTTTACATAATTATGGAACATGACTATATAAGAATTTATAAAAATATGTTGGGATTATAGGGACATAATAATTGATGCATTAAGATGACAAATCCTTGGGATTTATGAAAAACAATTATGATTTCCATATTACTCCAATAATGAATTAAAATTAGAATGGTCTCTTCTTGTACAATAATCATAAAGATGATAATTTTTAAATAATATCATACGAGTCATAAAAAATGATAAAAAATGGGAAATATGATTCTATTATGGATATAAAGGGTAAAACATTGAGATACTCAGACTGTCCAAGAATGTATGTGTTGGATGTTTGTAAATTTGAATGGAAATTATTCCCTAAAAATCATAATGCCACTAATTTTATAAAAATAAGATCAAATAAGAATCTATACGGATACTATAATAATCTTATAAATATAACATTATGATTTTTGGTCATCTAGACTTTATATTTATTATAAAGAAAATTTTTGAATGAAGAACAATCAAAATCTAGTGATAATGGAAAAGAGAAGGGTCCCCATCATGAAACTTAATTTCAAGAGAGGTTGTTAAAAAATTATAACCCCAATATTAGTGAAGTGTTTTGTGGGAAGTGAAATATGGTCGAAAATGTAAGGAATAAGACCAAAAATTGAATATTCTAGTGAATTTAAATTACATTTAAATTTTGTATATTCCCCATGATATTTTATGATTATAATTTTAATGATATAGTAAAAACACTTATATAATAGAACTATATATATTTAAATCGGAAACCTCTAGTATGTATCCATTTTTGAAATATTTTTTTTTATAAAAATAATCGTTTTTTCCTATAAAGATAAATATTCATAACATTCATCTAGACTTATTTCATTCCTTCACCCATCCTTAATCTATATGAAAAATATTTAAACCATGGGTTGAAATAAAAAATATATGTATAGGATATAAAAATGAATGAATAAACTATTAGTCAATGAATTAATAACAATATATCTGTATTTAAAAATAAACACTAGGCTCAAAATAATCATTTTTCTACATAATAAATAATATTATAATCTCAATTATTTACATAATACATTTCAATGGATATAGTAATGTAAAAATAAAACTTATATGTTTTCATAAAAATCATAAAAAAACATAATATATTTTTTCCCATGATATAATTTTCAAACATATCAATTATAATACACATTACTTTACCTTGTTTAATAATAAGATTTCTGTAAAACCAATATCTATTATAGATTAATATTATAGATTTTTTTGAGGTATCAATTCCATATCACTCTCAATTATGGAGTAACCATCATGGTTACCCGTGAAAGAACCACCACAGTTGTAATTTGAGTATCCATCAATGTTACAAATGAAATAACCATCATTGTTTTGCTTAAAAGTACTATAATAGAGTATTTTAATAATGTCTTACCATAACCCTTATTGGTCAACTCCTTCCCCTGACATAATGAATTGGAAAGCTATTAAATGATCCCTCAACCATGGTTTATCACAGAATGACACATAATTGGGTAATAACATAACCACCCATCATTGGACAATAACAAATCCAACCATCATCATAAATAATTCTCATTAACCACATGAAAATCATAACAAAGAGAATCTTTCATCATAAAAATAGTCTTTTCACCAATAAGAAATCATTTTTAGGTATTGATCTATCCAAATTATTAAAAACCCAATATAAAAAATTAAAAGTCCTAATATAATGGAAATTGTGGTTTTCC
The DNA here is from genome assembly GCA_963277665.1 of Viscum album. NCBI lineage: Eukaryota > Viridiplantae > Streptophyta > Magnoliopsida > Santalales > Viscaceae > Viscum > Viscum album. The sequence continues at coordinate 851,333 of CAUJRU010000210.1, forward strand.
ATTGAATTAAACATGAAATACTATAATGAAATGAAAAAATCATATAACATTTACAATGAAATGAATGTTTTTTGTCATCGTATACGTTAAAATTGAATATTCCTTTTACCTTTTTAAAATAATATCAAAATATTCCTTATAATATTAAATTTAAATACCCCTGAAATAATATAAAAATCAAAATATATTTTCCTTCTAATTTTTTTATTTCCACACAAATCCATTAAATAATCATTTAAATATGGATTTGGATGAAACAATGTGTTTTATAGGAAACATTAAAAGAGGATTTTATTACAAAAAACCCCCTTTTACTTAGTCCATCCAATCTCATAATTTCACTATATTCAGGTATAATAAAGATGTATTAATCTATTATTTTATGTAGAACCTTTTCCAGTTTTAATTTTATTTTCCTTTCACATGTTACTATGTAATAAAAAATTATTTAATCAATTATGTTGATATCATTCATTTTTATGATATTCAATAAAACTTTCCAACATGACTTTAGTAGATTGGCTATTAAAAAATATAGCATTATTCCATCTTAAAAATAATAATAATAATAATTAAATATTTATCATTTATATAAATAAATTATACCTTAAAATCCAATCATGATAGTTCTAGGTGGGAAAACAACATTACAATCATGGAGATGGTAGGCCATACATACTCCTGAGTAACATTTACTATTTTTGAAGGACAATTATTGAAAGAATGTAAGTGTTATATTATCATTCTAGAATTGTCATCATATAATAAATATTATAAAATTTCTTTAATTTTACTAATATAAATAATCAATGTTATTTGATGATGAAAATCGAATCACATCACATTGTGGATGTGGTTGTCCACATGTATGATTAAACTACATTATCATTTTCTAGTGAATAGAAAGATAATGATGTATGTGATATATTATTTTTTTATAGTTACAAATATTTGATGACTATTGGTCATATAAATTTAATCTATCAATATTTACAATATTGATATATGGAGAGGAGAAAAAATTATATTAGTTCGCAATGCGGTAGTCCGTCGTACACACAAACAATGAATTCCTATAAAATTTGACAGTGTTTGTACAAATACATAGTTTATGACATTACTATAACAGATTCTATGTATATAGATTGTATTTTTTTGTAATATTTTAAAATTATTGAAGAAAAGTTTATGGTTGTGGAAGAATAGATCACACAAAAACATGTGGTTAAATTCTAGATGACTTCTTTGGAAGGTCTAACTTGATTAACACATTAATTCATATATGGTTGGTATTATGCAAAATTAAATAGCTATAGAATAAGTGGATAAATTATAAGAAGGTATTATATAAGGTATTGGTTGAACCAAATTCATTTTGATGTTTAAAAAATGGGAATAAGGTTTTCCCTTTTATAAGAGTTGGAGGGTCACTTTTTGAATTATAAAAATATTTAAATAATGTACATTAATTATTATATCTAACAGTAAAAAAGTGATAATATTAAATCACTATATCACTATTATTCTAAATAATATCATAAAATTGTTTTTTTTTCATGTTTGGATCACATTTCAATAGTTAGCATTTTCACCCTTCATTAATCTTTTGGAAATTTCTCCAATAATAGAAATCTCTACAAATATAGTGTTAATAAGGTTAGTATAAAATCAAAATACCACTAAATAGATTATGTTTGTTTTAATTTACCATATAAATTTAATCTAAAAAATATAATACTTATTTGACTTTAATATCATTTTATAAAATATCATTTTCATAAAATATCAATACTGAGAATTTTAAAACCATTGACTTACATTGTTTTTTATAAAATTAATAAAACCAAAAAATTATTATATAACAAAATAAATTATCCCTAAAATATTATATTTATCTAATAAATTAATGGATCACATTAATTGTGTCAACATGTACCTCTTATGGAAATTTTCTTATCATTTTAATTTATATTTACATTCAACGAATGATCACAACTTCAACATTGTTTATAAATTTAACTTATTTAATTAGAAAATAATAATATAAAATAAATTAACATGTTGAATATAAATCATTTATATTTCAAATTTTAATTTATTATAATACATTCCCTAGGTTTATACTCATTATAAAATTATTAGAGTTAATAAAAACACAGGTGTTACATTTTTTGATTTTTAATAAATAAAATAGTATAATGGTTATAATTATAAAAAATGGATATAAAATGACATATAACTGATCTTTGTATTATTATGAAGGAAATTGAAATATAAAAAAATATATAGGTTTTAGGGTTATTTTATAGTATTATCATTATATTTTTTTCTTTAGTTACCTAATTTACCCATAAATGTGGTAACGAAAATTACAAAGGATAATATTCATATTTACCAATAATAAAAGGAAAATATTTAAAATATTTATACCAATAATTCCAAATTTAAAATATAAATTGAATAATTAATAATAACATATAATCATAGCCAAATTAAAAATGAAATGCTAAAAACACAATTAATAAATTATTTTCTGAAAAATCCCCTTTTGATGTAAAATGTTTTTTATAATAAAATTGGTTATAAAAAGAATAGAATAACATAAGTAGATTATATAAAATAATAAATAAATCATTAAATTTTAAACTTAAATTAAAAATAAATTTTAATTTATAGATACATTAATCTTCATTTTTTTAATAAAAATTCATTATTAATTATTAATCATAGAAAAATAAAAATTTTCATACTTTTCAAAAAAATAATTAAAATTATTATTACAAAATTATGTGTAAAACATGAAGTAATTATTTCCAAATTAAAATAATATATTTTAAGTATAAATAATTTAAATAAATTTGTATAACACATTAAGGCCCATTTTTTATAAATGTTTTTTCCCTTTTTACTAAAAATTCTCTAATATTTTTATAATCAATACATGTATATAAAAGATAATTGACTAATATATAGACATAGTTTATATATTTAGTTACTATGTTTTTACATTCCTCAACATTTTTTAAATTTCATCCAAACAATTTTAATCATTTACTAAAAATGTGGGTTACCATTCCTTCATATAATTATCAAACTCCCATGTTACTTCTTCAAATATATAGGAATTATAGAAAAACATAACCTAAAAAGTTACCATATACCACAATACATGCTCTCAATAGTTTAAAATATGAATTTTTTATTCCTCATAATTTAGGGATACTTCCAACTAAAATACTTTAGGTCTCATAACATGGGATGAATCTGATACATAATTTCATATCATCAAAAAATGAAAAACATTATGTACCTAGGATAAGATATGATGGAATGCCACTTAGTAGAAAAATGATCCCAAATTATCTATTCTTTCTTACATTTTAATGAACCATGGACATGGGTAAACCTTTTTAACAAAATTTATGACACTTTTCCATGGATATACAATAAGGAAAACATTTACACATTCCAAAAAAATACATTCTTTAATTATATAGATATCTTTTATTCCTTCATTGATCTATCCATATATGTTATCAAATTAACATCAACTTATTATATATTTTATCTACCAATTATTTCCCCATAATCTTTATTTTGTCTACATAATCCCATAAAAATGGATTTTAACATTTCCTTCAATATAATAAATCAAAAGGTGAAATATTTATACTGGAATGACAATTTTTATTAAAATAAAACACAACTAACCAACTATTATAGTCCCAACACCCATGCTAATATATTGAAAAAGAACTACGAATGAATTTAGAGGCTTGAAACATTTATTATGACTGTGCAATAGATTGATGATGAAAAATAGTAGTGAAATTTAATATAGTACCTAATGACTTCATAAGTCCTTTCAAAAAATTTGAAGTGAACTTCAGATCACATGCTAATACAATGGAGTGTATAAATCCAAGAATACTGATTATCTACTTATGATACAACCAATATTCTTGACCTAAATAAATAATATCTCACATGGGAAGTAAATAAGAATAATTTTTTAATTGGACAATAATTACCCAAGACAAATTATTAACATGATATTTTTTCAACAATGCCATTACAAAATGCATTCATATATTTTCACATTTCTAGTTTAAAAATATAAAGGGTTATGTATCCACTTTAGTAATATTAATTATTCTTAAACATATTTACAATTCCATTCTTTAATTTATATGTTATAAATATTTGTATTTATTTGATCCCACTATTAATAATCCAGATGTTTTTGTATGTTTGTGTGATACAATGTTGAATGGAAAATAATGACTATGTGCTTCAATAAAATATTATGTATTCAATTGGGAATCACAAGGTACACATTATCTCCTTCAAAATATAAAAAATATTAAATTTTCAATGAAAATTTTAAGAATCCTCCAATTATTAACCAATCATTTCTTTTCATGTAACTCAATGTAATCATTCTATGATTTCATTTTTTTTTCTGATAGAAACAATTGTACCGACATCTATAAAATTAATTTATGGACATCCATCCATATATTATGGTAATAAAATAATCAAATCATTCACTGATTCTTAATTTTCTGAAAGTATCATTCTTAATGCAACATTATTTTTTCAACTCAAATCATCATCTCATTTTTTTTATTTTTGATTATTATAATGAATTGTACGGTAATAATAAACAATCAATTGCATCCATACTGTTTATCACATGTTCAAATATTTTTATGTTAATATACTCATATAAATTTTGTGATATGTATATATTAATCGCAAAGATCCATATAGAAAAATTTCTAAATTTTTAAAGAAAAACCAACATCAGAAAATTATAGATCATTTGTAAAATTATTTAGCCCATGCGGTTTTAGTTTATGTGGTGAATAATAAATTAAACGATGATTATGCACCGTGAAAAAACCAAGAAACTTCAGCCAAACATAATTATAGATCAATAATTCAACATTTCTAGAGGGAATGTATAAATTTAGAGCTTTCAAAAATCTCATTTTGAGTTCATTAATAGTATCATCACATTCAATTGTATATATGATTTTTTTATTTTGAATAATTCATTTATTATAAAATTGTTTTTAAATAGTTATTACTTTCCAAACAGTGAACACTTAATTAATAATTTTTAAAAATATTAATCTATATATACTATTATATAATTATATTAATCATTCTTTATGATAAGCCTAAATTTTATTTATTTAATCATTGGTGATTGACAACTCATTTTCCTAATTCACTATTCATAAGGGACTTATTACTAATTTTATGGTCATGTTACTATTTCATTATTATAGGTTCTTTATCTTCTAGAAGTACCGGTAATTTCATTCATTGTTCATTTATAATGTTTTCATTGTGTTATATAAGTTTTTATAGTATCTAATACCATATGAAATAATTATGAGGAGAGAAAATTTCATTTATGAATTATTGGTTGTCAGATTTTCCCTTTAATAAATAGTCACCCTCACTATTTATAAAATGTATCCTCATAAGATGATTTGGGTAGTTATTCATCATATGTTCCTTATGATCCCACATCACCTCATTAATTTTTTTCATTTTCCAGAGTACATTTATTCTTAGGTTCATTCAATTCATCAGCACCTATGCATTAGTATCTATAATTCTGATAGGATCCTCTTTGTATGATATGTCAGGATCCAAATCAATTCGTTCAAAAGTGAGGACATATGTTGCGTCTGAAAAGTAATCCCTAAATAATGTGACATGGAAGAAATTTTGTACTTTATAAAGGATAGGTGGAACTACAAAACAGTAGTCCACCACTCAAATTATCTCTAAAATATCAAAAGAATCAATGTACCTAGGGCCAAGTTTAAATTTCCATTCAAATCATATAACAACCTTCTAGGGAGATACCTTCAAGAAAACATTATCTCACACTTGAAATTCCAAAATCCTTCCATCAATTATAAGAATACATAATTTTACTAATTTTAGCTTCCTTGATATGGGTTTGTAGAATCTTTACATTTTTTTGTTTCCACTACATGTTCTAGGCCTACATTCTTTATCCCAAAAAGTAGGTGTATATAATCCCTTCCAATACAATGTTTAATATTATGCCATTAGAATAAATGAATTGAAATTATTATTGTAGGAAAAGTCTACTAAAGGAAAATTGTAATGTCTCGGACCTCTCCAGTCCATTACTTTGTAAAAATGTGGTGCTAGAGGTGTTTTGGGAAGTCAAGGTGAATTGCGGTGCATTTGGGTGGACTTTTAAGGAAAGCTAAAGGGAAATATATTTCACATGGTTGGTGCACGATTTTCTTAAACAATGCGGCCAAACCATGCGAGGATGGTGTTGGAGGAAGTGGATAACGAATGGTTAGTGCACGGTTTGTCTAAAAGTGCGGCCTAATAGTGTGAGGAGTGTTTGACAAGGTAGAATATAATGCACGGTTAGTGCATGGTTTGTCAAACCATGCAGACTAACCATTTGGGCACTTATTCTAGATCCTAAAATTGTGGACCTAACTTGTTTTGCCTCTAAATGGTTCGTTTAAGCCCCTAAGCGGCCACAACTCAGGATTACCCTTCCTCAAAGGTAGGAGAACCTCTCCCAAGAATTTTGGAGGCGATCTCAAGGCTTTTCGTGGGGAATCAAAGCCAGTTTTTTGAGATAAGTGATCGTTCTTGTTTGGTTTCATAGATCTACTTAGATTTACTTCTCATATTCTCTCAGTTTCTTAGATATTCGGCCGTTATGGGTAGATCTAAGTTTTTCGATGCCAAATGTGATGAGATTTGGAAATGATCTTTCTAGGAGGAGAGATCTAAGGCAGGGTTTTGGATAATTGACCTGGGTTTCTTGAGCGTTCTTCTACCGTCGTGGATTTCTTCAAAAACCATGAGGTAGGGGATTTGTTGCTTCTCTAATTGTTTATGTGCAATCGTAGAATTAGCATTATTTAGACCTTTGGATCACAATGGAATTAAACTAATAAAATACTTTGAACCGAATAACAAAATTGTATCAATTTTATGTTATTGCCTCTTATTTTTCTAGATAGTGTGATATCTATGATTTCCTTGCTTAGCAGTTGTTCTTGGTGGAAATTGGTAAAGAACGTAAACCACGACTAATTAATATTTGTTTGGCTAAAGATAAAGAGGCATGTGAAAAAATCTGGTTCCTATTGTCATTTGATGTTAATCAAACTGGAATATTAAGCATGTATAATCTTTTGTGGTAGCCAAATGGTTAGGTTCCGGATTTTGGAACCAACAGATTAAATCTTCTAATTCATGATGGTTTAAAGAATGTGATTTTTTGATAATTATTTGAAGGGTTCTGAGTTACCAGCTTGTTTTTTGAAAGGGCCATAGCCCAATTGATGTGATGTTTGATTTCCTACTGCTTGTGATGTGATGTGACCCTGGAGGGGTGTTGTGATATGTGGAGGAATAGAGGCCTTTTGGTTGTGGTAGCAGATAATGTCTAGAGTGGTGAGAGGCATCAGTTTATGCATGTGGGTGTCGGAGAGGACACCAGGGATGATGGAATGGGATGGAAGTGATTGTTGGATGATTGTTGATTCTTTGGTTGTTTATCTGCTTTACTTTTCCCACTGATCAAGTTAGCTGGTCTTGCTTACACTTCTTCCGAAAGAGACGAAGACACGCAGGGTATGCCACATGCTTTCTGTGTTTAGCCTCTAATGGAAGAATGGTACTAAACTCTTTCTATAGGCGGAAAGGACTCAACAGGTATTATATCTACTCACCGTGTTGATCCCCCTTTTGTTTAGTAGCATAGGATGATTTTCTAGAATGCCTTGGAATATGGGAAAGTAATTCTGTAATGAATGTTTGAATAAATGTTGTTAACCCATGGGGTTGGAGTTTTTTGAAACTTAATTATGTGTTTGAGAACCTTTGAAAGGACAGTGGAATATTTGGGTGTGATGCTAATAAAGTTTAATGTTGAATTTTTCATGGTTAATTAATGGTTTAAGAATTAGTAACCGTATAGTGGAACTGGGAAAAAGGGACTGAACTAATCTAATAAAGTTATTTAATTTTTTGTGTGCTTATAGGATACCTAGTCTTGGAATTAGTATCCCGGAGTCTGAGAGATGTTAGCTGCAGTTGTTCCTAAGACTATGTTATGCCCATAGTGTGGTTGTGAGTTATAGTATATTCTATACTTTTTTTGTTTCTATACACTACTCCACCCTGTCAGTAAGGGAAACTGACACCCCAGGGATTTTGAGCCCTGTGGGGGGGGGGGGTGTTTTCCCCAACACTTTGGTGGGAGGATGAATGGCTAACTACCCCCATTGACCCCGCTCTCTTGTCTTTATAGATACTAGTGTCCTTAGGCACAGCAGTTAGTTTTCCCCATATATATGGGTAGAGGGCTGTAATGGCTTGTGTTTATTAACACACATATATTTTGGATATAGTATCCTATGGACTACTATAGGTGTAACGTGCATAGGTTGTGATGGCTTGAGGATCCTTACTCGTTGTATGGTCTATAATGGCTTGAGGTATAATACCCAACGTATGATACACGTTATGCAAGCTGTGGTGGATCCTGAAGAATACCTGGTTACTTTTGGTTATGATAAGGGTGTGGTGCTTCTCCCAAGTGTATGTGGGAAAGCCTTTGTGGTGCACGTGGTTTAGATTGTGGAGCTTAGCCCAGGTGTCTACGGGAAGGCCTTTGGAGAGAGATGCACATGACGTATGTCGTTGGGGAAAAGCATAAAAATAGTGGGGAAGTAGTAGCGGGGTACCCTTGATATTCTTTACTATATTCTATATTCTTTTATGCATTACATGGTGAGAGTATCCATGGTGAGGTTGGGAACTTAGCATACCTGTTTAGGTGACGTGTTAGTTTCACTTGTTGTTCACTCTGCTTTAGCATGATTTCATTACTTTTGCACGAGAGGATTCAGGGAGGATCATAATGAATATACTGTTATACCCAACCTACGTATATATAAACTATTTTTCAGGTCACTTGGAGCAGGTTGGAGATCAGGCTGGTTACTACAAGCTTGTGGTTGCAGGAGCTGTTCGGGCTTGTGGTTCCAACTGTTTTTAATTTCCTTTGGGTACTTGCAGTTTTTTCTTTTCCAGTTGTAGTACTTTTTCATGAAATTATATATATGCATTTTGGTTTCTATTATATCCTAGTTCTGAGTTGCAGTTGATTGGTGTCTATATTATCTCTCTATTCCGCATGTGTTCTCTTAGAGGGTAATGCCTCCCATTTGTGTGTTTTCTATCCCCTCGGTGCTAGTCGCCAACCCAGTGCCTAATAGAGGCAGGACTCAGGGGTCATTATCTTACTTCTCACATTTTCAACCCAAGAGGGGTACACTTTATGGGGAGGGGGTCGTGACATAGTGGTATCAGAGGCAGGTTGAGGGATATGATGGAGCTTGGAGTTAGGAAAAGGTGAGGTTTCATGGGTTGGTAGGGAAACATTTTCATTCATCTTTAGCAACTGAGGTAAACACTGGAGACCGGCTGATATATAGGCATTTAGGCCCCCCTATGAAATGATATACCGACCATTAAGTTTATAATGGCTACTAAACAAGGTGATACTAGTTTCAGGGTAGAGACATAGGAAAGGATCATGCATCACTCATCTTTGTGCTTGTGTTTGAATGGGTAGACCTTGGGATAGGTTAACCTAAAATGAATAAAATAAAAAATTTATTAATTAATGTTGAGTCTTCCATATTCCATGTTTAGGAGCTCTAATAGTTTTTTATTTTACTTGTATGGCTCTAGGTTGACGTCCTCGTCAGGTTTGCGCCGAAAATGTTCAGTAGGCTATTCCAGCAGATCGATGCAGGGTAGAGGGTGAAGATGACGACAATTAGTAGAAGAAACTCCAAGAGTTTCAGCACCAGAGTCTCCAATAGTATGAAGGCTTTGTTTCAGATTCAGTCATGGAAGACTAGTTAGAGGAGGTCAAGATAGGATTCAGTTCTATTCATGCTTTGAAGAAGCACTGAGTGTCCTTAGCTGTGACGATGCTGCATGGAGCAGCAAGGTAGTGGTGGTTCTTATACCTCATGGATCGTGAGGAGTCAGAGATATCACGGGAGGAGTTCCAAGACAAGTTTAGAGTGGAGTTTCTTTCCTCGACTGCAAAGGCGTTCAGTCTCCATGAGCTTCTTATCCTTTGACAGGGGAGCTCTAGTGTTCCAGAGTTGGAATCCATTTCTGGAACCTTTTACAATATGCTTCGGACCTGTTACCAGATTAGAAGGCCAGAGCAAGGCATTTTGGGGAGGCTTTGCATCTAGAGATCTAGCACCAGGTCACCCCATTTATGCTGAAGACATATCATGAGGTGTTGGTGAGGGTATAGGTTGTTGAGAGGCCTTCTGCCAGGACCAGATCAACACAAGGGGGGATCTTAATGATCCCTCATGAAGTAAGGCTGTGGTCCGGGGTTCCCGGTTCTCAGGGCAGAAGAGTTTCTGTTTAGCCGGGGATAGGTCCCAGCCCTTCACATCTCATTTCTCCAGAGGCAGCAACTCTCAGGCCTTTTCCAAGGGATAAAGCACTTGTTCTTATTGTGGTGGTCATGGACATCAGCAGCGGGAGTTCCCGACCTTTCAGAGAAGTCATCGTGCACCTGGTGTTACGCTTCAGGTTCCTCCATTGAGGAAGTTCCAACCGAGGCAGCATCAGCCAGTTTCTCCAGCTTTAGATCACCAGAGGGTAGATGGGGCAGGCATAGGACATCCCCATGATGCTCCCCATCCTTAGAGAGCAGAGCATGGCCGTGGTGGTGGACGTCCTCAGGGTCAGAGAGGCCGCGAAGGTCGTGGTTAGCTTCATGCTCTAGCGTTGCCATCTCCAGGAGAGAAGAATGTCATTCGAGGTACCCTTATCTTGTTTTATACCTTGGTGTATGCCTTGTTTTATTCAGGAGTGACACAATCCTTCATATCACCTACCCTTATCCATGCTTCAGGACTTGTGGTAGAGAGGCTTCTAGTTCCCTTGGCATTGACTATGCCAGTTGGAGGTCGAGCTGACTTATTTGAAGTATGTAGAGACTGTGAGCTAGTGTTGGGGAAACACCACTCTTGGGTAGATTTCCTATGTTTACGAATATAACCATATGATGTCATCCGCTTCATGGATTGTTTGTATTCGTTGGAGGATATTGTGGATTGCTTCAGGAAGAAGGTAGTTTTCTTTGTTGATGATGGAGATCAAGTGGTGTTTTTTGGTGAGCGAGACCCTCTGATGGATCATAGTCACATTTCATCCTTATCATCAATGATGTCTGAGATAATGCTATGTTCTTCAGGGGTTCAGCAGTTGGCGTTTCCTTGGGTCGTAGAGTACTACCCGGATGTCTTTCCAGATAAGGTTGTAGCCTTATCCCCTCAGCGAGAGATTGAGTTCGGGATTGATATACAGTCAGGAGCGTCTATTATTTCTATGTCTCCATAAAGGATGGACCCTTCTGAGTTGCGAGAGCTACATATACATCTTTATGGTACGTTGTAGTGTGGTTTTGTTCGGCCAAGTCTGTCACCATGGGGTGCACCAATTTTGTTCGTCAAGAAGGTCGACGGTAGTTTGCAGTTGTGTGTCAATTATCGTTGCTTAAAAAAAGTGACAATAAAGAATCGCTATCATATATCGTGGATTGATGACTTATTTGATCAACTAAAGGGTGAAATTTGGTTCTCAAAGATTGACTTGTGGTCTGGATATCAGCAGATGCGTGTGAAGGATGAGGATATTCCAAAGACTGCTTTCCGTTGTCGTCATGGGCATTATGAATTCATTGTAATGATGTTTTGCGTGATGAATGCTCCATCTGTATTCATGGGATTGATAAATACTGTGTTCTGTGAGTTCCTGGAAAAGTTTTTGGTGGTTTTCATTGAGGACATCCTTGTGTACTCCACATATGAAGAGGAGCATGAAAAACATCTACATGCTATTTTGGGAGTTCTTCGTAAACATAAACTATTTGAGAAGTTGTCAAAGTGTGAGTTTTGGGCCCGAGAAGTCCATTTCATGGGTCACGTTGTGTCCTAGCAGGGACTAGCTGTGGATCCATCGAAGATAGAAGTAGTTGTGGCTTGGGCAGCCCCAAGATAGTGTCAGAGGTACAAAGTATCCTTGTTCTCACAAGCTACTCTAGGAGGTTCATAGCCAATTTCACCCAAGTTGTGACTCCTCTGACAGCTTTGACTAGGAAGTATCAGGCATTCATATAGACTGATCTGTGTCAGGAAATTTTCAATTATCTGAAGAAGATGTTAGTAAGTTCTCTAGTCCTTTGTCTTCCAGCTGAGGGAGTTTAGTTTGATGTTTTCTGCGATGCTTCACATCTGGGGTTAGGCTGTGTTTTCATGCAGAAGAGGTCAGTTTTAACTTATGGGTCTTAGATGTTGCATCCCCATGAATGCAACTATGCAACCAATGATCTTGAGTTGGCCCCCATGGTGTTTGCTCTGAAGTTGCGGAGACAATACCTCTTTGGTGAGCGCTTTTTGGTTTTCACTGATCATAAGAGTTTGAGGTATGTTTTCTCCCAACATGACATTAACTTGTGACAATGGCAGTGGATGTAGTTCTTACAGGAAAATGAATTCGAAATATCATATACACCTAGAAAAGGGAATGTTTTAGCGGATGCGTTGAGCCGAAAGTCATGTAGGGATGCTGTGTATGAATCTGGTGATTCTTGGAGAGTAATGGAAGAACTGTCAGTATTTTATCTTGACATGGGAAAAGATGGGGGTAGAGGTTGTCTTTTTCATATGATGGTACATTCATCCTTGGTGTAGAAGGTGGAAGAGTCCCAGTTGGGAGATCTAGAGGTGGAGGTTTGGAGAGACCGAGTTGTTTGTGGTGAGGCCCTAGATGGTTGGTCGGAGGACGAACAACACCGAATGTATTATCATGGAAGGATTTTTCTTCCCTTGACGATGTTCGAGACGGTCCTCAGAGAGTTCCATAGTTCACCTTTAGTGGTACATCCTGGCATGCCAACGATGTACCTATCCTTGAGGAGTCAGTTTTGGTGGCCTGGGCAGAAGCATGCGGTTGGGGAGTTTGAGTCTCGATGTGTGGTCTGCCAGAAGGTGAAGGCCGAACACTGTGTTCCAGGTGGTCTTCATCAACCATTAGAGATTACTTAGTGGAAGTGGGAGGACATATCAATGGACATCGTGACTGGTTTAATGCGAGCTCCAGGAGGACATGGTTCTATTTGGTTGGTAGTGGATCATGTAACAAAATTGGCCCAATTTATAGCAATAAAGGAGTCAAGCTCAGTGGAAGTTTTGTCGAGGTAGTATATAGAGGAGGTGATGAGACTTCATGGAGTCCCTTGGATGATCATTTTTGATTGAGATCCTCATTTCACCTCCAGGGTGTGGAGATGACTCCAACATGCTTTAGGTTCTCAACTATGTCTTAGCACTGCTTTTCATCCTCAAACGGATGGTTAGAGAGAGCGAACTGTCCAAAATCATGAAGACATGTTACACTATTGTGTTCTGGATTTTGGAGGCTCATGGATAAGGAACTTACCCTTGGTGGAGTTCTCTTACAATAATAGTTTTCACTCCACCATCATTATGACTCCATTTGAATCCTTGTATGGATGAACTTTTTGTTCTCCATTGTGCTGGACTGGGGTCAGAGAGTCAGAAATTCTAGGACCGGAACTAGTGCAGAATACAACAGAGATGGTTCAGGTGATTCAACAGAGGATGAAGACAGCGCATGATTGTCAGAAAGCATATGTCAATCAAAGAAGGAGACCCTTAGAGTTTAATGTTGGGGATCATGTGTTTCTGAAGGTAACTCCCCGTCGTGGGAAGAAAAGTTTTGGACGTGGAAGTAAGCTTTCTCCCCATTTTGTTGGGCCTTTTGAGGTGTTAGCTCGTGTTGGAGATGTGGAATAGCGAGTAGAACTTCCCCCTCAGATGAGTCGGATAAATGATGTTTTCCATGTATCACAGCTTCATCATTATCTTTATGACAGATCTCACATCATCGATTGGGGAGAGATCAATGTTGGTGATGATGTAACCTTTAAAGACCGACCGGTGGAGATCCAAGACCACTAGGATAAGGTGTTGCGTAGGCGTTCTATTCCTTTAGATCATGTCATGTGGTGACACGGTGGATTGGATGAGAGTACCTGGGAACGTGAGTCACAGATACATGCTCAGTACCCAAAGTTGTTTGATGTTTAACTCTTTTCATGTATCAATGTAGCTTTTGTGGTTATGAAACTTTCATGTTTATGAGATGGCACCCTTTCTTGCTTTGATGGCTTACTCCCTTTTGGGAATTATCTCTATGGGTGGTTGTTCAGACCATGTTTCGTTTTCTCTTTAAGTGGGTTTTGGATTCTCAAGGACGAGAATGTTTTGAGAGGTATCTGATGTAATGGACTGGAACTCTCCGGTCCATTACATTGTGAAAATGTGGTGCTATAGGTGTTCCAAGAAATCAAGGTGACTTGGGGTGCATTTGGGTGGAATTTTAAGGAAAGCTAAAGGGTAATATCTTTCGCACTATTGGCGCATGGTTTGCCTATACCGTGCCGGAAAACTTTGCGAGGATGGTGGTGGGGGCAGTGGAAAACGCATGGTTCATCTAACTGTGCGGCAAAACCATGAAAGGAGTGTTTGATGTGGCAGAAGCTAATGCAGGGTTAGGGAACAGTTTGTCAAACTATGTGGACTAATCGTGCAAGCACTTAAATCTCGATCCTAAAATTGTGGATCGAACTTGTTTTTCCTGTAAATGGTTCGTTTAATCCCCTAAGTGGCCACAACTCGGGATTACCCTTCCTCGAAGGTATGAGAACCTCTCCCAAGCCTTTTGGAGGCGATCTGAAGGCTTCTCTTGGAGAATCGTAGCCGGTTTCATGAGGTATGTGATCATTATTGTTTGGTTTCATAGATCTACATAGATCTACTTGTCCTCTTCTCTCGGTTTCTTAGATATACGCCCGTTATGGGTAGATCTAAGTGCATGGATGACAAATGTGATGAGATTTGGTCTTGATCTTGCTTGGAGGAGAGATATAAGGCAGGGTTTAGGAGAATCGACCCGTGTTTCTTGAGCATTCTTCAACCGTCGTGGTTTTCGTCAGAAACCTTGAGGTAGGGTATTCGTTGCTTCTCTAGTTTTTTATGTGCAATCGTAGAGTTAGAATCATTTATCCCTTTGGATCACAATGGAATTGACCTAATAAAATACTTTGATTCGGATAAATAAATTGTATTGATTGTATGTTATTGCCTCATTTTTTTCTAGATAGTGTGATATCTATGCATTCCTTGCTTAGCGGTTGTTCTTGGTGGAAATTGGTAAATAACGTAAACTGGGTCTAATTAATATTTTTATGGATAATGATAAAGAGGAATGTGAATGCATCTGGTTCCTATTATAATTTTATGTTGATCAAACTGGCATAGTAGACATGTATAATCTTTTGTGATACCTACTGGTTAGGTTCCCGATTTTGGAACCAACGGATTAAATCTGTTATTTCAAGATGGTTTAAAGAATGTGATTGATTGATAATTCCTTTAAGGGTTCTGAGTTACCCTCTTGTTTGTTGAAAGGGCCATATTCCAAAAGATGTGATGTTTTATTTCCTACTGCTTGTGCTATGATGTGACCCTGGAAGGGTGTTGTGATATGTGGAGGCAAGGAGGCCTTTTGGTTATGGCAGCGGATGATGCCTAGAGTGGCGAGATGCATCAGTTAATGCATGTGGGTGTCAGGGAGGACACAAGGGATGATGGAATGGGATGGATGTGATTGTTGGATGCTTGTTGATTCTATGGTTGTTTATCTTTATTACTTTTCCCCACTGCTCAAGGCTGCTGGTCTTGCTTACCCTTCTATCGAAAGAGGCGAAGACACTTGGGGTATGCCAGGTGATTTCTATGTTTAGCCTCTCAAGGGATAATGGGGATACACTCTTGCTATAGGTGGAAATGATACTATGGGTAGTACATCTACCCACTGTGTTGAGCCCCCTTGTGTTTAGTATCATAAGATGCCTTTCTAGAATGCCTGGGAATATGGGAAAGTAATTATGTAATGAATGTTTGAATAAATGTTGTTAACCCATGGGGTTGGAGTTTGATGAAACTTAATGGCTAGTTTGAGATCTTTTGAAAGGACAGTAGAATTTTTTGGTGTGATGTTTATAATGTTTAATGTGGAATTTTTCATGGTTAATTAATGGTTTAAGAATTAATAAATGTATTGGGTAACTAAGAAAAAGGGAATGAATTAATCTAATAAAATTATTTAATTAGTTGGGTGCTTATAGGATTTATAGTCTTGGAAGTAGCAGCCCGGAGTCTGAGATATGTTAGCTGTAGTTGTGCCTACAACAAGGTTATGACCGTAGTGTGGTTGTGAGTTATAGTATTTTCTATACCTTTTGTGTTTCTGTATGCTACTCCACCCTATCAGTAAGGGAAACTGACACCCCGGGGATTCTGAGCCCTGGGGGGGGTGTTTTCCCCAAAATTTTGGTGGGAGGATGAATGACTGACTACCTCCATTGACCCTACTCTCTTCTCTTGGAAGATACTGGTGCCATTTGGAACAACGGTGAGTTTTCCTCATATATGTGTGTAGTGGGATATAATGGCTTGTGGTTATTCTCACACATATATTTTGGATATAGTATCCTATGGACTACTACAGGTGTAACGTGTATAGGCTGTAGGGACTTGAAGATCCTTACTCGGTGTATGGGCTGTAATGGATTGAGGTATAATACCCGACGTATGATATATGTTATGCGAGCTCTGGTGGCTCCCCAAAACTACCTTGTAACTTTTGGTTGTGGGGATGGTGTGGTGCTTCGCCTAGGTGTCTGTCGGCAAGACTTTGTGGTGCACGTGGTGCAGATTGGGGAGAAAAGCCTAGGTGTCTGTGGGAAAGCCTTTGGAGAGAGATGCACATGACGTATGTCATTGGGTCATAGCGGCAAACCCGTGGGGAAGTAGTAAGAGGGAACCCTTGATATTATTTTCTATATTTTATATTCTTGTATGCGTTACTTGGTGAGAGTAGACATGGTTGGGAACTTAGAATACCTGTTTAGGTGATATGTTAGTTTCACTTGTTGTTCACTGTGCTTTAGCATGATTTCATTACTTTTGCATGAGAGACTACATGGAGGATCCTACTGAGTATACTGTTATTCTCACCCTACATATATATAAATTGTTTTTCAGGTCACTTGGAGCCGATTGGAGATCATGATGTTTACTACTAGCTTGTGGTTGCAGGAGGTGATCGGGCTTATGGTTTCAGTTGTTTTTACTTTCCTTTGGGTTCTTGGAGTTTTTCCTATAAAGTTGTATTAATTTTGCATGACATTCCATATATGAATTTCAGTTTATCTTATATCCCAGTTCTATGTTGGATTTTCTTGGTGTCTATCTTATCTATCTCTTCTCCATGTGTTCTCTTAGAGGATAATGCCTCTTATTTGTGTGTTTACTATACCCTCTATGCTAGTCTCCAACCCAGGGCCTTCTGGAGGCGTGTCTCGGGGGGTCATTATCTCCCTTCTCACATTGCCGGCCCAGGAGGGGTACAATTTGGGGGGAGGGGGTCGTGACATAAATACTAATACCACATTCATTAGAAGTCATGTTGACATGATATCAACATGTATTCTATATTATGGATTGTGCTTTTTGAATACCTGTTAATTTGAGTGTGATAAGTGGTACACAAATGAAGAACATTATACAGGTTTTTTTGATGAATTTTCCAAAATTTAGATTTACATCATGGATCCCGATCAGAATCTATTGAAATAAGTTCTCTATGAAATCATACAAATTCATTGATTTAGTTTTGTGAAAGGTGCTCTTGTGGAAAATCAAACCTTATTTCATGGAAATCTATAGATATGGTATGTCGATCCAAAATTACCCATATTGCATCATTCATTCATTGAGTTATTGGTAGTCCAGTGAAAAAACCATAGTAAAGTAATCATATTTCCCAGTGGGAATAATAATAGGTTGTGTAACTGTAACACCCCAAACTTCCACGGTACACTTTCCTTTGAATAATACAATAGCATGTGTTTTATGCAATTTTGATGTTCTAACACACACCACAACCAATCAAACTAGCAGGTATGAATAGTAATACCCAGCTTTTGAAATTTTATAAATTTTATCTTTCAAAATGGACTTCATTTTTGGATTTTTAATATTGAAATTATCCTAGGGGGAATTTTTTGTATTTTCATGAAAACGTTCAATTTTTTATGAATAGTAAAAAACATCAAGTTATAGTTTAAAACCAAAATTTTATTTAAATAATTATTTATTTTATTTAAATATATTTTAGGTCAAAATAGATACATAATACCTATATAAGTTCAATGTAATTAATTGGAGTCAGTTTATAAAATTTTTAGATATATATAAATTTCATAGAACTTTTCACCGTCTTTTAGCCACCTCATATGAGAAGTTGAAAATTCAAATAAAACATAATTTTACTGCTTCTGTTAGTGGAATTTTGAAAATCCGAGAGACATGGTTAATATCAAGGAGTAAAATGTGGTTAAAAAAGATAAAAATAATTTTTGGTGAATAGTAACTTTTTTCGTTTATTTACCACTGTTAAAAATAAATAGGTTAATTAAGGGTAAAAATGTTATTATTATTACCCTAACACATGTCCTTATTCAATTTGATAAGTATATTTTGACCAAAAAAACCTTATAAATAAAATATGAACCTCTTTGTTTCATTTGGATTATATTAGGACATTTATTATTATTTAATTAAAAGGGGAGTTAAAATAGTTAAAATCAATGTTTAATAAATAATTTTTTTTAATATGGGGTTATACATAAGATAAATACTATTATAAATATTAATTATAAGTATAAAAATATTTCCTACATAATGGTATTTTATTTATATTTTGTAGACATTAAATAATTTAATTTATTTATGACACAATGATGATTTAGTAATTAATTAATTAATAATATATTAAAATAATTGATATTATAAGTTTCCAAATAATTGTAATTTGACACTTTTTAGGAATTACACTAACTTTTTAAGTTTATTTGACATATTATGGTTGGTTAGATGAATTGTTTTCTAAGTAATAATGTTGTTATGAATTTAGAAAAAACAAAATAACAAACAGTGTCAAAATTGACAAAAAAAGAGTTTTTAAAACAAATATTATATTATTAAATGATATTATATTTCTAAAAAAATAATTTTTGTCCAAAACACTTATATAATGATAGTTTTATCATTAATGACCCACTTGGGGTTCTCATTGAAGTGTATTGTATGTTTATTAACCATATAATATAATAATACAAAGAGATATGGTAAATGTCAAACTACTTAACTAAGAGTTAAATCTAAAAGATAAAGTTAATATAGTGACCCAAACCTATCTAAAACCTATATTTTGAGTGGTTTTCGATCCTTACCAACCTTATCCTTTAAATAATCCATTTTTGAGCCAATAGAAACCGAAAATGATTTTATTATAAAATAATATTTCAAGATTTTCCTATGGTGCCCCTCACCCCTCTTATAAAAGGGAACTCCCCCTTCTCTTTAATTCAAACCTTAAAATCCATTTGTCTCGGCCATAATCTACCCAAATACCATCTCAACTTCCCTCACTTAATCCTAGAAGACATCCTTTAGTCAGAAATCCAACATAAGGAGACCTTTTGATCAAATCAAAACGAAGAACCGGAAGAAGAGGTAAATATCTCACCAACTCTTTCAAGTTCTTTTCTTCTTCCACTTACTTTTTCATTGTTGTTTCCATTATAAAATAATAACTAAAGTATATTCTATATACTGCGATGTTATTATAAAAAATTGACACCCCAATTCATTATTCTATCAACCCTTTGAATGACATGTCACCATACTTGCGTACGTATAGCTTACCATCTCCACGTCGTGGTGTAATTGTTATTCATTACTTTATTACTTGGATGGGTATAATAATCATGTGTAATTGATGTAACAAATAAATATAACATGATAATTTTTCTGTACATATGATATAACATCCAATTATATATTATTTTGATATCAAAATAATGATATTGTCGCTCGTGCATACGTACAGATTACCATCTCCACGAACGCGATGAGATTCATTCCCCATCGTATCCATTCAAGATTAATTTTCATTTGATGATTAAAAATAATGATTAATGGCTTTATATCATTATGTATATGAATAAGATACATCCCATCCAACACTAATTAGACTCTCATAATAAATAATATAAAGGAAAACAAATTTCTTAACACCCGAAACAACAATAATACTAAGATATTATTAACAAGGAAATGTTAAAATATCATATATGATATCATATTAATGTATAGGATTATTTTATAATTTAATAACAATTATTTCACCATTACACTGGAGTTTAACCTACCCTCGACCAAGGAAGTGTACAATATAAGGGTTTATTTCACAATCTCTTCATTATTCGAGGTTGTTTAGACGTAATTATCTACTATGACCTCTTTATCATCCACAACCATGATTCTTAAGAATGTATTTCAAAAAATTATTACTATTTAATTTAATATTGGTTAAAGTCATTTATACATTTTTTGTAATTTTTATATGATGTTTATAAAGGAAATGTTCTGTTGTTTTCCAAAAAAATGTCCTTTTTAAACTTTTCGACAAAATTAAGGTAAAAATGTCTTTTTTAACTTATACAGCGGGTGCATCTATTTTCTGCCATCCTAAAATTGTCAAATAATCCCTTACAATCTTATAAGAATATTTTCAAATTAAATGTTTTATTTTATAATTATGTGACTTTTAAATTATTTAAAAAAATAGATATTTCTCTCAAATAGTTTTGATTTCATCTATGTCAACATCCTTTGATGGATTTTAAGCTTATATAAAGTTGATATATTATGATACAAAACCTCCATATTGTATTAAAGGTTTTGTGATACGTTTGACTGTGGATGTGTTATTTTTATACCATTCATGGTTTATGGATAAAGTATTGACATTTGGTATGATAGTTTTAATAAGAATGTTTATGTTCGGTTTAAACATGTTCATATGTGGAATGCATTGGACTTAGTTATTGATGGGTAGAGCCAGATATAGCTCCTCTATGCATCTGTAGGTATCATGGAAAAAATTATTGTCTTGGCACAAGGCCTTGACAAAATCTTATTTGTAGTCTTGGTATGCATTCCATCATTATGAAAGTGGTTATTGGTATGGAATGTGATTATTCGACTAGTAGAATATCCATGTGAATAAGTAAATGGAATTATTTCCATTTATTTTTTCCATGTTATTCTGAAGATCACGATTAAAAGGATTTTGTTTTAGTTATTCATTTGCTTAAATATTTATTCTTATATATCATTGTTTCTGCTATAATGTTATCCTTACTAAGCATCTGAGCTCACCCCTTTCTATGTTTTTCTCATGAGGAAGTGAAGAAGTATTTTATGACTGACCTACAGGGATAGTCTGAGGGGATATGAGTGTTAACTAAAGAGACATGTCGTTGTATTTTCCCATTTTATCATGTAATGTAAGACTTATGAATATATCTAGTGTTTCCAAGGCTTCTAAACTAATCAGTGTTTTAAGAATTGATCTTTTGTGATCATTCCAATGTTATGTAATAATGCACTGATACTAGGTAACTGGGGTTGGGGCGTTACAGTTGGTATCAGAGGAAGTTTAGTACAAACCTTATAAACTAGATTTATATAAACTCTAATTAGATCACATAGCCCTAAGATAGTCTTTGAGTATTAGAATAGAAGAACATCCTAGAATTTTGGTATTGTATTGATTTTGTGTGTTTTCTGAGAAATACATCCCTGTCTAGATATGGGAAGGTAGATGTGGCTCTTGGAAAGATGTACCTAGGGGTAAAACTCTAAAACACCAGTTTGAGCTAGACTCGAACGAGAACTGGTGCACGACTACGGGCCTTGCTGTACTGTGTGTTACAACACTCCCGGGGGATATGCCTATGAAAAATCTAATTTTATTTATTAACCATTATGAAGGGTTTATGAGTATATACTTCCTCCAGGAAAACATTTTTATTATTATGGATTATATCCATAAACTGTTCAATTTATATTAAGTTTTTTACAAGTTTGGATATATGTAATGCGACTCATAAACTAATATAGATTAGGCCATTGTTTAGAAATGACACCTAGTGGAAGGAATGGAAACCATATCGATTCACGTACTCCATGTATGGATTTCCCTCCTTCTCAAGATAATTATAGTGGACCTAGTGATACAACTGGTGCTGATAAACTTATCACCATATTGGGACAACTCACTTAGCTTATGAATAATAGACTTAACCGTATAGATCACCCCGACCCACAACCTGGAGGATCAATGTTAGATCTCTTCATGAGGGAATAACCACCAACATTCAATGGGAGTAAAAATCCTTTGGTAGCTGAGGAATGGATAAGTTCTTTAGGGAGAATATTCCACACCTTGGGGAGTAGAGAAAGGAAAAAATTTGTCATGGCAGTTTACCACCTCACTGGAGATGCTGATCAATGGTGGTCATTGGTTAAAAACACAAAGGAAGATGATGAAGAATCAAATATGTAATGGAGGGAGTTTAAAGAGCTTTTCTCCAAAAAATACTTTCCCCATGACCATCAAGCAGATATGGAAAGACAATTTCTGAGTCTAAGGTAAAAGCCAGATGAGAATGTCGTAAAATATGAGGCTAACTTTACAAGGATAGAAATGCATACTGCAGATTATATATACAACGCAAGAAGTAATATTGATCATTTATTTCATGGGTTAAAACCATTTCTCCATCGAGCATTAGTCTCACAATCCTTCTCATTATACGATGATATTGTCTCATGTGCTATCAAGTCCGAAAAATAATTCTCTAAGTCATATGACTTTAAATCAAAGAAAGAGAAGAAGAGATCTACTGATCACTCTGGAAATGGAAATAAGGGGAAGAAGGGAAAAGATGAATATCCATCTTATAGTAAATTTGTTATGAAACACCCCGGTACCTTCTTGAAGGGAATGGAAGTCTATAACAAGTGTGGTGAAAAAGGCCACCAAGCTCATGATTGTAAGGGGAAGAAATAAGCTACCAATGTTTAATGCTACAATTGCAGGGAGATGAGACATTATGAGAATGAATTTCCTAAGAGTTAGGGGAACTATCCTCAAAAATGTCCAATGGACCAAGGCCAAGCTTAGTCTATCACTACTGTTAAGGTAGAAGCTTTGATTGACATGGTGGCAGGTAATTTAATTGTTTCCTCAAGTTTAGAAAATGATTTATTTGATTCTAGATCATCACATTGTTTCACTTCATCTCAGTTTTCTAAGAAAATTAGTTATTTCCAATTTGATTTGACAAGGGATTTTTTAGTCAAATATCCAAAGGGATGTATCGTTGGAACAATTTTTTGTGAATATGTTTCCATTAGAGCATATAAATGTTCTTTATCTGTCGATCTCATCGTCATACCTATGACCGAGTTTGATAAGATCCTTAGTATGGATTAGATTTCAGACCATGATGAGAAGATTTATTATAAGAAGAAGGAGGTTATGATTTTTGATGATGATGATAAAGAACACCAAATCTTTAGTGAAGAAACGTCACCAGTTAACTCTTATCTACATCCACCCCTAGTATCTCAACTAAATTGAATTATTGGGGAGTAAGAGAATGAAATATATTTGGGTGAGGAATGGATTGTTCAAATAGAGGATATACATATTGTGAATGAATATGTTGTTGTGTTTCTAGAAGATTTACCTGGACATCCTCTAGAATGAGAAATTGAGTTTTCCATTGATTTAATTCCTGGATCAAGTCCCATATCGTAGACCCATTATAGAATGGAAACTGTGGAATTAGTGGAACTAAAGAAACAACTAGAAGAATTGAGTAATAAGGGATTTATTCACCCTAGTGTTTCTCCATGGGGAGCCCCTGTCCTTTTTGTTAAGAAGAAATATAGATCTATGAATTTATGTATCGATTATAGGGAGATCAATTATATAACAATAAAGAACATGTATCACATACCTTGCATTGATGATTTATTTGACCAACTACATGGAGCTCAATAATTTTGAAAGATTGACCTTCGATCTGGATACCATCAGTTGTGTGTGAAGAAGGAAGACATTCCATAGACAACATTTTAAACCAGGTATGGGTATTACGAGTTTACAGTAATTCCTTTTGGACTGACTAATACACCATCTATCTTCAGGGATATAATAAAAGGAGTTACCAAGGAATATCTCAATGATTGTTTGGTTGTATTTATTGATGATATCTTGGTATACTCAAAAATCTACAAAGATCATAAAAATCACTTGCGCATTATCCTGAAGACTATTAGAAGACATGAGTTATATTAGATGTTTAGCAAGTGTGAATTATGGCTTCAAGAGATTTCTTTTCTTGGACATATTGTCTCTATGTTTGGATTATCTGTTGATCCTTATAATACAAGAGCAATCCAATAATGGCCAGCACCGACGAGTATACCTGAGGTACAAAGATTTATTGGTTTAGTAGGTTATTATCGACATTTTATCCAGAATTTTGTTCGGTTGGCTAACCCATTAACAAAGCTCACACGTAAAGGGCTTAAATTTGATTGGAAAAAATATTGTGATGAAGTTTTTGAAGAACTAAAGAGATGATTATACAATGCTCCAATATTGAATCTACCAACTGAGAATGATGGGTTTATTATTTATAGTGATGCTTCAAAGAAAGGACTTGGTTGTGTCTTTATTCATAATGATAGGGTTATTGCCTATGCATTATGACAGCTAAAAACTCATGAGAAAAACAATCCTACTCCTGATCTTTAGTTAGCAGTTGTAATATTTTCTTTTAAGATATGGAGACACTATCTATATGGTAACAAAAAGTGATATTTATACTGATCACAAGAGTTTGATGTATATTTTCTCACAGAAAGAGCTCAACATGAGGCAAACGAGATGGATTGAACTACTCAAGGATTATGATTAAATGATACAGTACCACCCAGGGGAGGAAAATAAGGTGGAAGATGCTTTGAGTAGAAAGGATCATGGATTTTTGAACAGGATGCGAGTTGAAGGAGATCCTATTTTCATGAATCTAGTGAAGATGGATATGGGAATTACCATGGAAGGTGAAACATCAATGATTTTTCAAATGGTTTCCTAACCATATTTATTAGAAAGGATAAAGAGTTCTCAGACCGATGATAAAGAGTTTCAAAAGAAGATTAAAGCTATGAATGATGGGATATTGAGTGACTTTGTGTATAAAGATGGAATTTTGAAATTTGGGAAGGGGCTTTGTGTTCCCGTTATACCTGATCGAAAACAGAATTGTTGGATGATGCTCATAGTTCCAATTTTTCTATACACCCTGGGAGCACCAAAATGTATAGAGACTTGAAGGAACATTTTTGTTGGGACAACAAGAAGAATGAGATTGCTGATTTTGTGTCAAGATTTATGGTTTTTCACCAAGTGAAAGATGGAAAGAAAAATCCTGGAGGAGTCATGCAACCTCTTCCCATACCTGAGTGGAAATGTGATAATATTACAATGGAATTTTTCACAGGACTACCAAAGACTCTTAGAAGGAAAGATGCAATATGAGATATTGTTGATCGTCTTAACAAGTAAGCACATTTTCTTGCTATAGGAGAATATTTACCACTTGAAAGTCTAGAAAGACTATATATTAATGATGTTTTAAGAGTTTATGGAGTACCCCTATCGATTTTTTCGGATCGTGATCCACATTTTACATCAAGATTCTAGAAAAGTCTTTAGAAAGCCCTGGATACTGAACTTCGTTTGAGCACAGCCTACCACCCCCAAACAGATGGGCAATTAGAACAAACTATTCAAACCTTAGAAGACATGTTGAGATCATGGTCACTTGACTTTCAGGGAATATGGGATCAATATTTACCTATGGTGGAATTTTATTATAACAATAGCTTCCATTCAAGTATTCAGATGGCACCATATGAAGCGTTATATAGAAAGAGATGTTTCACACCAACATATTTGGATGATGTTATTGAAAGACAACTAGTAGGCCTATAACTGGTGGAGGAAGCAATGGAAAATGTGAAAGTAATCTAAAAACACATCAAAACAGCTCAAAATAAGCAGAAGAGATATACTGATAACTGATGGAAGGATTTGTAATTTAAGGTAGGAGATTATGTTTCCTTGAATGTTTCTCTATTAAAGGGAGTTATATGCTTCAGTAAGAAAGGTAAATTGAGTCCCATGTACATCAAACCTTTCTAAATTCTATAATGAATTGGGGTTGTAGCTTATTGTTTTGCAATGCCGTCAAGTCTCTCCAAAGTTCACGATGTTTTCCACATATCACTATTGAGAAAGTACATGCGATACCCAACGCATGTACTCACCTATGAGGAATTTGAATTGGAACTCGATCTGTCTTATTGTGAAGAGCTTGTCAATATTCTTGGTACAAGAGGCCATGTGCTGAGAAACCAGACAACTCGTCTGCTAAAAGTTCTATGGAGAAACCATTAGATGAAGAGGCAACATGGTAACCCGAGGAACGTATGATAGAGAACCAACTGAGTCTTTTTATGCAGTTATATTTGAGAAATTTTGAGGAAAAAATTATTTGAAGGAGGGGAGACTGTAACACCCCATGCTTCCACGATATTCTTCTCTTTGAATAAAACAGTTGCTTGTGTTTTACGCAACTTCAAGGTTCTAACACACACCACAACCAATCAAACTAGCCGTTATGAATATTAATACCCATTTTTTGAAATTTTATAAATTTTATCATTTAAAATGGACTTCATAATTGGATTTAGAATATCGAAATTAGCCAAGGGTGAATTTTTTGTATTTTTTTGAAAACATTCAATTTTTGATGAATAGTAAAAATACACTGAGTTATAGTTTAAAACCGAAATTTTATTTAAATAATTATTTATTTTATTTAAATTTATTTTAGGTAAAAATAGATACATAGTACCTATATATGTTCAGTTTAATTCATTGGAGTTAGTTTATAGTACTTTTAGATATATAAAAATTTATTGAATTTTTCACCGTCTTTTACCCATATACTAGGAGAATTTGAAAATTGACATAAAACTTAATTTTTTTTGCTTCTGTGAGAGGAATTTCAAAAATCCTAGAGACATTATTAATATAAAGGAGTAAAATGTGGTTCAATAAGATGAAAATAATTTTTGGTGAATAGTAATTTTTTACTTTTGTTATCCACAGTTAAATGTAAATAGGGTAATTAAGGGTAAAAATGATATTATTTTTACCCTAAAACATGTTCTAATTATATTGGATAAGTATATTTCGACCAAAAAAGTCCTTATGAATAAAATATTAACCTCTTTGGTCCACTTGGATTAGATTAGTAGATTTATTATTATTTAATTCAAAGAAGAATTGAAAGAGTTAAAATCAAAGTATAATAACTAAAACATTTTTAATACAAGGTTATACATAAGATAAATTTTATTATAAATATTAATTAGAAATATAAAATGATTTCCAACATAATGGTAATTTATTTATATTTTTTAGACATTAAATAAGTTGATTTAGTTATGACACAATGATGATGCAGTAATTACCTAATTAATGAAATATTAAAATAATTTATAATATAAATATCCAAATAAATGTAATTTGAGAATTTTTTGGAGTTCAAATAATTTTATAAGTTATTCAGACATATTATGGTTGGTTAGATGAATTTTTTTGGAGTAATAATTCTCTTATGAATTTAGCAAAAACAAAATGCGAAATAGTGTCAAAATTGACATAAAAGAGTTTTTAAAACAAATCTTATATTAGTAGTTGATATTCTATTTCTAAAAATCTATGTTTTGGAAAAAAAAACCTATATAATAATAGGTGTATCATTCAAGAACCACTTGGGTTTCTCTTGGAAGTATATAGTAAGTTTATTAACCATATAATATAATAATAAAAAGAGACATGGTAAATGTCAAACTATTTAACTAAGAGTTAAATCTAAAATATAATGTTAATATAGTGACCCAAACCTATCTAAAAACTATTGGTTGAGAGGATTTTGACCCATACCCACCTTATTATTTAAATAATACATAATTTAACCATTAGAAACCGAATGTTTTTTTATTATAAAATAATATTTCAAGCTTTTTCTAAGGTTCCCCTCACCCCTCTTATAAAATGGCACTTCCACTTATCTCTAATTAACTCCTTAAATGCCATTTTTTATAGCCAAACTCTTCCCAAATATCCTATCAACATTCCTCACTTAATCCTAAAGGCCTTTATTTAGTCATAAATCCTTCTTAATGATCCCTTTTGATCAAATCAAAAGGAAGAACCCGAAGAAGAGGTAAATATCTCACCACATCTTTCAAGTTCCTTTTTTCTTTCACTTCTTTCTTCTTTGTTGTTTCCATTATAAAATAATAACTCTAGTATCTTCTATATACTGTGATGTTACTTAAAATATGGTACAACACAATTCATTATTCTATCTGCCCTTTTAATGACATGTCACCATACGTGCGTACGTACGGCTTACCGTCTCCACGTCATGGTGTAATTGTTATTCAATACATTATTATTTGGATGGGTATAATAATGATGTGTAATTTATGTATATAATAAATATAACATGATAATTATTCTTTATATATGATATACCATCCAATTATATATTATTTTATTATTAAAAGAATGATATTGTCGCTCGTGCATACATACGGATTACCGTCTCCATGAACGAGATGAGATTCATTCTCCTTCGTATCAATTGAAGATTAATTTTAATTTTCTAATTAAAAATAATGTTTAAAGACTTTATAGGATTATGTATATGAATAAGATACTTCCCATCCATAAAAAATATTACTCACATAATAATAAATATAAAGGAAAACGAATCTGTTAACACCTGAAACAACGATAATACTGAGATATAATTAACAAAACAATGTTAAAAGATCATATATCATGTCATATTAATGTATATTATTCTTGTATAATTTAATAACAATTACTTCAAAATTATACAGTAGTTTAACCTGTCCTCGACTAAGGAAATGTACAAGGTAAGGGTTTATTTCACAATCTCTTCATTATCCGAGGTTGTTTATACGAAATTATCTACTGGGACCTATTTATCATCCACATCCATGATTCTTAAAAATATATTTCAAAACATTATTAATATTTTGTAGAATATGGGTTAATGTCATTTATACCCTTGTTTGACTTTTTATAAGATGTTTATAAAGGAATATTTCTATCGTTTTCAAAACAAGGTCCTTTTTAACCTTTTCGACAAAATTAAGTTAAGAATGTCTTTTTTAACTTATACGATGCGTGCAGATATTTTCCACCCTTATAAAAGCATCAAATATTCCCTTAAAAGCTTATCAGAATATTTTGAATCTAAATGTTTTATTTTAATATTATGTGTCTTTTAAACAATTTCAAAAAAAAGAGATATTTCTCTCAAATAGTATCGATTTCATCTATGTCAACATCCTTTGTGGGATTTTAAGCTTATTTGAAGTTGATTTATTATGATACAAACAAAACCTCGATATTTTATTAAAGGATTTGTGATATGTTTGACTGTGGATGTGTTATTTTAATACCATTCATTGTTTATGGATAAATTATTGAAATTTCGTATGCCAGTTTTAATATGAATGTTTATGTTATGTTTAAACCTGTTTATATGCGGAATGCATTGGACTTAGTAAGTGATGGGTGGAGCCTACTATAGCTCCTTGATGCAAAGGTTGGTCTCATTAGACAAACTAGTGTCTTGGAACAATTCCTTGTCAAAATCATAATTGTAGTCTTGGAACAAGGCCTTGACTTTGTGGTTAGGATGTTCTGGTATTATGCATTCAATCGTTATGAAAGTGGTTATTGATATTGCATGTGATTATTCGACTAGTAGAATATACATATGAATAAGTAAATGGAATTATTTCATTTTATTTTTTCCATGTTATTCTGAAGTTAATGTTTGAATGGCTTTTGTTTGAGTTATACATTTCCTTAAATGTTTATGCTTATTTATGAAAATTTCTGCTATAATGTTATCCTTACTGAGCATCTGAGCTCACCCCTTTATATGTTTTATTTTTTCCAAGGATTTGGAGTAGTATTTTATGACTGACCTATAGGGATAGTACGAGGGGAAATGAGGGTGGAATATGGAGACTATGTTATTTTAGTTTTCAATTTTATCATGTAATGTAAGACTTATGATTGTATCTAGTGTTTCCAAGGCTACTAAACTAATCAATATTTCGAGACCTGATCTTTTGTGATCATGCCAATGTTATGTAATAATGCTCTGACTCTAGGTAACTGGGATAGGGGCGTTACAATAACTCCACTAGAATATTGCCTTTCATCCTTCAACTATTGATATACTAAACATATAAATACAAAACCAGAATTTTTTTGATTCATATTATCCCACTATAAATATATCTAAAAATATCAATACATATTAGTTATATGAGGGAGTATAATGATTTAAGAGCAACGGTAATCATCAAACAACATTTTTTTCTCATGTATAGAGGGATGAAAAATCCACCTCCCAAAATTCATAAATCAATTATCATACATGATGTCTTCTTACATCCCATCAGTCAAAACTATAATTTTCTTTTGTAGATTGTTATCATGAGGTTGAGACCATTTAATCATTTTTAGTAAAGATGGTTGGGAAACAAATTGGAAAATTAGTTGTGTTTCACCATTACATATAATTATCATATCAATATTTTCTATATGCACATAAATAAGATCGTTTTCAATCTTAATTATTTTCAAAACTCCATGGTCCTTCCCACTCAATGCATTTTCTACAGAATTATCTATCCCATGGTGGTAGTGTATTGTAAAATAAAAATCCATGAGTAGCGCGATCTGTTATCTTTGCCTCTTTTCTAGTTCATTATGTGAGGAGATATATTTCAAGATTTTTTGAACTATATATATATCACATATCTTTTCATAGAAAAAATATCTCAATATTTTTAGATAAAATATTACAGCTTCTAAATTAAGATAATGAGTTAGATAGTTATTTTAATGAGTTTATAACAACCATTATCTATAGTCAATGACTATATCATTCACGATAAAGGAACAACCATTTCATTTATTTGATGTGTCACTATAAATAAAAAACCTACCACTTCTTGATGGTAGAGTTAGTATCATAGAATTCACTAATCTTCTAATCAATTCTTCAAAACATTCATCCACATTCATTTGTCCATAAAAATATTACACATTTATGAGTAATCTTGGTTATGGAATTTTCTAATACAGGAAATTTCAGAATAAAACATTGATAATTACATACTAAACCAATAATACTATGTCACTTAGAAATGTCTGTTGGTGTAAGATCTTCATAAATCACCTTTTCCTTCACAATATCCAAAGTGATTACATCCATAGTGAAAATATTTCCATGAAATGAAATTTATTGAAACCACAATCCAAATTTTCTAAATATTAAATACAATACATTTCTTATTATAGTCTTTAGAACAATGTTAATGCAATTCTCATGGGTTCATATCTTCTAGATTATAACATGATAACATCAATAAATACAACAAAAGAGTCATCATGATATTACTTGAAATCTATATTAATTAGATAATGAAAATAGAGGATTTATTAGTCTGACTGAAATGCATTACATTAAACTCATAATGTCCATACCTGGTCTGAAACCTTTTCTTTTGAATATCTCACTCGTGAGACACAACTACTGATATCCTGATAGAATGTCGATCTTAAAAAAATATTTTCTTCTCTGAGGTTGATCAAATAAATAATCAATATGATTTAGTGGATACTTGTTATTTATTGTAAAATATTTGATTTCCCCGTAGTCAAGATACAACCTCATAGATCCATCATTGGTCAAGACAAAAGAATAGGGGATCCCAATAGGGAAACACTATGGATGATAATTCCCTTTTCACTAAATTCCACTAGTTCATTATTTTCCTCTACTAATTCCATTCTATCTATTCTATAAGGAGTCCTAGATATTGGCCTTGCACTAGGAATTAAATAAATATGTAACAAAACTTCCCACTACGAAGGTTTTTAGGTAAATCCTTTAAAAAAATTAAATATATTCTTGTAGAAAAGGTTCGACCCCAATTTGATGATTTCTATACCCACCTATAGATGTTGTTTTATATTACGAACATATAATTTCATTTAGTAAGGCTATTAGGTGCAATGACCTGAATCCGGATCCACTCAACTAGTACCCCGTACCCAGTTCACTACATGGTCTCAAGCACATTTCCCCAAATGCCAGAGGGTGCTGACTAGCAGCAAGAGCCTTGGTGAGTCATTGGGGGAAACTATGCCCTAATTTTGTAAGGTATACAAGGGAAAGGAAATAACAGTAAATAGGGAAGCAATAAACATCATACAATAACTAAAACTAAACAACGGAAGTAATTAATATATAGTAATGATGCTAATGATTATGCAGGTACAAGTATCTTAGGAAAATAGAAAAACACAACAAGGTGGTGAAATATAACTGAGAAACAAAGGATGAAAAGAAAACAGTAACTCCAGCAGCATTGTAGTCCTAAGCTCAGTACTATACTCTATAGCACCAACCATAAATCATGTACTTGATGTAGAAGGGACACATTCCTTATCCACACCTGGAACCATATAACCTGTTTTGGATGAAATCAGGACCCAAACAATGTGTGAGACTAATCCCAGTAGGCAACCACCAAAAGATCTATGCCCCACTGTTAGTGAGTAATATAGTAGATGTAATGAAAGTAAATGTAGTAATGAACTAGGAGTACACAAGTAAAAAATCCTACTAATTACCATTCAAATTCATCTAACAATTCATTCATTCATTTAATTAACCAACCAAGGAATCTAGGCCAGCTCTCTATTCCAAGGTAAATAGGTAACACAACAGGCATCAAAAGACTACCTAAACTAACAAGCATTCTAAAAGATCCAATATTGTGCTTTGGTTTGGTAGACTCATCTAAACTAACCGAACAATCCACAATCACACTGACTCTCTAGGTGGCTCAAACTAGTAGACCCCTATAGTGAAGTAAACAGACAAAGGCATAGACAATCTGGGAAACACTAACATCGATTCCCCTGTGGTCTTGCAACGATATCTTCAAAATCACTGAGGAACTCTTATGTATAATTCATCCCATGGTCTCGATACGTGTGTAAACTAAGGAATCTCTTAGGAAGCCCAATGTACAACTACTATAGGTCCTGCGTACGAAAATAATTCCAACAAACCCCCTAGGGAAGCACTAAACCGTCTATTCCCTCTTTGGTCTCCCGCACCAGGTTATCATAGCCCTGAGCAGTCCAGTCATGCGTAATCGACTATCAGTAGCCCTAAGTATGTTTAGAAACTACTTGGATAAAATCTACAATGCATCAAAATCATTAAAATAGAAGGAAACACATGCAATTAGTAATAGCAACCAAACATGCAATTGGAGTACGGTTTTCCTTGAAGGAAAACTGTGAAAAACGGTGATAAACATCCATATTGGGATAACACCCATGAAATGATCCTCAGACATGCAAACAAGAATATATTATTATCAATTTAACTTAAGAAAACATGAAATCTAAGGCAATTAAGCAATAGGACCAAAATCCCTAACCCAAGATACAAGAAACATGGGAATCTGACACTTTTGCACAAAAAATCAAAGACATTCAACATAAGGAAACAAGACACCTACCTAAATCCAAGGAGAACAATATACTTGAACCTCGGCCCATGAATCAGCCTATAATGGATTGGATCTACAAAAGTGTCTAAAAATTTCAACCTACGATAACTCTCATAAGAGAAGGAATCATAAAATGTGGCCATGGATGAACCAAGAACTCATCGCTAAGATTCTATTACAACCGACGGTGTTCTATATAGATAAATAGTGACGGATCAGCGTCTCGGAGAACATTCAGCCTCCTCGGATGCTCTGGATAGAAAAAGGCGAAGACGAAGATGGAAATAAGGATTATACATGACCTTGGTCCATTTAATGAAAAAAAGAAAGTACACGGCGTGTACTTATGGAGTACACGGTGTGTACATGCCTTTTCCGTACTCCACTTTAGGTGGCCTCCAATTAACCCTTACATGGCCGTGTGTGTGGCCATGACACAACCAGCACCTATATTCTAGTGGCATCAAAGTATACAGCATGTACTTATAAAGTACATGACATTTAATCTGAAAATTTCTAGATTTTCCCCCTTTTCTCAAAAACTACCAGAAAAGGAAAAAAATACCGGAAAACAAGATCCGGGTTCTTACAAACTTCCCGCAAAATGAAATTCATCCCTGAATTTCCCTAACAAGGTGGCGAAGAAGAAACCCTGAACAACTCTATCCACTTTGATCGCATATTGGACTCCCTCTCCCAAGTCTCATCCAGTACGCGTCTGTGCTTTCATATCACCCACACGAATGGAACAGACCAGCCATGGAGTACCATTTCACTTCGATCAACAATCCAGATAGGATGCTACTTGAAAGATGCATCCTGCTCCATCTCAACCTCATCGGGTTGAAAAACATGAGATGGGTCTGATATATAGTTGTGAAGCTAATAAACATGAAAGACATCGTACGTATCCTAGTACCTCTGAGGTAACTGCAACCTATAAGAAACCGTCCCGACTCTTTCCAGAACCTCAAACGGCCTGACATGTCTCAGTGAATGCTTACCCCATCTCTTGACCCTATTGTGTCACAACCTCGAGGTAACACATAAGAAAACCTGATCTCCGACCTTGAAATCCGAAGGTCGTCTTCGTTGATTGACATAAGATTTCTTCTGAGACTATGCAGTAGCCATCCTTTTCTGAATCAACTCCATCTATTCTATGGACTCCTGAATCAGACGAGGTCCCAACATAGATGCCTCTCCTACCTCCAACCAACACAAGGGTGATCGACCCGACCTACTGTACACAGCCTCATAAGGTGCCATATGAAAAGTTTCTTGAAAACTATTAATGTAGGAAAACTACATTAGAGGTATATGTCTCTACCAAGAAACTCTAAAATCAAGGATGCATTCTCGTAGCATGTCCTCTAGCACATGAATCATGCTCTCTGACTAGACATCTATCTAGGGATGGTATGTTGTACTCAAAAGTACCTGCGTACACAAAGACCTCTGTAGACCTTGCTAGAAATGTGACATAATAAAGGTATCCCTATCTAAAATGATAGAACTCAGAACCCCATTCATATGTACAATCTCATGAATTTACAACCATCCAAGATCTTCAACACCGAAGGTCACCTTAATCTACAAGAAGTGAGAAACCTTTCGTGAGCCT
Source organism: Viscum album (assembly GCA_963277665.1). Taxonomy (NCBI): domain Eukaryota; kingdom Viridiplantae; phylum Streptophyta; class Magnoliopsida; order Santalales; family Viscaceae; genus Viscum; species Viscum album. Next base: position 886,892 of record CAUJRU010000210.1, read on the forward strand.
GTCAATGAAAACCCATACTGCATCATTACCTCGAGGCGGTCTCGGTAACCCTGTCATTAAGTCCATCATGACATTATTCCACTTCCACTCAGGAATGGGAAGCTTCTGTAAAGGCCCTACTGGTCGCTGGTGCTCCGCCTTCACCTGTTGACAGGTGGAACACCTCATGACAAAACAAGAAACATCTCTCTTCATACATGGCCACCAATACTGGTGGTGTAGGTCATGATAAATCTTGGTGATGCCAGGATGAACTACCCAAAGTGAGGAATGAAAGTCTCACATAAGCTCCTCGCATATATTTTTTGGCACCCATATGCATCCTTGGAAACACAAGATCTCACCCTCACCTATGGTCCATCAGGGAAGAGGGTTCTCTCATGACACGCTTTCCGTAGGAATAGGCCTTTAGAATCTGATAGCTGCCTTATTCAAACTCGGTCATGAAAGGTTGAGGTAATAGCTATAGAATAAAGAAAATACTGACACTATCTGTCGTGCAACTCCAAATGCATTTCGAAGAATAGAGCCATAAGCCGCCACTCACTGTTGGCCTCCTGAACTACAAATATCTGAGTCCTCCTGCTCAATGCATCTTCCACAACGTTGCCTTTCCCAGGCATATAAGAAATATCAAAATCAAAAGACTATAGGTACTCAACCCACCTCCGCTGTCTCATATTCATTTCACTCTGCGTGAAGATATAATTGAGGCTCTTGTGGTCAGTATATACCACAAAATGCTCTCCTATAAGATAATGTCTCCAACAACTCAAAGCATGAACAACTGCAGCCAACTCCAGGTCATGGGTAGGATAGTTACTCTCATGTGGCCTCAACTTCCGAGATCCATATGCAATGACATGATCTTCATGTATAAGCACTGCTCCATGCCCGATGCTAGATGCATCACAAAAAACTGTATAATATTTTCCGGCTCCGGTAAAACTAGAATCAGTGCTGAAGTCATTATCCCCTTCAGCTCTTGAAAGGCTGAATTACAACCTTCTAACCAAACATACTTCAACCTATTGTTATTCAAGCCTATCAACGGCGTTGTTATGTGTGATAAGTCTGGTATAAACTTCTTGTGGTAACTATCCATCCCTAAGAAACTTCGTACCTCGAAGACATTCTTCGGCTGCTCCCAGGTAACTACTGCTCTCAGCTTCTATGGGTCTACTGATACTCCTATTTTTGAGATGACATGACACAAGAAGTGAATCTCATCCATCCAAAAGTGTCACTTTGAGAGATTGGCATATAACTAATGCTTCCTCTGTGTACTCAGAATGATCTCAAGATGGGTAGCATGGTCGTGTCGAGTGTGAGAGTACACCAAGATATTTTCCACAAAAACAACCACGAAAGAATCCAAGTAAGGATGGAAAAATATATTCATCAGTACCATGAAAACTACTAGAACATTCGTGAGACCGAACGGCATAACCAAATACTCATACAGACCATACTTGATTCAGAAGGCTATAAGAGGTATATCAGATGGTCTGACACGCAACTGATGATAGCCAGATCTCAAGTTGATCTTCACGAAAACTCTATCTCCTCTATGATGATCAAAGAGATCATCTATCCATGGTAATGGATATCGTTTCTTGACCGTCAGCTGGTTTAGCTTCCGATAATCCACACAAATCTGTAATGTACCATCTGCGTTCTTTGTAAACAGAATGGGAAAACCACAAGGTGAAGTACTAGTTTGAATAAAACCCTTTGCATGCAACTCCTCCAATTTCTTCTTGAGCTCATGTAACTCAGGTGTAGACATCCTATAAGGAGGTATGGATACTAGTGATTCTCCTACAAAAATCTAAATAGATAAGTCTACCTCTCTCTCTAGAGGAAAACCTGAAAAGTCCTCTGGAAAGACATCCCTGAAACGATCCACCACTGGAGGAATGTCTAACTGTGAAGTACCCTGGTCATCCAGATACAAGATAGAAATATGGCCTGTAACACCACCCAACACATGATGATTTGGTCTAGCTTGGCTCGCCTAGACATTCCATTCGCCCTTGTGAATAAAAACCCCACCCTCCAGTGATGTGAAACTCACCCTACAGCGATATCAATCAAAAAAGGTCTGGAAAGGAACTAACTAGTCCATCCTGAGAATCACATCATTTCCTGTCATCTCCCAAACATAGATATTCCATGAAAAACAACACCCACCGACCTCAAGGGGGAAGTCTAAGCACGGACGCACGCTAGCAGTTCTAATTCCCAAGGGAGTGTCTAGCGTCATCATATCCTCATAAGTATAAATAATAAGTCTAAGGATTTCCAAAAATACACATAGAAATAAATCTATGACAAGATCATGTATCGAAAAGTTCCAAGGATAATTATAAGGCTAATAAAATTGTACCTTGAACTATAGAAGGTCCAGGATCCTGATCCTGATGAATCTGATCTACCGAAAAAGTCTCGCCTGCACCGCGACCCTGTGTAGCTACCTGAGATCCTTGAGCTGACCCTCCCTAAGCCTGACCACTGTATCCATGACCTTTACCCTAGCCTAAATGAAATAATGAAATGAATCCCCCAGTCTACTACAGAACTAGTAATCCATACCTTGTAAGCAGAGTCGAAACTGATCCTCCTTCACTAGCCGCTGGAAGGAGAACCTTGCAAAAACGCTGCAGATGACCCATCTTCTCGCAATATTGGCACTCCACTAGGTCTCTCAGGCACTGAGGCTTCTTATGCCTACTTTTTCCGCACTGATATCAGCCAACTTGGTTTCCAAAAGGAAGATCCTATCTACCAAAATGAATACCTCGCTTCCTCGGGTCACCTCGTGTAGACTCTCGGTGGCGCTTCCTGCTATCCATATGAAATGAATCAGCCCTAGATGCTGAACCACCCTGGTATACAAATATAGTCTCCCACATATTTCTCTCCATGATAAACGGATGGTTGACTGTTAGAGTAATATAAGTCAACTTAATGAAGTTTACCGGTGATTTGATGTCTCTTTTGAGGCCTTCCTCAAACTTACTTTCTAAAAACAGCTCATTATTCCCCAGAAAGGGAGTGAAGCGTTGTAACTCTGTGAAGCGAGAGGAATACCCCATAACTGTGAGAGTAACCTACTGCAGGATCATGGAATCTCTGGCTCTGTCATCCCTCAGCATCACTGGGTAGAAGTAGTCATAGAACATACCCTGAAACTCATCCCAAGCCATAGCCTGTTGACGTCGTGCCTGCAAAACCACATCCACCCATGTCTTGGTGGAATCTCGCATAATATAAGTCGTGAGCTTCACTCTCCTCTATGGAGGCGTCTCCAGATGCTCAAAGATAGATAAAATGGCTTATATCCAAGACTCCATATCCTGTGGTCCTCCATCCCCAATGAACATGGGAGGATGCTACTGCTGAAAAACCCGTGTTAGCTCTGCCATAGATGGGGCAGGATGCAGAGTTCCCTGGAAGGTCTGCATGAATATCATGAAACCTTCTCTGAACTGAGCGTCAACACCAGTGTCTAGAATCACTGCAGGTGTCTTGTCCGGAATGATGGGCGGAACTACTGGTAGTACCTAATCTACCATATCAGGCGTATGGTCACTACCTGGTTCCTGATGGACAACCGAAGGACTTGTCAATGCCATAGCTCAGAAAGACCAAAATCACAACTCAGATTTAGGATAAAAAATAGCAGAAAAACTAAAGACATAATAAGGAACAAGGAAAAGAAGGAATTCAAGTTACGAAAAACATGACTACATGGTGTTTTCATTACCTACACGGCGTGTTCCCTTTGGTCATTCACATGGGCATGTACTTCTACCTAAACTGGTCATGTAACACCCCAAATACATGACATGTTGTCCTAACACACGGTGTGTACATGAATCCTATTCCCTGCCCGAGTCCTTCTGCATGGTTAAGCCACACAACTCCTCTAAGAAAAAACATCACAATGTGTTCAAGGAAGACACAGAGTGTACTAGACATACCTTACCTAGCCTGTGTTGTTAGTGACACGGCCTGACACACGGCTGACACTACACAGCGTGTTCCAGATGGACATGTCATGTATGAGGAAGGGTAACACCGACCCGTGTTGTTCGTGACATGGCTGAGTTCCTAGATCAAACTACACAACGTGTTAAATATAGACACGACATGTATGTGAAAAGATAACACGACCCGTGTTGTTCGTGACATGGTTCGGGTACCTATATCGTACAACACGACATGCTAATCTCATACACAGCGTGTTCCAAGAAGATTTTTTTCAGAACCCCATGTTTCTGCTCACAGAGTCAGTGACACAGTAAAATACTACATGACATGTATTAAAGAAATACACGCTATTTATTCTATGTTTCTTAGGGAAGTAGCTCAGAAACTGGACCGAAGCCTAGAAAACACAGAAAAAAGAGTTAAGGTGCAAAATTCTAACCTGTGAGGACATGTACTCCCCGCGAATCAAAACATAGCATCATAACAATGCATATAAAAAGGAATCAATATAAAAAACTCACAATCCACCAAATTCTGATCCTCGAGGGCCCATAACACCTCTACGACCAATTTTTGGTGTCCATGATAAAGAAGCTCTAAACAAATGACACCCTATCAACATAGCTGGTATTCTATCACAACAAATATCACAACAACATGCATAGTCTATCACAAACTCTATCACAAAAACATGCAACTTATAATGAAATTTAGATGGAATGGTAAAATTCAAGACATGTAATTTTCTATCAACTTCCTATATTATTCATGATATGGAATACTCTCATCTCATCGGGATGCAACAAAATAGAACAACAATCATATAAATAGAAACAACACAACAAAAGGTTAACACCCAATGGTGAAATCAATTAAACTATATCATTTTTAAAAGTCAAAAATTGAAATATTCGAGGTAACCTGACTTTTTCCCTATACACAGCTTCTAGAACTCCCAGGAATTTATATTTACAATTTAACTATTCCATTCTATCCCAGTCTAATGTCACTAAAAAGTATGTTAATAGAAAAGAAAAGAACCTCCTCTGATACCACTTTGTAATGACCCGAATCTGGAGCCCCTCAACTGGTGCCCTATACACGGTTCACCACATGACCTCATGAACATTTCCCAAAATACCAGAGGCTGCCGAATAGTAGCGAGCACCTTGGTGAGTCATTGGGGAAACTAAGCCCTCATTTGGTAAGGTATACAAGGGAAAGGAAATAACAACAAATAGCAGAAGCAGTAAACAACATACAATAACTGAAACTAAATAGTAGAAGCAATGAATATATAGTAATGATGATAATGATGCAGCAGGTACAAGTATCTAAAGAAAATATCAAAATACAACAACGTGCTGAAATAAAACTGAGAAACAACGTACGAAAAGTAAACAGTACTCCAGCAGCATCACAAGCCAAAGCTCGGTCCTATGCTCTCCAGCTCCAACCAGAAATCATGTACCTAAAGTAGAAATGAAAAAGTCCTTATCCACACCTAAAACCATATAACCTATTTGGTCAGAAAAGAAGGACCCAAACAGGGTGTGGGACTAATCCCAGTAGGCAACCACCAAAAGATCTGTGCCCTACTGTCAGTGAATAATATATCAAAATTAATGAAAGTAAATGTAGTAATGAACTAGGAGTACAGAAGTAAACAATACTAATAATTACCATTCAAATTAATTTAACAATTAATTAATTCTCTTTATTATAAAACCAAGGAATCTAGCAAAGCTCTCTATTCCAAGGTAAACAGGTAACAAAACAGGCATCAAAATACTACCTAAACAAACAAGCAGGATAAAAGATCCAAGATTGTGCTTTGGTTTGGTAGACTCATCAAAACTAACAAACAATCCACAATCACACTGACTCTCTGGGTGGCTCAAAATAGAAGAATCCTATAGTAAAGTAAACATACAAAGGCACAGATAGTCTAGGAAGCACTCATGTCGATTCCCCTATGGTCTTGCAACGATAGCTACAGACTCTCTGAAGAAGATCTTATGTCTAATTGCTCTGGTGGTCTCTATACGTGCATAAATTAATTTCACTCTTAGGAAAAAAAGTGCAATTCTTGGTGGTCATGTGTATGAAACTAATTACAACAGACCCTCTAGGGAAGCACTAAACCGTCAATTCACTCTTTGGTCTCCCTTACCAAGTTCTCACATCCCTGAGCAATCCAGTTGTATGTAATCGACTGTCAGCAGCCATAAGATAGTTTAGAAACTACTTTTCTAAAATCTACAATTCATCAAAATCATTAAAACAGTAGGCAACACATGCAATCATTTATTTCAAGTAAACTAGTAATTGCAATAGGGTTTTCCTTGCAGGCAAACTGTGCCAAATGACGATAAACAACCAAACTGGGATAACACCCATGGGGTGATCCTAAAACATGAAATGAAGAATATATTATTATAAATTTACCTTAAGATAACAAGAAATCTAAGGAAATTATTAAATTGGTCCAAAATCCCTAACCCGGGATACCCGAATCATGGGAATCTGGCACATTTTCACAAAAACTCAAAGACATTCAACGTAAGGCAACAAACCACCTACATCGATCCCAACAGATCATTATAATTGAACCTCAGCCCATGAATCAGTCTAGAACATATTAGATCTGCAAAAAAATCTAAAACATTCTACCTATGATAAATATCATAAGAGAAGGAATTAGGAAACATTACCAAAGAAGAACCAAGAACTCACCGCTGTGATTCTATTTCAACCGACAGTGTTTGATTCAAATATCTGATGACAGATCGGCGGCTCAGAGATGCTTCATCCTCCTCAGATGCTCTGAATGGAAAAAGGTGAAGAAGAATATGGAAATAAGTATTAGACGCGACCCCGATCCATTTAACAAAAAAATGAAGTACACAAAATGTACTTCTGGAGTACACGGCGTGTACTTGCCTTTCCCGTACTCCACTTTAGGTGGCACCCAAGTCACCCTTACACGTTCGTGTGTGTGGACATGATACATCCATACAAGACTTCTTGTGGCATTGAAGTACACAATGTGTACTCATAAAATACACGGTGTGTACTTAAAAACATTCCAAATTTTCGTCTTTTTCTCAAAAACTACCGAAAAATGAAGAAAAATACCTGAAAAAAAGATCCAGGTTCTTACATTAGGGGTGTGTCTAGATTATATTATGAGTTTTATTCTCTAATTATATGTGATTATAAATTAGTCTTAAAATATTTAAATTTATTCTCATATTATATTTTTCGCATAATAATTTTTAATCCAATCCATACCATAGATTATATTGAATCCAACGATATATATGATGATAAGAAAAACTACTAAAGAACATTTATGTTTCATAAAGAAGACTTATTAACACATATTTATTGCAATGATACTGACCTTATGTGTTTTTACAGAAAAATACATTATTAAATCAAAAGGTAAGTGTCAAATTTTCATTTCAAACTATAAAAATATAAAAAAATGAGATTAATTAGAATCAAGTAAATTATTGGATAATTTTTAGGAAATTATTAAATTACCTAAGACCACACCATTATAATGTTCAACCTTACTAGTTATGAATGGATATTTATGACCTCCCTCCCTTAGCTTTTTCTTGGGAAAGATTCCCTGTCACATATGACAATCATTTGCATAACATCCCATATCATTACAATTTTATCAATTAACTTTTTTAGATTCTGTATATTCCATTCAATCATTGGATTGGTGGACCACGTATCCATAATTGTAATAGACTAATTTTTCTTTTATAAAGGCTCTAGGGTGTTTCTATCTAGATGTCTAACAGTTTGGAAAACTCACTTTATTATTCTTTCCTTTATCCATTCATTCCTCTGCCACCCTCTTCATCTCTTTCATTCCCTTAAATTCAGAATAAATATTGAATTGTTTCTCTATTTTAATATCACATGAGACTATATCATCTTATTCTGAGAAAGTTTAGAAAAATATTGACAATCGATTGAATGGATTAAAACCATCAAAGAATTGATCAGTACAGCTTATTGTATTATGTATTTCTTCTTGATGTTTCCATAAAAACCTCATAAATTTTCTTTATATTATGTAATGTTTTCATCATATTTTTATTTTAGACTTGATAATTGCCACTACATATATGCTCACTATTCATGAGGAACATATATTTATAATAATATTTCCTTAAAATAAAACCATTAAATTTTGTCTATTTAATATACATCATTGTGTTTTCAATTAATGAATAACATTAATCCTTGTATATTGGGAGATGATAAAATGTAATGACTAGTTTATCTATTTCATTACATCACAATTTTAGAAATATTTTCTCTGTAAAACTTATCCAATAATCCGTTAGAAATGGGTTTTTAGTACCATTGAATGATTGAGGTTTTTGTTATATAAATAGGTCTCCAATTGATCCTATACATTGTGTATCATAATGCTATATATGGGTATGGTTGTTGTTTAGAACTGAAGTCAGTTATCCCTATATTGTTATATGATTCTCAACATAAGTTCCTGCTCCAGAAAAAACATAATTTCTTTTCATTGGAGGGAAATCCATAGTTATATTATGTGAATTGATAATATTTCCTCTACTTCAACTATTCTAAATTTATAGAAAATGGAATACATTAAATTAAATAATGAATCACAATTCATAATATTGAACAATAAATAAACTGACATAAATTGGGCATAAATTTATAGAAAATATATAAACATGGTTTTTTGAGGATATATTTACTTATAAATACATGGTGATGGAATGTAAGAAAAATTTAATTATCCATAGCATATCCCTCAAAAGTGTCACACTTGGTGAGTAGTATGTACAATTCTCCTTTATCAGGTTACCCCAATTCAGGCTCGAAACACCTTTTCGATGTCGTTACTACTTGGTAAATCTTTGATAGAACCACATCCACTTGTTGTATACCGACAGGGTTGTATTTATAAGAAAACCACCAAGATATCTATATTACAAAAATTCTAGGATGTTATAGTAATCCCCAAATTCTATGATAGGGTTTTTTTCACTAATCTATATTTTGGAAATCTAGTTTCCAGAATTATACTAATTAATATCTTATACCATTTGTAAAGCCCCCAACCCCAGTAAGTCTAATAAGTTAAATTAACTTATTACATTCTAATTATTACCAGGATTCCACATCCTTATGGGCTGAATATTTTAGTTATTTAGAAAAACATCTAAAAATATATGATTTACGACACATCATGATTGGAAATGATTAATAAGAAATTCTATTAGAAATAACCAAAACTCATAGATTATCCAAACAATTCATTTATAATTTTCATCTTCACATCTTCAAGGAATATAAAACATAATAACTAGGTGAGATCAGATTCTCAATAAGAGTACATAATCATTTTTCAATGTATATAACTAAAAAGAGATGTCTATAAAAATATACATGATCATAATATGGAAGGAATGAACTATGAGTAAATAAATCCATATAAATGATCTTAGGATAATGAAACAAATCATGGATATTATACTTTTAAAATATCATAAGGTTTATCAATTATCAATATCATAATCAGGGAATTCCTAATTTTTTTTATCTAAAATATATCATCAAGGCCTCAGCCAATATGTCATAAAATTATTGTGTAAGGCCTCATCCAAAACCCAATTCCCTTATGACTCATGAGGACTACTAATTCATAGAATGAATACAGTTCCCCCCACACCTCACACGAATAGACCTGTTAATTACTCTAAATAATGCAGATAAACATAAACTACATGACCTTCTAAAATTTAAATAACATTCTCCAATTTGTTAGCTTAATCACTAACCAATCTTGGTAGCATGGTGAATTGATCAACAGATCACATCAATAGTTAAACCAGTCACTAACCATTTTCAATCATATGTTAGATGAAACTAATAATACATAAATCACAATAATGCACAAAATTATATAATGATCTTGAAATAGATGAAATGCCTGTAATAAAATCAATGGGTTATTTGAGAAAAATACCTCTTTTAATTAGCAATAAATAAGTCTTTCGGAAATTCTATTCTATTTTTCATAATTATTTTTATAAAAATAAAAATGTAAATATATATATTTTCAAGGAACACGTACCGAGTTTATAAAAAATAATTTTTTCTTAAAACATATTATGGATGGTAAATGATAAAGGGTTTGAAAATGATATATTCCCTTTAATTGGGCTTGCATATCGGGATGAACTGAGAATAAAACCCTTTAATAAAACAGGTATTTATTATAAAGAAAAGATGAAGTAATCTGGTAAAATGTGTATGGAATTGATAAATAGAATTTAAAATAATCATATAAAAAATTAATAATTAAATTAATGTATAAATAGAGAAATAATATCCCTAATGAAAATGGAGTTTTAGGTGGAAAAACATTTCGTTATGTCTGGATGTGTTCTTCCATTGAAATTAATATCCAAAATAATAAAATTAAATAAATATGTTAGTTAATTAAAACCCTTTTATACATGAATTAGATTAATTATATATTTATTATGTTCTTTCATAGCCTTATTGATAGTTATAGAGATTAATTTCACTATTCCTAAACAATAATTTTCTTGGTTTTCGTCATCAGTTCACTTGTTTATAAGAACATTAACTCAAAAAAATGGGTTTAATGATATAAAATTTTAATTATATTTTACTAAAAAACATAAAAAATAAAAAATGGTTATATATATGATTAGATTATAAATTTGTATGATTAATCAATAAATAATATATTAGTGATAATTGTTATGATTATTAGGGTGGTTTGGGATATAATGAAACACACTTTGTTTCCTCATTTAGTTGTATGTAAATATGTAACAACCAAAAAATTAAAAGAAATATAATAATAATTTTAAAATCTGTTTATTACATTAAAATTTTTCATGACCCACCATAAATAGGTGACGTAAAACGAATACATTTCATTTATGAAGGTGACGAAAAAACACAACATGAACAGTGTTAAAATTTTATAATAAATAGTAGAGGAAAAGAGGGGTGATGATGGATTATTATATTATCATAATAAAATTCTATTATATGTAAGGTACTAGGTAAATCATGATATTTTTGTGAGGTGAGGGGAGGTAAGAATGATAAAATACAAAAACATGAAAGGAAATTGATGTTTAAAGTAAAATAAATTTACCACTTGAATTCTCCTCCATGAGAACCTGTAAATGGGGATTTATGTTTGTATGTGATTAAGACCAAGAGATACTAGAATTGGGGTATGGGGTTTGAAATATAATTGGTTATAAATTTAACAATGCTCAATTATTGTAATGTGTGAGGATAATATTTGTTGAGGGGTGGTATTTATAGTGGATTATAGGGGTGAATTTTGAATGTTTTATTTATTTGTTTATTAATTTGGTTCAAGAAGAAGAAATTTTTTAGATTATTCATAAAATATATTATATTAATGTAATATAGTTCATCATTATGGTGTTACATCAGACATACATAATTAATGAATCAATAAATTATGTATTTATCATTTATTGTAAATAATCACATTATACTACTCACAGAAAATTAATGTATTTTAGAAAAAATTTAAAAAACCAATCCTACACATTTTTCAATGTGTAGATATAAAAAATGAACTCCCATTTTTTAAAATTATTATCCATATATGAGAAAATTTATTTATAATTAAAATTTTTATTTAATCAAAAGATACAAATTTTTAAATTATATATTATTTTATAACTCTCTATAAAATTAAATATAGTCTCCTTAAATTATCCTAAAATCATAAGAGAGAAATACTGATTTTTGTATAAATATTATTAATATTAATTTATATTTATATGATTTTAATAATTATAACATTGAAATTAAATATTTATTACTCATGAAAATACCAACACTAAATTAATAAATTTTATATTTTTAATTTATAGATACAATGATAAAATTATGACATACAATCATTTATGTGATGAATAACTTTTATTTATACCTTCATGGATGATTCTGTTATTAATTTTTCTTATTTATAATTCATAATTTTCTTATAACTATTTCAAATTTCATATTAATATTTCATTGGCATATGATCCTTGGATTCTATAGATACCTCTCATTTCATTCATCAGTCATTAATATATTTTTATTGTGTTATCTATGTGATTTAATTTCATTAATACTCTAGGAGATAATTATGAAATAATAAAAATTCATTAATATAAATATGGATTTTTACATAAATGTAAAATGAAAACAACATACCTAGAGTTTGGATAGATCACTATTGAAGAAATGTTTTTCATTGTTGATGTTGGAGAGATCTAAAAAACTCTGTTTCTACTTGACCCCTCATCCAATCAGATCTGACTTCATCTTCCATAAATTTTCTCCTCTAATGATCCTCTAGGTCTCCAGGGTTTGGTAACCAACATCAATATCTCCTCATAACCATGTATTTAAAGAGTCTTCCAAGTCATTGCATCAATAAAAATAACATAAACTAGTTAGTTTATTATTTATTTATTTACACCCCTACAAACATCATGAAAAACAGATGATGATGAAATTCATTATGTTTAACATAAATTATAAATCATTTTATGAACTCAATTTTTCTAAATGATTTGGTATCTAAACCACTATTTAGTAGTTACTTTGTATTTTAGGAAAGTTTCACACACGTGATATTTAATTTATTTAAAATATTTAAAAAATTATTTCCTAGATCAATGGACCTTTGAATATCACACTATCTCAATGCATGGCACTGGAAATATTCCTCGAAATTTAAAAACTTCATACATGGAATAAAGTAGTATGTTACATTAATCCACCATTTAATGAATTTTGTCAAAAAAATTATCAACAAAGTAAAAACTGGGGATACAGAGATTTCAATGGGATCTCCTTCTCCATTGAGATCACATAATGGTTCAATGTGATGTAAACAAATATTCACTTATTTAAAACAATTTCCCATGAAGGGTTTTCCTCCTTTCGGTCCTCAACGTCATTAAATAATTTAAATATTTAAACTACACCGTCATGGAACTACTAAAAAAGGTTGATATTGTATAATGATGTATGGAAATTCTTCATCACCTATGATATGTGGATAACACCAACAAACCAAAACTATCATATCATTTAGTTTAATCGGAACCCCACCTCGCTAACCTAACACAATTGTAAAAAAGTAAATGGTTGATGATATCTGTAGATAAAAAAAATACTTGTATAAGACTCAGTAACATTCCAACTCAATAAGCCACCATCATCAGTCCAATAATGTCAATTGATATTTACCAAGTAGTCCGTATACAAATTTAATGAACTCCATGATAAAAAACCATAAGTGACACCATAACTTGGACGAAATCATTGTTACCAACTAGCTTTTAACATTATTATAGTATCCTATTATATCTCACATATGTGGCCTTAAAAGTTTCTACCCAAGTTGGGAGTGATAATCATCATTATACACAAACTCCACCAATGGTATAATATCTACCATGGCGTGGTTTGAAAAACATACAATAAAAATAGAATGTCCACAGGAAACTAAATGGTCCACATTACCTGGGTAGTGGAATGGAGTAAAACATTGACCATAACAAAAATCGTTTCTCCAATGGATTCATTCATCCACTTCCAATTCATTTTGTGAATTAACTACCATAACATTCAATGATCAATGAGGGAATCTAACAGATCCGCATTTTATCCTACACACATAACTGTTCCAACACTACAAAAATCTATATTGGTAATCACCCATGGAGAGATGAAACAACAAGAATACTACTCAAAATCATTCTCCAACTCCCATGGTTGTTCCACTAATACCAAGAGATCCTCGTACATCCTCACATATACTAGATGTAATTATTAATGGTAAAACCTTTTTATCACCACATCAAGTATCATAACTAGATTTATCTACCCTCCATTGAAAAAGGATGACATGATTCCATCAATCAAGGAAATTCCATCCACAATGCATCCTGTTGGTATCTCATTCTACAACATCTATCAATCGATATACTTAAGTCATTCCCATAAAATTAAAAAGAAACAATGGGTATAAAATATCTACTAGAGGTACACAAGAACATCCCCATCAAAATGAAGTCTACTACAAAGTGTTCATCTTCTCCATTGCCTCATTTCAAATAGTGGATATAAAACCCCACTATGAGAATCTTCTTACAAGACCAAATCTTATGTGGAATACAGGCTCACAAATTCTCAACATTTGTGGGGTTCACTATCAATCCCATGCTTGATAATATATATTTTTATAACTGAATCTATGTGAACTTCTATATTACTATAATTATCAAATCATGTGTAGAACCATCCTCCCACGTATTGTGTTCTCTAATATCGGATTGATATGATTCAAGGGTTCTTTCAACGAAGACTACAATGAACCATCAAAATAACGGATATAGTCCTGGATCATAATTCTCGTGAACTCTGTAATGAAATTCAACAGACCAAAGTGTATAACAAAGGACACAATGAAACTGCAGTGGCTTCAGGAATCCATGATTGTTACATCCAGCTATCATACCAAGATACAGTGATAAAAAATCCCATGTTCAAACTTTGAGATCAAAATTTCTTCCAACATTTGGTGAAAGAAGTAATGGAATCATTAAATGGTATACATTCCCTAATTTGACTTGCTCCATGTGACTCTAATCGACACAGAACTTCGAGAACTCAAATGCCTCTCAGGAGAACAACACATGGATTACCAAGGAACCACTACAAGTATTATCAGTCACTTTTTCATACAAAATCATGACCACACATTCACCTATAACATCTAACAGATGTTATATGATATTACAGCATAGACATCTTGTCATACCTATTAAATGACCATGAAAAAAGAAAACTAAAGATACTGAGTAATTCTTGATAGGACCACATGATTAATTCCCAAATACTCATATGCCATCATCAAATCTAAGTGCTCATAGAATCCACTACTCCACTTGTAATACTAACCAACTACTACAAAAATTGTTCTAACCTCCTATGAATTGGATCATCCCGCCCTATCCAATGATCAGAAAATTATCAAAGGAGGAAAATTCCATCCAAAAACATGTTAGTCACTAATACACTCACTAATTGAAATAAAATTAGCATACATTGTATAAAACCAGTTAATGATTAGAAAAAAATTATAGTCCCGCTTCAACTTCAGAAATATTTCAATGAGAGGCTCTCTATCTATCCTCACATAGTTATGTCACACATTTTATAGAAAAATGAAAATGATGATTCTATCTATAAGATCATTCAAAAATGGTTTTATTGGAAAAAACTCCTATAGTTTCATTACTTCATAAAAAGGGGATTCACATAGGAAAAATTGGCTCATAGATCCATGTGAAAACAACAAATTGTTTAGTTAAATCATACAACGTACCTCAAACTATACAAAAATTATCCAAGTGATCTCATCACATGGAAATCATTCAAAGCATATCTCAACAGTTTACCAAAACTAATGATTTCTATAACTCATTTTCCCATAAAAAACCTCAATCAGAATAGTTAGGGAAACTCATCCCCAACACCTTGAAGCTATATTCTTTGGGATGCAGTTACTCACCTATACAACATGGGATCACATATCAAGTATGTATCTCATTGGGTAGAATATTTACCTCTTCCATGAATGTCTAATTTCACATTAAACATCATCAAAATTGGTCACACAAAATTCCACATGTCAACCTATAAAGTCCCCAAAACCTGAACCACCATCAGTTAGGGGTCTCATAAAAACAATAATTTCACACCATAGACACATTCCAATCCTCCACCAAAGGATTATGGATATATCCCAACATATCACAAAGTTTGATACAAAATCATTAACCTAATATGCCAACTTAAAATATTGGTGATGTATGCTGATACCACCTTATCTAACCACTACTCTATGGGGTAAATGGATCATAACCGCACCCATTTAATCAGTCTAGATCTGGAAACTCTAGAATCAAAAAACACTTCCCTGGGTAAAACTTATACCACATGTGGATCTTTCTTACATGTAACCTCAATGATCCCCATCACAATAACACAAATTACACACCATGAAAATGTGTACCATCATCTTACTATACTGGAGGTATCAACTACTCAATATATGGACAATCATTTTTGTTATCCAGAAAAGAAACATCTTCCTATCAATATAGGCAAAACTATTTGCTTCCCACCTGGATAAAAAACATCATCAGTGGGTTCATGAACTGAATGATAATCTGTTATCTATATTGAACCAAACAATGATTCAAAATCCTAGATGGATCTCCTCATATAGGAATATTTAATATTATTAATTCAAACCATTATCAATTGTTATATATGGAGAGCTATCTCTAGAATGTCATGGACACCCAAACTAATTCATATACGGTGAATGTGCCATATTTTTCCATGAAAAAGTTCATATATATATCGAGTATACGAGAAGGTTATTAGGGTCTATGGTAATGGATTTGTTAGCTTCCACACCAACACTAGACACCATATCTTGAGAGTGAAACAAAATACTTACTAACATAATTTACCTTATTCTCAAACCAAACCTCCCATCTATAAAAAGTTAACACAAAACATTAATCATAAACCAATGTAGTGAACTAACTCTAATTGATTGATACTTACATCGATACCATTATGTCATGGCCTTACCTAGTGGGGATTGAGATGTAACTACACATAGACCACCTCTAATAGGCCATGGCCCATTGACAACCACCATGAAAAAACATCACAAAATTTGGAGGAATTAGACTATGATACAAGTATGTACATGAACATCTCCATACCCATACAATGATAAAATGATAAAATAAATGAAATAAATGAAAGCCTAAATCCATAATCCCATAATAAGAGTATGAAAAATGTATTTGATATAAAAAGGGGGAAAATACAAGGAAAATCAAAATTGGTAAGTAAAGACCAACAATTGAAAAAGGACAAAACTACTATCTAATGCGTCGTGTTAAATGTCTCAGTCTTTTTGTCCCAAACTAGCTCCCCTTTCTCTTATTCAACCAAGAAATAAAAAAAATCATCATATACATAAGACATGAAATATAAATGAAAATTCCATTCAGTGGTTAGTATATCATTACCCAATTAGAATACATGAATGAATAAGAAAAAATCCACAAGGTTTGTCACCTCATCAAATAATAATTTATTCATAATTTGAGAAAAAAAATAATACATCCAGACATTATTACAGTAGAACCTAAGTCTCAATGTAAGATCACAATTGAAATAGTATCCTTTAATTCCTTCTTAAAAGATCCTACATAATACCCATTCAAGAGATTTTTCTCCATGATACCTATCATCCTTGATGTAAATAATTTGAGATATCACAATCCATGAGTCAGATATCACTAGTTGAATCCATCTGAGATGCAGTGCTCATCAGGTATCTCCATAAAAATCTTATTTATGAAATTTGAAGTGAATGATATATAGATGAGGATGACATGAAAATCCACATGGTATAACATGAACTTGATATTGATTAGCCCAATATGTGAAAAATGTGTTCCTCTGTTGTGTTGGTACCAACTATACCATGAACTCCACCCAGGGAAATATGATGATAGAGGATCTTACATCGACCCTCCAAATAGGATTCCCCCAAATGAATACAATAACTACCACTAAATGGATCTCCATCATATGGGTATTACATTATTCCATAATAACCATCACGGGATGTAAAAATCAGAACACACTCAGCCAATAATTATCCACGATAGATCGCACAAGATCTCAATGAAGATGCTAAGAAGAAATATGAATCCCATATATTATCAAAGAGTACTGGGGATGTACCTAGGGGTACACAACATGCCTCACTATGTTTGTAAATTCTAATTTCTATCACCCATAACGAACTCTCTTTCTTTAAAACATTACATTCCCAAAATGTGAATAGGTTGTGGAAATCACACTTTCACTCTAAGTTCCATTCTTCCTATGCCCATTTACAACATACCTGTGTATGTGAACCTAACCATATCTGATTACAAGGATGTACCCATGTACTCTGAACTACTCGTGTTCTTCCAATGTACATGGATGATGGGGACACTTGGACATCTAGTATTGTACTCCCAATACACGCCGAGTCATCCAATATAGGTTACAAGGTGTTGGACATGGAAAACATAATGTATAACATTAAACGGCCTCATAGTCATGTACATAATATAAATTCTGACCTAGCCATCTAGGGGTCACAAAATTAATGAAACATTTTACTTGGCATGTCATAATAATCAATAAATAAAATCCCTAAAGCTGCACAATATGGGACTACATGAAATGTCTTCATCTGAATACAGTTCATATAGTCATGGTTTTCATAAAACTAGTGAAATAACATCACAAATTAATCTAATATATTCACATCCACCAATTACCCATTAAATAATATCATAGTATGTGGATATAAGGTTTTTCAAATATTTATAACTCAGTTTCATAGATTTTGGACCAATATGATGATGGAGAACCACCGACTTCATGCCTCACTATTTTTGAACTCCCAAAATGGTAAGAAAAACTCATGATCCATAAGTAGATATATTTAAATATTCATATATAAAAATCATGTCTCAAAATATATCCTTATAAGACATGTTAATAATCCATTTCACCAAATATTAAATTCAAAATGTTCATTCACCAGGTATTCATTTAATCATCAGCCAAAAATAATTGCAAATGGCCAATGCATATGGAATGGGGAGTGAAAACCATATACAATAATAGTGATAAATGATCATCTACATTTCATTGTTTTGGCCTCAAAAAATCTTCATTCAATAGAATAATGAATAAGAATAACATTCAATGAAAAAAATCCTGAAATCTCTGAGATAGATCATACCTGAAAAATGACCGGTCAGTGAATCAATACAATATTCAATTTATCCATGTTCATCTTTGGATAAAAAATTTAGGAGAAACAGAAAAATATAACATCCTGACATGAGAGGAGAAATATCAATAATGAATAATAGTTCTATGTTTCTTATATTGGTGAGATCCAAGAACTCTGTTGGCGCATGATCCTCGATCTGATTTGATCTGATGTCGTCTGTAAAAAACAATCACCTCTAATAGTTCTCTTGGTCCCTAAGGTTTAGTAAAAAACCAAGACATATCAATATAATAGTGTATATAAACATGATTTCAGGTCACTTTTTAAATAATAATAAAATAAATTAATTTTTTATTTACCTCACGACAAATGTTTCGCAAATGTCCAACACTGACAATGGTTATGTGACACCTTGGGAAAAACCCTCATCCTAGACAAAACAGTGCACATAGATTTACAATCCATGGAAATGGTCAATATTTAATCCAATAATTTAAATAAATTACATGTATGTGACATTTAATATTCTTAATAAATTTTAATAATTAATACAATGGGAGATCAGGTGTCCGAATATCATTTTTCTTATCCCCTAGATCCAAATATATTCGAAGAAATATTACCAACTATTAAAAAGAATAAATGGGATATTATTGGTTAAATTAATGGATTATATTTTTTATTTCTCTATAATCCTATGATGGATATGGTAGATATTTCAATATATCTTTTTCATAGATACACCGATCAATGGAGAGTATTGATACACAAAACAATGTTAAAAGAAAAATATGTATAAAAAGAGTGGGAAGACATTAAGAAGTTATTTTTTAATATTTTTTTCATTGGAAATATTTAAATATTAATAGATAATGTATTACCATATATTAATAAAAATTATTGTGAATCCTTCAATTCTATCGAGTAACATTCGAAGGCTACTAAGATAAATTTTTTATCAAAACATTATAATAACATAAATATATACAAAAGTGTATTAAAACCTTATATATGAAATAATTATTTTATCAAAAACTTTGGGAGTAAAAAAATAGTATTTAAATGTTCTATAAAATTAGATATTATGTTTTTATAACGGTCTCGTTGTCTTGGAGATAAGGATAGAAAATTAATTTTTTTAGATATGGGATCCAATGAAAATGGAGGAATGAATGTCCAACCCTTCATATGTCAAAAATTTGGGACGAAGAATCATGATAATTGACTCAAAGTGGTAGTTAAATTTTATTTTTTTAGAGGTGAAGGCCACTGAGTTCATGAATATATATGATAAGTGAATAAGTATTTGAAAATTATGGGAGAAAGGATTTCATTTCCCAATTAAAAATTGATTGTTAAATGTTTAAACTATTTGATGAAAGAGAACTACAAAATGTAATTGACTAAACGACATTTCATATAAGATATTCAATATTAGTAACCACCAAAACCAATGGAGAAATGGGAAACAAATGAATTAACTACTCTTACGATGAAAATGTAAATGATGTAGTTTATGGTATAATTACTATTCAATAATGAATTGAATTTTATTAATACATTTCAACACATTAATTAATTCTAATGGTTTTCTATAGATATTATTTCAAAACATTGATACATTGATGTATATATATCTATAAAAACACTTAGTGGTTTCATCAATTTATCCCAATGTTGGACTCCTCTCCACATTGAGTTTATTTGAAGCATTATCGAAAATATTATTGTAATCATCCCTTTATTGGAATTTGATTATATTTTTGGAAAATATTTCTTCATCATATATAGATACACACCAACTATTAAGAATGTGAAATATTTTTTTTGTATTCTAAACCATCCATTGATTATTTTCAAATACAACGAGGATCATGAATACTCTTAAGAAAATAAATCAATAGTATGGGTTTCAATACTTGGTGAAGAAGTATATCATTCCACAATGGTTTTTCTATGGAAAATTCTAACACACATGATTTTCTCATTTTATGGGAATATAATTATGTATTTACTAATGATTTACTGAAACATACTATAGAGATTGATGTTGAGTTCTAAAAAGATATTTTACTGAGATCCACTCCAATATCTAAATCCCAATATAAGATGTCCCTAATTGAACATGATCAGTTACATATGAATTTTCAATGGAATTTTGAAAAAAGGGTTAATATTAAATAAAGAATCATCATGTACTATGCTGATACAAATTATAAAAAAGTAAGGATCAATGATCATGTGTATCACTCAACATGATCATGTCAGGATCACCATTGAGAAAAATTAACCCCTAAAATGTATTGATTACTTATTTACTAATATATGAGTATTTTAGTAATTATAAATGTTTTATCATCATCCCATATATCATATACTAATTATAAGATGGAATTTACAAAGATGAATGTTGTCTGTATAAGTTATAACCACTTTGAGATCATAGTGATTCCATTGGATCATGGTAGTTCCCTTAAAATCCTTATGAATTGGATTAATAGTGTGTTTAGAGACAACCTTGAATTTTTTTGCTAGTCTTCCTTTAGGATATTCTAATTTTCCCCAAGATAATGGAGGAAAATGATGAGAATCTATGGATTATGTTATAGATATTATGAAAGAAAAAATGTATGATAGATAAAAAATGTATTCTTTTAGATGAAATAACTCTTATTCAGTGGAAAATCATCATAAGTGAGTTTATTTATACTTAAACTTTAATTTCATGGAAATTATAGAATAACCCACACCTTCAAGGGTAAAAAATATTAATAGTTTTCAGGAATCAATAGGGTACTACTATTAATTTGTAATAAATGTGTATTGATTCTCTATAAATTGAAATAAGTTAACATGGAAAGGATTAATGAATATATATATATATATTGATTAATATGAAGAATTATTTTAGTATAATAATTAGAGGATAATAACAACACCTCTAATCAAAATACAATTAATTAGCCAATGGTTTTTAAGATAAAATGGAACTTTAAAAAAAATTAATTTAGAATTGTTCACATAAAGAATGATAAATTTATAGATTATTCCTAATGAAAAATGATGATATTTTAGAAAAACATCATAATGAAATATCTATAGTTATTAGTTAGGAACTTTTATTTGATGGTTTGGAAGCACTGCCTATATAAAGATTAGTATAAAATTTATACGTATCACAAGATTGTAATGTATATATTCACACATAATGAGATGAGTACATGTAAAAAATTATGATCAGTTTTAATAGAGTACAATGATTTATCTAATCACTATGAGCATGGAAAGGAAAAAATATTGTTGATACTCTAAGAAGAAAAGACCATACTAATATTTCCATGTTGGGTATTGAGAAATAATTTATCTTCATGGATAATTAATTAATTAATCTATAAGTAATAATTAGAATTAATAGATCCTACTGTTCCAAAAAATAATTTCCCAGCTATCTATCAATTATATGATCTAGTACGCATAAAAATTATGATCTTGAGATTCAAAAGAATGTGGAAGTAATAAAGGTTATGAAGATTCATGAATTCCACATCAATGAAGATGGTTTCATTTTGTATGGAACTATAATGATGAGGCCATCATTATATAAGACAAATAAATTGCTATTTGTTAAAAAACATAAATCATCATTCTCTATCAATCCTAAATGTATTATGATGTATAGTGATCTATGAAAATACATATAGTATGAAAACATTAAGAATAATATCGATGAGTCTCCTTAATGTGGTTAGCATGATATAAAGTTAATGTATAGATATAAAAGTTGAAAGGGATTATGATACTATTTTACATTCCCACATATTAATAGTATAAAATCACCATGGAATCGTTCACTGGTCTCATGAAGACATTCAATGGAATAAAAACTATAGGGTTCAATGGGATCAACTCACAATGAATTCACAAATAATAAATGTATGGATAAATCTCTTTCTTGTACAACTATGTATGATTTCTATAAAGGATATTTTGATTTTTATTGGGGAACCAATGTTGATTTTCTCAAATCATGATCCACATTTCTTTTTAATATTATAGTGAAGTATTTAACATGATATAAAAAAATTGGATTTCATTGTGAATTATCACCTAAAAAATGACAACTAACCTAGATTAACCATTCATATACTCACAGAAATGATTATATCCCACCAAATAGAATTTAAAGATGTATGATATCAACATAACCATTAGTATATTTATAATATAACAAAATATTTAATCCTTGTATTTAATAATGATTCAAATAATGAAAAATATGGTAAGAAATATATAACTTATATAGGTTGGGATAAAGCTACTAAAAGAAATATATACAAACATTTTCTAGTTAAATATATGAAATACATGTTAAAATCCATCAAAAAACATGTAAAACCTTCTCATATTCATATTACGATCTATACAAACAATGGTGGACGGGATATAGAGTCTGATATTAAAGAATTTTATTTCCATTGAATATCATTATAGGAGAGGGTGATTCTACTTAAAAGAAACGATTTCTTAGCCATAGATACATTAGGCCCTTTGAGATCTATGGTCACATAGAAGTAGTATCTGAATGTCTAGATCATCCACTAATCATTAAACAATATCATGATGTGTTGCACAAATATCTCTTGAGGATATACCAACATGATCCCTCACATGTACTAAATTTTATGGTGTTACAATTGGAGTATGAATATTAAGATGAGGAGATAATGATGGAGATCATAGACCATAGAGACAACGTTCTAGGAAATAAAACAAGTCGTCTATTAAAATTTATACGGTTGAACCATAAATATGATGATATGACATGAGAAATAGAGGAAAAAAATAAGATATATATACCATCATCTCCTTTGAACTGAGAATATTATATGAAATTTTAGGAATGAGATTTGTAAAGGGTTATGGATATAATAATACGAACAGTATTAGTTATGATTTTTTCTAGAATTATTTTTTTTATATGATATAGTATTATAAATATACAACACATAGGGAATCTAGTAACACTTTTTAAAAAAATGAAAATAGTTACATTAGTCAACAACTAATCCAATAAAAATACCATATATTTAAATGTGAAAAATATATTAATAATGAAAAGTACAGTGGGAAAAAATGGATCATTCAAATCTGCTACAAATATACACCCTTGGATAACACTATAGAAAATAAATTGAATATTATTAAACCAATCGACATATTAGAATTCATAAATATATAACCTTGATAGAAATATTAGATAATTTTGAATGATGTAATCAATTAATTGGTGTTTATAGGAGCTACTATGAAAATAATAATAGAAATGTGATAATTAAAATAGTAATGTGACAGTTGGAATTGTAACAAGATCATTGAGAATAATAACTAGACTGTTGGGAATAATTATATAACTGTTGGAATTGTAATTCGTCCACAAAATAATAAAATGTAATACAAATTATATAAATCATGAGTAATTTAGGACTATATAAATATTAACATTCCATGGACGAAATACCAACAAAAAAACTCAATGAAATTATTAGAAATTTTTAATAAACTATAATTTAATGTATTTAATAATAATCACAATGTTTTAATTTATTTAGAAATAAATTGATATATGTGAGATTTTTTTTTGGAAAGTGAAATTTATTTTTAGAATTAAAATATATACATTTCCCATTGGTGGTTTTTTTGTAATTTTGTAAAATAATTAAATTTTTAGGTGAATTAAAATTATATCGTTTTTTTCTAACGATATGTTTTAAATTTTATCATTAAGGATGTAATAAATGTAACAACCCTGTATTATATGGTACGTTATATTTAATATCTTTTGTTGCACACAACAACGACATGGCTTGTTTGACACGTAAGATTTAGTTTCTATGAAACCACACTTTAGTTTTATTAATTATTTAAATGAAATATTTACAAAATATAAAATAAATATTGTAATATACATATTAATAATTATTTTAGAAATGTTGTTTAAAACGTTTTAACATGAATAAAATATTTTTCTAGTGAAATGTATATATTTTGTAAAAAGATTTATATGTTTTGAGATACTATTTTCTTAAAAAAACTACTTTTTATGTCCTTTTTTGAAACATAATAAAATATATTTTTAGAAACCTATAGAAATTTATGTTTGTTAAATAGACACAATTTATAAATTTATAATACCAATATTATCATAGGGTTAATTGTTTATATTTTTCTGAATACATTCATATATTGATGAATATTTAAAACAATTCATTATTGTTAAAAATCATACATTTTTATTAAAATAATTATTTTTAAATTAAATTTACTTTAATGTCACAATAGATATATTATACATATATTAATATAATTTAGGTCATTGGAATCATTTTTCTAATTGAAATATATATGTAATCACTTTAAGCTTTATCAAAGTCATTTTACCCGCCTTCTAGCCACAATTGCATATTAGTATTAAACATACTATTACCACTTCTGTTAATTGAATTTTTAATAATGGACATACATGGTTTTAATAAGTATAAAAAATGTGGTTCAATAGTATCAAAATAATTTTTGGTGAATTGTAACTGTTGAATTTTATTTACCACCATTAAAGGTAAAATAGGTAATTAAAAGTCAAAATAAGATTATAATAATATAAAATTACACTAATATTTGTCAGAATTTCATTGGATAAGTATGTTTCGATAAAAATCATGCTTAATTCAAAAATAATATCTGGTTTATGCCATATGTATTAAATTAATACATTTATTATGTTTACTTTAAAGAAGAGTTAAACGTGTTTTCAATTTTTTTAACGAAATAATTTTAATATAGGGTTATACATAAGATAAGTACCATATAAATAATTATATGATAGATAAGAAATATATATACATAATTATAATTTATTTATTACTTTTTAAGACTATATAAATAAATTTAATAGTGACACAATGATGATGCAGTAATTTATTTAATAAACAAAGAATCAAATATATGATATAAATAATATTAATATATTTTTTTCTTAATTATTGACATCTACTAATATTATAGATAACATTGAAATGATTGTAACATTTTTGAAGTATTCTTTAGATGATATCATGTTGTTTGGATATGTTTAAAAATAAAAATATTGAATAGTAACAAAATTGACATATATTATATTTTTAAATAAACACTATTTTATTCAATGATATAAAATTCATTAAATTAAAAGGTCTATCCAACTGAAATGTGTAGTGTTAAAATGTTTATAAATTATTCACATTATTTTCCTTTTTCATATTATTGTAACTATATTAACAATGTAGAATCTAAATAAAAGAAGACACAACAAGAGCTAAATAGTTTAAATAAGGGATTATTCTAAAAGATAAGGTTTTGTTTATGACCTATACAAGTCTAAAATATACCAGATTAGATAATTTCAATCAATAATAATATTTTCATCTATATTAATAAACATTGAGCTATTATGAACCCAAAATAATTTTATTAGAAATAAATATTTAATGATTTTTCTAATGTTTCCCTCAACCCCTTATAAAAGTGAATTTATCCTAATTTTTAAATAACATATAAAAACAAAATTAAATCAACAAAAACATGCCCATTTCCCCTCCCAACATACTTCAAATCATCTTAGAGTCCATACATTGTCTATAAAGACACCTTATGGAGTCCTTTTGTGAAAATCAAAAGGAGATGTAATCATTTTATCGAACCCTTTCAAAGATCCATTCTTCTTCAACTTCAAATTCTTAAGTTGTTTCCATAATACAATATGAAATCCATCATATAATATATTCTAATATGTTTTTCTGATTATTGGAAAACCATATTACTTTATTTACTCATCCCACAAAATGCAATATTTCTATGAGTGTGTACATACGACTTACCGTCTCACGTCGTGGTGTAAATTGTTTTTGATGTAAAATTAATTTTTATGTTTACAAATATGAATATAAAAGATTCGAATAATAAATATAAGGAGATAATTAAATTTAAAATTCATATTCCATAAAATTTTATACCATTTCACAATTTTGAAAACGATACCGACGATCGTGCATATGTAAGACTTACAATCTCCATGACACGATGAGATTCATCATCATAGTTTACCATCTAAGATTGATTATAAAATTATTTATTATGAATAATCATGAAATATATGACTTAAAAATTCTACTATATATATATATATATATGTGTGTGTGTGTGTATATATTTATATATATCATTCACATACTTCCATTCCATACGATAAAAAACGGAAACAACTTTCATGCGTACATACGACCTACCATATCCCAGAACAGTGTATTCCATTTCATATATCAATCTATCATATTTATTTATATTCAGAAAATATACAATATATAAATCTTTTTATTCATTCTGGCCTTGTGTAAATCATGATCCAAGTAATACAATCAAGAATAACATGTCCAAATATGTGAGATACTGAAAGAGATTATTACCTGAAATGTTTCTTTAACATGTAAATTAGTAATAAAAAGGATATATAAACCATAAATGAATAACGTATGATATCATAAATTTTATTATGATACTATTATAAGTTAATAATATTATTAAAACCATTATTCCCGTGTTTGAGACATGTATGAAGATTATATGTCCTATAGTAACAGAATTTCATCTCACATTTAATTTTCATGAGATATAATCCATGTTCAAAACCTATATATTATGTGAAGTGTATTTAATTATCCTATTATATTTAATATCAGGTATATATTTTATTTATATAATTTAAATATTCATTTTAAGATATCATGATTAAGAAATAAATATTTAATGTGGTATGTGATGCATTGAATGTTTAAAAAATTAATACTTCTTACATTTCAATATTCTATATAATATTTTACATAACTATTTATATTTTAATAAAAATATTATAAGGAAAATTTAATTTAATTTTTTATGTCCATTCAAATGTTTTTAGAAAGTTATGTTTTAAAGGTTTATGTAAGATTAATTTAACCATATTATTATTATTCGATGTTTTCTATACGTAAGTATCCACTAAGTCATCTTTATCATCCATGTCCATGTTTCTTAAAATGCGTTTCAAAATATTATTGAAAAATATTTAATGTAATATTTACCCATTTTTTTATTTTTATCAAAATTTCTTGAATGATAGAATTTCACTAGTTTCCAAAAGAGGTAATTTATGATATTTTTAAAAAATTTAGGAATGAATGTTTTATAATTTATATATTTTGAGCATCTATTTTCAACGTTTATGATGCCTTAATAATTTGAATATTACCTTAAAATATTAAAAGCTATTAAAATATTATTTTCATTGTTAATTGAGTGGGATTTTATAATATTTCATTGTAAAAAAGTGATATTTCTCTCAAAATGTTTTTTTATTTTATAAGATTATTTTCATATATGTAAACATACAATGTTGGAGTTTAATCTTAACAAAGGTTAAATTATTATAATACATTATTCCATATAGTATTTATGGTTTTATGATAAGTATAACTATGTATATATTATTTTGATAACATTCATGGTTTATGGTTAAATAATAAACAATTCACATGATAGTTATAATACGAATGTTTTGGTTATATTTCACTATTTTCATATGAAAAATGCATTGGAAATAATATGAAATGGTATATGGACAAGTAAAAGAAATCCCCATGGGTTGGGTAAAGATTAATGAAATCTACTCAATGCATCGATAATTCTAATGAGAAAAAATAATTTGTGTTTTTTCTAATGTTTTACCCATATGGCCTTTTCCTGACACCTTGTCGGTATGTATGGTATTATGAATTCCCTCATTATCAGATTAGATATTGATATTACATGTTATTGGTAAACTAGTATAATATCTATTTGAAGGTTTGAATGAAATTATTTGATTTATTACTTTCAGATTATACTGAAGGTAATGTTTAAAAGGATCATGTTAAAATTTTATAAATTTTTGTTAAAAACATATTCTTATTTATGAAAGATTATGCTATATTGTTTAACCTCATAGAGCATCTGAGCTTCCACATTATTATGTTTTATTTTCCCAGGAATAAAAATTGTGTATTATGTCTTATGTGTGGGTTAATTTTGGATAATAAAGTTGTTCTCAATGGATTATCTATGTTTTATTTTGTGTTTTGATTTGTAATGTAATTTCTATGTATGTAATATATTTTCTAGGATTAATAATCTATTTGGTGCTTTGTGATTTTATTCCATTAAATCATACTAATTTACAAAAATAATGTACTTTCTCCAAGATTCTATAATTGGGGAGTTATAGATTTTATCAACTGAATTTTAGAAATAACCTTGGAAATAGATTTGGAAAACATATAATCAGTATAATAACTCTAAGATAGGCATTAGGGATATATATATAAAAACAATATATAGTTTAAGATAAATATAGATTGTATGGGTGTTCCATGAAATACATCATAGTCTTCTTACTAAATATTGATGTAGTTATTGTGTATATGTACATAGGAGTAACAACACTGAAATGGTGTTCCATTCTTGACTTTGGGTAACTTGGAATATGACAATATTCCTTACTATGCGCCAAGTTTTACACTCATAGTAGATATGCTTAGAATAATTCACATTTTCAATACAAGCCACTATTAAGGATTTATGAATAAATATGTACCCAAATAATGGTTTTTTATGATTAAGATAATATATATGTGTAAATAATCAATTAATTATTAGAATTTTTCTAGTTTTTAGATTATTCATTATGATATGATCGAACATAGTGTATGTAATCATTTAGAAATAGAACCCATTAGAAGGAATGAGCACTACACCAAAACACATTATCCCAAGAGTAGTAAGGAGCATATCATTCATGTTATTAAGCCATCATTTTTAAGGTAAATAGTCTCCCACATATTTTCATCATATAAATATTTAGAATCATGTTTATGTAAGATATGTGAATTATTCTATGAGTCTTATGGCTTTGAATGGAATCAAGATATTAAAGGGATGTCTAAGAAAAATATGGATAATTAGAAGAAAGGAATGATGGATATTCCCACATGTTAAAACTCTAAAAATAATCACAAATGTAAATTTTTAAAGGGAATTGGAGGTGGTTATAAGTGTGGAGAAAAATGACCCCATGTTTGTGATAGCAAGGGTAAGAAAAAGGATTCAAATATATAATTCGTCATGTGAAATGATATGGGTATCTATTTGAATCAATATCTCAATCATCATAGTATAGACCCAATGATTCTATTAAATAATAATAACAATATTGAATTACCACAAATGAAGATGAATGATTAATGTTCATATGTTATTATTGAATAATTAAGTTATTTTATTATTTTATCAATAATATATTGATTATGTGAAATATGAAAATAATTAAGAATTCTATTTCTATACTGTATCATTATGGATTTGAGATTTTATGGTACTAGGTAAAGTGTCATAGTAGAAAGTTAAACGTTATAGAAGATATATGATTATGGGAATGATAACCCTTAACATTTATTAGTTAATAATTTTGGAATAATGATATGATTTATTAGGATAATGTATATTGGATTTAATTTCCTACCATGGAAATAATTAATGGAATATTTATTTCATTGTTTTTGTAGTTTACAATATGTCACAAAACAAATCTATTCACCACCGATACTGGCTCCAAACCTAGATTGTGGAAAGTTGCAAAGGGTGTTCACTATCCCTAAGGGATGGCACAAGTTCCCATGTATCATTAATCTTGGTCTCAGAAAGATTTACCCAAGTTTGAAACCATAAAAAAATAAAAACTATCCATAATATAAATATGAAAT
This sequence comes from Viscum album, assembly GCA_963277665.1. Lineage (NCBI taxonomy): Eukaryota > Viridiplantae > Streptophyta > Magnoliopsida > Santalales > Viscaceae > Viscum > Viscum album. Next base: position 917,741 of record CAUJRU010000210.1, read on the forward strand.
TTTCGAGACAAACAAGTATTAAGTAAAAAACATAACTGAATACATTGATTTAAAGACAATACAAGTGTTCCAAGTACAAATAATGATATCATCAACACATTCCCAAAGACTCCACATGAAAAGGGGTCATCACTCACAAGCCGTCTCCACAACTCTGCAACAAGGATGGGAACTAACACCCCCAATCACCACCACACAAAGCCTTTCCTTCACCCAAGTAAAACATAACCAAGACTACATAAACCCAATTGGTTTATGTAGGGTGTGATACTATGCCCAATATTATACAACCCAATTATTCAAATTTGCTTTCAATACAAGGTGAAAAAAAAGAAGTTTTAATATGCAATGAAAAGTAGTAATATTCCAAGAAACATAAGATTTAATTGAACAATATTTTCAAAATAAAAAAAATTTAATTTTAAAAAATTTAAATAATACATGTTAGATAATTTAATTCATATCCAAACAAACCCTATTATTAGGGACAATACCACAAATATTATGACAAACAAAATCAGGAACACCCCTAAGAACTAGATTGTCTCGGGTCCTATGTACCTCTTACCTCTACATAATGTAACCATTGAAAAATCTATCCTCGTGCACAAGACACTAGTAGGGAACATACCCATAACCTAGTGGTCCCAAATCATCATCCATATTATTTCGTTAGAGTAGTCATTATCCAAATGCTAAGTGAAACAGGGACAAAACCCAGCCGATTCACTTGGCGTACAAGTACAAATCTTCCCACTTAGGTTCATGGGATTCCCCATTTGTGCTAAAACAATATTAGAAAGATACATATACACCTTTTAATATAAAGCAACACTAAAGGTCACATAAAAACATAATAGTATCAGTACACACTTTATACCACTTAAATCACACAGAAAATCATTTTTATTTTTTACAAACAACTTCACAAAAACTAACAATGCTTTGAAAAAAATAACCTTCAAAACACCACTTTGAACACTCTGTTAAAAATCATATTTACTGAAGAAGTATTTTCAACACCCAAAACATTTTTATAAACCCATTACATGAGTTATAAAACAACCCCAATAAGAATTACATAGAAAAGACTTGTAAAACTTCCAATTTCACACAAAATTGATACTCAAAAAATCAATTACATAACAAACCCCTCCCAAAAACAATTTCAAAGCATAAAAAAGAGATTAAAATTGAAAACATTATTTTCAGACCTAATACTATTCAATAAAATAAATTAAATAACTATATGTATCCTTTAATAAACTAGTAAAAGATTTATATGAAAAACCACAAATTTCATAAAAAATTGGCACGTAAACTTTATTTCCATTATAATTTCCACTAAAACCAATATTTTTAGAAACATTAAAATGAAGTAAATATGAAAATACTATAAACACAGTAGCTAGGTAACAATGTTTTCCTATGAAATGGAATCACCTACGAAATAAAATGAAACCCTTGAATCACTGTGCAAAAATTGAGTCTCATCAACGCTGCACCTAGAAGGACATAGATCAAACCTAAAACCAAAATAATTGACCAATAAAACCCATAATTAACCCATATATTTGAAACCCTACCCCCAAGTCATTGGCTACATCAAGGAAATTGAATGAATCTTCATGGAAATGGGAGAAACTAAGGTGAGTAGTCACTTACTTGAGATTCTTTGATGTTCATCTGCAAAATCCACCTAGAAAATGGGGTTCCAATGAAGGTTTTAGAGACATGGTGGGATTAGATGGATGTATGGTTCGAAGAGGAGGAGTTAGTGTATAATTAATAATTTTAATTGTTGAATAAGAGTAATAATTGAGAGAGTTATGAAGGAATGAAATTACCTCTTTAAAATCATGAAGATTTGAGAAACCCTATGATGTTCTGCACTAATTCGTGATGAAAACCAGCTCCAAAGAGGGAGGGGAGAGGATAGGTGCATAGATGGGTTCAGTGGGGTTTGGTGATACTTGTAAACACAAAAAAATCCTTACAATTTAATATTTTATTAATTAAACAATTTTTTTAAAACTAGAAATGGGCCTTAAGGCTGGCCCAATTCAATAAAGAAAACCTCAAATCCACCAGTATTATAAATCTTTAGAGGTTCCAAATTGAAATGGTGGTGTTAATAGCTTAGGTTAGGCCATTTATGAATTGGAATGGGTCAAAAATATTAATAAATAAAATTGTTATAAAAGAAACATAATTGGGTTTTAAATCTAGAAATGGGCTTAGGGTTTGGCCCAAATAATTAAAACAAACTCTTTCCTCCAAAATTATTTGAAATACCCCCAAAATAATGCATGAATGGAAATTAAATAATATTTACCTTTAAAATAACTTATGGATGTAACAATTCTCCCCACCATGAAAGAAATTCCTCCCTCTAAAGTCAACCTGAAGCTTGATTGGAAAACAATAACGAGTACTCTTCGTCAACCCATGACTTCCGCACCCATGTCTCATGTGTATCATTACCATGATTCCAAAAAACCCTTAATAACAAAATGGAAATCCCTCAAAACACCTTCTCATGGGATTATACTATTTGCACCGGCCGCTCAACAACAGTAAAGTCTGGCTCTATCTCCAGTTCATTCAATCTCTGCTCATGGGACAGATCTAAGTTGTATTTTTTCAACTGGGGGACATGGAAGACATCATGGATGGATTTCAACTGAGAGGCTTAATTGAACCCATATTCCACCTTTCCAATAACCCTGGTGATCTCAAAGGGCCATACATACCGTGGATTTTTCTTCCCTTACTTCCCCAATCGACGATAGCCCAGACGAAGGGCCACATTCAAGAATACCCGCTCACCCACAAAAAAATCTAGGTATCAACTCCTCTGTTTAAAATATGATATATGGAGTCATTGAGAGGTCAATAAATACTGCCTGATCAGCCTTACCGTCTCAAGTGTCTCCTACACCAGACTCTGCCCCAGTAGTGAGGTCACCCATACCTCATCCCAACACAGGGGGTGACATGGTCGACCATAGAGTCCCTAAAAAGGATCAATTCAAATAGATTATTGGAAAATATTATTATAAAAAAACTAAACTAACCCCAAATGGCTATCCCAGGAACCTCCAATGTCCGAGACACATGCCGAGAGCATGTCCTCGATAAATTGATTCACCTACTCTATCTGGCTATTCGTCTAAGGATGGTATGTCGATCTCATCTTAATCTGAGACCCTAAGCCCATTTGAAGTCCTTCTATGGTCTTAGAAGTGAACTAAGGGTCTCAATCTATGAAAACATCTAATTTCACACTATTAAGTCTCACCACCTTTTGAAGATACAAACAGACAAACTCATCATTGTTATTTGCATCTCTAATCATAAATATGTTTTATGATTTAGTTATATGATAAATCCCCACCCAAATAAAATTCCTACCCTGAGGTGTACGAGGTAAGACAATAATGATGTCCATTGAGACCTCATCCCATTACCTCATAGGAATGGGTAATGGTAGGAGAAAACCAGAAGGCCTTTGATGCTCTGCTTTTACCTGCAGACATGTGTAGCATCTCGAAAACAATTTCTTTGCCTTGACTCATACCAGGTCACAAGAACTACTGAAAAACATCATAATACATTTTTGTGCCACCCAAATAGACATTCCACTAAGGTAGGTTGGTTTCCTATATTACCACCTTCCGCATAGATAACAATACTACTGAATGGCCCTTGAATCACAAGATTCTCTTGGGAGACGACGACCAATCAGAAGATGTTTCCCAACCATGAAGAAACATCTTCAACCACTGACAAAGATAATCATTGGGTTGTTACCGCCGAATAAACTCTAATTGTGAAGGATTCAAATAGACGCTTGTTAAGAACACACCTCCACTATGTTCTCTGGTCTCCACAAGCATTTGAAAAAAAAAGGCACCATCAAAGTCCACTCATCACTGGACTTCCTCAAATCATGTAGTGGAAATAATCTTCTCAAAGTGCCAGCCACTACATTACCCTATCATAGGGTATATACATTGTCAAATTCAAACCCTGATAGTACTATATCCAACAGCGCTACATCAAGTAGAGGTCCTTCTGCGAGAAGATATATGAAAAGCATTAGGGATCAGATTAGACCACAAACATCTCCCCAAAAAGGCAGTGATGCAAAATCTTCAATGATTTCATCACTGCTGCCAACTCCATTTCCTGGATCGGGTTATTATTTTCGTGTGTTTGGAGGTGGTGATAGCCAAATGCCACCACATGGTCATCCTACATAATCATATTCCCAAGACTCATACCTGAAACATCACAATATATCACATATCCTTTTCCAGCTTCTTGGAAAATCAGCACGGGGGTGGTAGACACCCACCTATTCCTTTCCTGGAATGATTCATGCCATTTTGGGCAACATAAAATATTCACCCCTTTCCTGGTGAGTGAGGTCATCGGTGAAGCATGCCGAGAGAAATCCAAAAAGAATCTCCGAAAATAACTGGCCAATACAGGGAAAATCTTGATCTCGAACACATTCTTTGGCTGCTCCCATGACACTACCACACTAATATTCTAGGGGTCCACTGAAACCCCTTGCTCAAAGGTCAGATGCACCAAAAATCTCACATCCCAGATCCAAAAAGTGCACATTGAAAAATTTTCATAGAGGTGGTGATCTCACAAAGTTCCCTAGATGATCCTCAAGTGATTTTCAAGTTCTACCTAATATCTAGAGTATACTAGAGTGTCATCCACAAACCCCACAATTAAATTATAGATATACTGATGGAACACCATATTATAGAGTGCTATAAAGACCACTAAAACATTGGCCAATCCAAAGGGCATGACCAAATACTCTAGGTGGCATTACCTGCTTCAGAAGTATGTCTTAGGGATATCTATCTCCATCACCCTAATCTGATGATAGAACGAACCATAGTCTATTTTTAAGAACCACTTTCCCCCTTCAACTAATCGAACAAATCATCTATTCTGTGCACAAGGTATTTATTCTTAATTGTTACCTTATTCAATATTCGATAGTCAATGCACAAGCGGAGGGATCTGTTACCCTTTTTCGCAAACAACACAGAAGCGGCCCCAGGAGAGACACTCGGTCGATTGAATCCTTTGAATTATAATTCATCCTGATATATCATTAACTTATTCAACTCAGTAGAGTCTATATGATATGAGGGAAGATATATCTGTTGTGTTCCTAACACCAGATCAATCAGAAAACTCAACATCCTGTTTTGGGGGAAAACTTGAAAATTCATCCGGGAATACCCTTATAAACTAATCAACTATATGATGTAGTGAACCTTAAATGGAAAGAAAAAAGTCCACAAGAACAAGTAAAGATTACTAGAATATAAGGTTTCCCTTGTCTGGGAGTGGTGGCCCTGGGTGACCTGACTAAGGATCCCATTCTACATGAAAAACCTGAAGACTCTCATCAAACTCCATGAATATTACCCATCGTCTATGGAAAGAAATGTGAGAAAGGATGTGTACTAGCCAATCCATGTCAAATATTATGTCAAAAAGTTCCATATCTAGGACCATGATGTCCCACTCCATCTCATCCCCTGACACGGAAATCACACACGAGGGGCACCTGAGACCCCACTGCTTCTTTACCAGTGGTGCCACCAACTCTAATGAAAAAGTCAACAACTCAGTTGGTAAATTATGCATGTCTACACAATAGGAAGAAATGAGTGAAACAAAGGCACAAGAATCAAAAAGTGCAGTAGAAATAGAATATGAGATCAAAACGGTACCTTGAACTATCGACAGTCACACCTTTGATCCTATTGGAGCCTGATCCACCACATGTAGATGTCATGTCTCTGCCTAAGGATGAATTATAGTCTATAGTTGTGATCGGAAATGGATCTACCTATATGATGAACAATCCCTACCACCATGACATCTAAATTGAGATCTACCAATCCTAGACGGCTCGGACTGTGTCAGCACTCCTTTTGATGCCACTGACCCTTCCCCACTCAGAAGTGGACATGCCACCCCACAGAATCCTTGTAAATTATCCATTCCTCTACAACAGTAACAAGGCTTTGGAGGAAGTGGTCATGATGGTCGAATGTGCTCTGGTTTCCGACATTGGTGGAACATGACCGATCTCACATCAGAAGCCACAAATGAAAATATCATGGAAGAGTGGCTTGAATTGCTACCTCCATTCTTGACATGTTCCACTTGCTTCCTTTCCTTCTCTGAGGAGCAGCCATTACCCACTAATGATACACGCCCGGGCAATGACCTCAACATAGGTCCTCATCTTGAAAAAGATGACCTGGAAGTATTTCTCTGGTCACAAGCCTTTATTAGACCTCTGGGCCTTCAATTGTTCATGTGAGACAATTTCTTGGTCATAACAAACCAACTCACCAAAACGGTTTGTGTATTCCATCATAGAAATACTACCCTGAACAAAGTTCATGAATTCTCAGGATCTGGCATATTCCATGATCATAGGGAAGTATTGTTCATTGAATATGACCTTTAAATCTCCAATGCATCTTATAATTCTTTCTAGTCTGAAGAACTGACTCCCACCACTTACTATTGGGACCCTCCAACAGAAAATAGGCACACTTCACCCTAATCTTCTCTGGTGTTTCCAGAAACTCAATCATACTCTCAATATTATCAAGAAATTCCTTTGCTTCCTTGGGTTATGAGATGCCTCAGAAGGATTCGGGCTTGTTTTTTTAAAAACTCCCGAGCTTTATGTTTTCTAGGACTCATCTCTTCTGCACTATCAGGTATATGATCAAGAGTCGTTCCCTTATCCAGAGCATGGAAATCCCTTACCACAACCTCAACTAACCTCTGATCAATCAGTGTGGGAGAACACTCTTAATCATCCTCTCGTGGGAGCGATGGATCCTTCTAGTAAGGCATGTTGCTACAAAATTCAACAGTAAAAAAAATCAATACCTCAATTCTGAAAATTTTAATCAAATACATCAAATATATATAATCCGACCATATTATTGTAATATAAGAAACAACTACTCCACATCTGTCTGATGAATACATGTGGTCTGCAGCCCACACATCTCACCTGGAAGTGTAGTCAATCCATAAATTCCAACATCCCCTAGAGACTCATGGTCATCCTTAAGATGATCGATTTATGAGCCCTACTCATAAATGAAACCATGAGTTTCAACTGTCCTAACTGATGTCTATCTCGACTCATCCCAATATAACAATATTCAAATAATATTAACCACCTTTGATATCATTTTGTCATGAACTGAATCTGGTCACCACCAATACCAACAACAAACCTAGCCTGTGGAAAGGCTCGTAGTGTGTTACCTATCCCCATGGGCTGGAAAAAGTTCCTGGGAATCATTAATTTAATTTTAGGAATGATTTAACTGATTATGAAATAAAAAAATATTAAAAAAAATCCATATTATAAATCTGAATTTTCCAAGACAAACTATTCTTAAGAAAAATCCAGAAAAAAATACATTGGTTTAAAGGAAATACATGTTGTATAAATACAGATATATATATCATTAATACACCCCAAGGACTCCACATGATAAGGGTTCGTCACCCACAAGTTGTCTCCACAACTCCGCACCTAGGATGGAATCTAACACCCCAAACAGCCACCACTGAAAGCCTTTCCTTTACATGAGTCAAACATATCCATTTATACATACCCCCAAGGGGTGTAATAAGGGTGTGATCCTAAGAAAAATAGTATACCACCCAATTATTCAAAATTTCATGTAATACATGGTGAAAAATCATGCATTTTTAATATGCAAAGAAAAAAGTGATAAATTCCAAGAAACATAACATTCAATTGAAAATTAATTTCAATATAAAACTTTAATAATGTTAAATTTTTTTAATAATACATGTTATATACTATAATTCCCATCCAAACAGACCCTATAACTAGGTAGAATACCACAAACTCAATGAGCTAAAGAACCGGGAACACCCTTAGGCACTAGATTGTCTCGGGTCTTATGTACCTCGTACCTCGGTGTAATGTAACCATAGAAAAACCTATTCTCATGAATGATACACTACTAGGGAACATAAACATAACCTAGTGGTCCCTAATAATCATCCATATTGTTTAGTCAGCCTTTTATTTATCCAAATTCTAATTGATACGGGGACAAAACCCATCTGGTTCACTAGTCGTACTAGTAAAAATCCACCCACCTAGGTAACCGGGCATTCCCAATTGTGATAAATAAATTTATGAAAGGCACATAAATAAATTTTCATATAAAAAATAACTATGGGTAACATAAAAGAGTACATAAGCTCTAAAAACTTTATACCACTTAAATCACATAACAAATATTTTTTTACATACAACTTCACAAAAACTAACAATGGTTTGCACAAAAAAATCCACTTTAAAACACCATGTTGAAAACTATTTACATAATAATATTTTCAAAATAATAATTTTCAACACAGAAAACATTTATTTAAACCCATTAAATGGGTTATAAAACAACCCCAGTAAGCATAACATAGAATAGCCATGTAAAACACCCAATTTTACAACAATTTGGCACTCAAAAATCATTTACTTAACAAACATCACCCAAAACCAATTTTGTTTCAACAAATAAAGGTGAAGAAAATTGGAAAAATTATTTTCATTCCTAAAACAGTTCAATAAAATTGAAAAAATAATTATAGTGATTCCTTTAATGAACAAATAAAATCTTTATCTAAAAAGCTGTCAATTTCACCAAAAATATGCACCCATAATTCATTTTACTTATAATTGCCACTTAAGCCAATTTATTAGAAAATTTAAAATTAAATATACATGAAAATTCTATAAACATAGAATCTAGGTCAAAAATATTTAATTTCAAAAGGATTCACGTACCAAATCAATGAAAATCCTTGAATCACTATGCACAAAATCAACTTGCACCACTACCGCACCATGTGGGAATTAGATCGAACCTATAACCACTAGAATTGACCATGAAAACCCAATTTTAAACCATAGGTTTGAAACCCTACCCCATGGTCATTTGGGACTTTAAGGAAATTGAAATAAACTTCCTGTATAGGTAGGAACTAAGAAAAAGAGACAATTACTTGAGATTATTTATAGTTCCTCCAACAAAACCCCCATTAAAATGGGGTTCCAATGAGGTTTTGCATGAATTGGAGGCCTGAAATAGATGTTAAGTTTTAAGAGGAGGAGGAATGGCCTAATTAATAATTTTAATGAATGAAAAAGAGTAAGAATTCATAGAGTTATTATGTAAAGAAATTACCTCTTCAAATCAAGATGATTTTAGAAACCCTATGACGTTATGCTGTAATTCACGATGAATATGAGCTACAAAGATTGAATAAATAGAATGTGAACATGGATAGGATCAGTGTTGTTGGGTGACACATGGAATATCTGAAAAATCCAAAAAAATTAATATGTTATTAATTAAAAATTTTGTTTTTTTAAACTGGAAATGGGCTTTCGGGCTAGCCCAGTTTCTTAAAAAAATACCAAAATCCACCATATTTATAGATTACTAAATGATCCAAATTTAAATGGTGGTGTTAATAGGTTAGGGGAGCCAATTTTTGAATTGTAATGGGCTCAAAATATTATAATAATGAAATAGTTTTAAATGAAAAAATTGGGTTTAAAATCAGGAAATGGGCTCACGGTTTAGACTAAATCATGAAAACTCACCCTTTCCTCCAAAAATGCTTGGGAAACCCCCAAATTAAAGCATGAATAGAAATTAAATAAAATTTCACTTTAAAATATGTTATTAATGGGACACGAAATTTTTTTATTTAAGGATTATATATATTATTATATGTTTAACATAAAGAATAAAGAAGCACGTACGTATTCAATCAAGGTTTCATGGTAAATTTGGGTATTTTGATTATTTTTTGAGATTAAATGATGATGGTATTCACATGCTTGTTATTAGAAATAAAAAATTTCCTTCTTTAGGTGACCTTCCATATAAATTTATTGATTTTGATTTTGGTCAAATTTATTTTAGATATGTGTAATCGTTGGAATGTATTATGGGTGAAATTTTATATTATTTTTTAATGTCAAAACATTTAATAATATTACTTTTGGAATGTTATAATTATATAGTTATAATAAACGGAAAACCCATATGTAGGATGAAAAACCATCGCCTCAGACAAATTTGTGGGAATCGAACCCATATCCGAAGTGAAACAAGGAATTATCACTTACCACTGGCCTACGCGATGTCATGGTTTTATAAAATAATTTTTTACATAAATTGTATAAAATATGAAGTAAAATTTATTTTTGGAACCATATATTATTAAAATAAATAGATTATGGTTTGAATTTTAGGATCTTTTGGATATAAAGAAGAGTTTGTGGTATAAATTAGTTAAAGGATGGAACACTACTTGTCATTTAAGTATTATTCCTTTTGTTCCTAATATATGATTTAAATTAATTATTAGACTCTATGTAAAGTATCTTAAAACCAAAAATATTTTCCTTGTACTTGTTATTGTGATGAATCTGATGGACCATTGGATCATTGGTGCTTTAGAGCATTTTGGTTGTTAATAATCGCATAATAATGTCTTCTATCACTCTCCAACAGAACGTGATGGATAAATTTTGACTCATTTCCATGTTTTCCATTATAGAACCATAGTATGTGTAATATATGTTGACTTTAGTACTTCTCTTTCCATATTTCAAAATTGTTATCTCATTAATCTAATTTGTAATGTGGTATTTAAAAAATGATATTTTGAAAAGTCAATCCCATAAATTTTGTTTCAATGTTTAAATTGTGGTGAAATATAATTTAAATGATGGTCGAATGTAACAACCCAAAATATTATGGTTCATTATCTTTAATATTGTGTGCTTCATGCAACAACGACTTGCCTTGCATAACATGGAAGGTAGAGTTTCTATAAAGCAAAACATTTGTGTTGTAATTATTTATATGATATATTTACAACATATCCATTAATAATTAATTTAAATACTTATAAATAATTTTTAAATGTTACATATAATATTATCAGATAAATAAATTATATTTTTAGTAAAATCTATATTTTCTGGTAAAATAGATTTATGTTTAGAAATACTTTTTTATTAATGGAACTAAGTTTTATGTTCTTTTTGGATCAAAAATAAAATTAATTTTTTATAGTAATAGTAATTTAATTTGGTAAAAAAATTCTCCATTTTTGAATTCATAATATCAAAATATCCTTACAGTTAATTTTTTTTATATTTATGAAATCATTTAATTTTTGATGAATTGGGAAAACAATAAATTATTATTAAAAAACTGAATTTTCCTTTTAAATAATTATTTTAATTTAAATTGATTTCAATGTCATAATTGATCAGTAATACATATATTTACCCATTTTTGGTAATTGTAATCATTTTTATAATTTAATTGGATATAAAAATTCATTGATAATTTTTTTTCATCTTTTTACCTACCATCTAGCCACATTTGTAGATTAGAATTGATTATAATTTTACCACTTAAGTTAATTTAATTTAAACAAATATACAGACATGGTTGTAATATGTATGAATTTTTTTTCAATAGGATCAAAATACGTTTTGGTGAATACTATATTTTGAATATTATTTACCATAATTAAGGGTAAACAAGGTAATTGAAAGTAAAAATAATATTATAAAAATATAAAATTTTCCAAACACTTTTCATAATTTTATTGGATAAGTGTTTGTCGACCAAAATAATGATTTTTTCAAAACTATTATCATTTTTAAATCACATTGGTTTAATAAACACATTTATTTTATTTTGTTTAAAAAAGATTTAAAATTGGTATTTTAAAATTCTAATAACTAAAGTATTTTTAATATTGGGCTATACATATGATGAATTATACTATTAATATTCATTAGAATGATATGAAATTTATCTACCTAATTATAATTTTTTGATAATTTTTTGACATTATATTATTAAAATAAATTTTGATACACTGGTAATGATGTAATTTATTTAATATTGGAAGCATAAAATATATGATATTAATAATATTAAAATAAATGATATTAATAATATTAAAAAAATAATTTTACAAAAGTATTAAAATAAAATAATTTTTAGATAACACAGATATTATATTGACTTTTTGGAAGTACTGGTTCTATGTTATCATTTTTTTAATATTTTCAAAAAAGAACATATTGAGTAGTAACAAAATTGGCATAAATGATATAAATGTAATGAAATTATAATGTTTGAAAAACTAACATTTATGGTGAATAAATTTCATAAATTACCCAAATTAGGTTCTTTTATAATTTTATAGTAACTATATTAACCATGTAATGTAATAATATAATAAGAAATAATAAGAGTTAAACTGTTTATCTAACAGTTAATTCAAAAAGATAAGGTTAAATATAGGACCAAAACATGTATACAATATATTGAATGAAATTATTAATACCCATAATCATATTATAATCTAAATAAATCTTTTTTTAGAAATTAAAAACCTAAAATCAATTTATTATGAATTAATATTTTCATGTTTTCCTAAAGTGCCCCTCACCCCCTTACAAAAGGCGATGTCTCATTCTATTTATTTGAAACCTCCAATTCCATTTGGTTAAGCCATATGTTTACCATTTTATCTACAAGATTACATCAAATCATCTTAGAGTCCTTAATTTTGGCATAAATCCTTTTTATGGCATGATTTTTTGCAAATCAAAAATAGATACCCAAGAAAAAGGAAATCATTTTATCAAACTCTTTCAGAGTTCTTTTCTTCTTCTACTTCAACATCCTATATTGTTTCAATAATAAAATATATACTCCAGAATCTATTATATTTTGATATTTTTTTATTATTATGGGAAAACATATTCCTACTTTTACCCATCCTATAAAAATAAATATCACCATGTGTGCGTGCGTATGACTTACCGTCTCCACACCGTGGTGTAAATTATTTTTCTTGTACACATTATTTTTATGGGTATAAAAATGAATATAAAGTATGAATATAATAAATATAAAATGATTTTTTTTCTTTAAAATTCATTGTTTATACAATTATATTCTATTTAACTATTAAGGAATTGATACTCAAGATTGTGTATACATACAGATTACCGTCTAAACGACGTGACGAGCTTTATCTTCCACGTTCACCATAAAAAATTGATTATTAAAATATATATTAGGAATTTATATTAAATACATGACAAAATAATGGTACTGGAATAATATATATATATATACATCTATTTCATTCACTTACTTCCATTCAATGCGATAAGAAAATGGTAACAACATTCATGCCTACGTACGACCTACCGTCTCTATGAACAGTTTAATCCATTTAATATATCTATTTATAAAATATATATTATTAACATATAAGATATAAAAATCAGGGTATACATTCTATAAATATGTAAACCATGATTTAAGTAATAATATCACGAATAAAAAGTCAGAACACATGGGATAAAATATGCGATTATTACCAGAAATGAGAATTTAACTTGGAAATTAATAATAAATAGTTAATATAAATGAGTAAATGAATAATATATGATATAAAAAATATTATTATTATTCTGTTATAAGTTAATAATATTTTTCAAACAATTATACAGGAGTACCAGAAACGTACAGAGAGTATCAGACCTAAGGTAAGAAAATTTCATCTCACATTTCATTATTTTGAGATATAAGCTCTGTTAACCGCTTATTATTCTTCATGGTGTATATAATTCCCATTATATATTTAATATAATGAATAAATTTTCATAATGGTTTTTAAATATTTATTTGATGATACCAGGCATATGATTTAAATTTTCAATGTTTTATGGGGCACTTTGATGGTTTAAGGAATTAATACTTTCTCAATTTCAATATTCATGATATTATTTTATATAAATATTTATATTAATATAAAAGGATTAAAAATGTAATTTTATATCTTTTTTTTAAATTTCATTAAAATTATTTAAAAATGTAATATTTTAAATTTATTATTTAATGGTTAATTTCAAAATCTTAGGATTACTGAGGTTGTTTATATGAAAGTATCTACTAGGTAATATATAACATCCATGTCCATTTTTATTAAATTTATTTTCAAAATATTATCAAAAAACTTTTTTAGTCATTGTACCCATGTTTTAATTTTTATGAAATGTTTTGAAAGGAATCATTCCTCTATTTCTAAAAAATTAAGGGTAGAATGTTTTTTAACATATACAGCTTAAGATGCTATTTTTTTCATTATGATGGATTAATAGTTTGAAGATTCCCTTATAATCATACATGCTTAGTTTAAAAAAATAACCATTTTACATTATAATTTTTCATCTTTTAAAATATCCCAATGTGAAAAATTGATATATCTCTCAATGAGTTTTAATGATTTTATTAGATAATTTTAATCTATGTTAGAATTTGTTTTTGGATTTTATGATTGATAGAGGGTGACTTATTAGGATACGATATTAAATATTGTATTGTAGGGTTTATTTTATGTTAGACTATGGATGCGATATTTTGATAACATTCTTGTTTTATGATTATATATTAACAATTCGTATGAATGTTTTAATATGTTTTTTTGATGTTATGATTCAACCATTTCATATGTGTAATTCATTATACATAGAATGAAATGGTATGGGGACTGATTAATGAAATTGACATGTTTTGGGGATTGGATAATCAAATCCCCTTGATGGATCAGTAGTTCAAATGAGTTAAAATAATTTGTGTTTTTTTGAACATTTTACCTGCATGGTCTTAGAACAAGGCCTTGGCCATATGTTTTGCATTATACATTCCATCATTATAAGATTATTTATTTATTTATTTTTTCCACAAGATGATTCGACTAGAAGAATATCCATGTGAATGTTTAAATGGACATATTCGATTTATTTTTTCTATATTATACTAAAGGTAAGGTTTAAAAGGCTTGTGTTATAATTTTATAGATCTAATTAAATATTATTCATATTTATAAATGGATTTGATGCATTGTTTAACCGAACTAAGAATCTCAGCTCACCCCTTTCTTATGTTTTACTATCATAGGATTCCAAGATGTGTATTATAATTTATATGCAGGTTTAAGCGAAGAGAATAATAGATTTATCAAAGGATTATCAATTTTTTATTTTATGTTTTAAATTATAATGTAATGTTCATTTATGAAATTTGTCTTCCAATAATGATAAATTTATCGGTTATTCCAGATTTGATTCATTGTAATCATACAATGTAATAAAATAATGCATCGACTCCATGCTTCTGGGTTCTGGGAATTACAATAACTAAATACAATATTATTGAAATATTGAATCAACCAAATACAAAATTTAATTTATAAATGATTTATTTGAATAAAATAATCTTCTATTCCCAATTTTAATAGTAATTTATTAAGTTAAGAGTCTAAAATATTCCTATAAAAATATTTTTATAATTTTTATTTCATTTCTATTTGATTAATGTAATAATTCACTATTATCAATTGTTTTAAAGTCATTAAATATTGTTACATAATTAAAATATATTTCATAATTTACAAATTATTAATATTTATAGTTGTAACTTGATGATTATATTTTATTTAAAAATTTTACTCAAAATAAACTTATCAAATTCTTAAACAATTCGTCACCCCTACCCAGGAGAACCTGTCAACCTAAACATAATAAATGTAATTTAATACCCAAATCCCATATCTCTATCCCATTATCATATTTAAGAAATTTTTTGATTATACCCACTCCATTAAGAAAGAGAATTTAGTTCAATAGAGAATAATAAACAATGAGATGGGGGTATATTTTCTAATCTTATCCACCAAAAAAAAATTTCAAATTTTTCATAAACCACTTTTTGTTAAAATTGGAATAGTTTTAGAAAGGATATAAAATAATGAAAGATTTAATGTAAGAGGACTATATAACTGAACTTCTTCTTTGTTGGGTTACATACTCATTCCCATTATTTTTTGTGTGTAGTTTATTTAAATGTCAACAAAATTTATAGATAATATTATTTTCCTTCTCATTCCTGGTATATTCATGTCAGTTTCATTTCAAAATAAATTCTAAGAAAATTACTTTTATTTTTTAAAAAATAAATTTTTTTCCAATCATGAATTTGACAAATATTGAGATTACTATTCTATAGTAATTTTTCTCTTTTATGATAAAAAATGATTTTCATTTTTCATTTGTATTCCTAATATTTTTATTCAAGTAATTATGATATGTTAACTCCCTATGTAACAAATTCCAATATATGGTTTTTTGTCAAAACTACAATTGATATATGTTATCTCCCTATGTGGAATGTATTATTTTTATCATTTTTTAATTTAATATGTGGATGTAGAATTAAATATCTATCAAATTGATTGGGTAATGTGATATGTATTATGAAATTATGTGTATGATAAATTAAAATGATGCTAGATATATTAACTATTAAGATGTTACTATTAATTCACATATATATTGCATGAACATGATGTTATAATTGTTCACAAATATGTTTTGTATTTTACCACTAAGTAATGTTGTTCCATTATTATTCATATTTCACATTACATGCATTTTCAAATGATTCCCCCATGATTATGACGTTGATCCTATAATTCTGATATTATGAGGCTGATTATCCTCCCCCTTGTAAAATTAATTCATTTAACTTGTTATTTAATTGTTTCCCCTCCCATTACTATGTTTTTATCTCACCCATCATTTTATATATATCTTTTTATGATCACATGAACATAAGAGAATGTATGAGATTTATGATGATTTTAAATAATGATTTAAATAATGTATTTTTTTCATTATGTACAAGTGTTAAATGAACCTATTTTCCCATTATATTAAACTATTAAATCATTGAATGTATTTATATTATTTCGTCTATATTAAACAATATTTATTAGTGATTTAAGAAAAAATTTGTTTTCTATATTCATAATGGTTCATAGTGTGTTACTTAATTTTCCAAAGCATATCCCTCAGGAGTGTCAAAGAAGTTGTGCTGCAAGGATACCTATTCATGCATTGGGTATTGGTCATATTAATACCCAACATGTTTTTGGGGTAATTAACACTATAAGCATATCTTCTAAATTAAAATCCACTTATAGTATCACAATCAGAATTTAGTTTATGAAAATTTCTGGATGTTTTGCTATACATAGACATATTTCTATGGTTTTTAAAAACGTTTTTACGTCCAAATACCCCCAAAAAAGATAAAACATTATCAAATACCTTCTATAGAATACCATTCCCCATACTTACATTATAACAAGTTTTTTACCATGAAAATTCAATAAATATAACAAAGATATTGAAAGGAAAAGACTTTTCATAAGACATTGTTAATAATATTAAATATTCAATCTCACATATAAACATGATTTTTTAGTATCTATAATGTTATATTAAAAATTATTGTGATCCTAAAACTATATATGATATACTGAGGAAATAGTAATCAAAAGGCGTGAGATATAAAGCATAATAAGGGAATAAACAAGAAAATGAAGAACCATAAATGAATTTTTTTGGATATTCATGATATAAAAATGATTAAGGGATCAATAATATTGATATTAAATCATGAAATGAAGAATATAGAATCATAAAATCATTGTATTTTTTAAATATCCTAAACCATGCAATAATAATAAGTCAATTCTAACATTGAAGATAACATCACAAGGGAAAAAAAATCCCATCATGGTTTAGTTTTACTCTCTAATCCAATAATAGTCAACTCATGGGACATAATAATCATCCAATGAAATGGAATAATATATGTGTGAACCCATCATAACATGTTTTTTATATATGTCCCACTTAATAGAATCAAACATATGTAGTTAATATAAGAAATATGCATCGATGGAATTGGGCTATATAATCATTCCTTACCAAATAATCAAACTAGATTTCATAATGACTGCATAAAAAAGGGTAATTAAATATTTTATATTTTCACATATGAATAAATATAAATATCTACTGAAAATGGAATTTATATAAAAAATAAGTATAAAATTATATTGTTGTATAGATAAATGATATTTTAATATGAGGTTTTAATGAATCAGTTAACGGATTTTCAATTAGAACTGACTATGAAACTTTTAATGAAAAAACCATATGTAGAGTTGAATTTTTATTCCTTTAATATTTCATTATTTAATGGAAATACTAATGGGAATCTGTAATTTAATATATTACATGAAAAATGTTATATATTATTGAAATGTCCTCTTTATTTATGAATGATCTTAATGATGTCATTGATAAATGAACATAAGGAATGTATAACACCATTAAAGAAAGACAGAATAATGTTTATATATAGATAAGATATATATATATATTATAATGTTTTCATTATATTAAATAGGTAGATATATTATGTTAGTTAGATAAAATAAATATCCCAAATAAAATAGTTTGCTACAGAGAGACCCCTTACCATATGTCTAGAATCATTCGACCCATTCACTAACTATCCTAAAAAATAAAATTAGATTCAAAATTAAATTAATCTTGAACTATTTAACTCTATATTTTTTATTTAATTGTTATAATTTTTTAATAACATTTTAGAGTGATATAATGTTGAAATTCTTTATTCCGTGGGTGTTTGTTTCATGGTTCCGTAGTTGGATAAGTTGTGGTTAATTATAGGAGTTTTTATAAAAAGTTTATGAACATATAAATGTTAAATAAAATAATATTAATTTCGTTACACAAATTTAATGAGTATAAAATTTTCATATTTATTTATTTTGGAATGGTTCATCTAGTATAACAATTATCATTATATGGTTAGTTCATCTAGGGACATTTAGTGCATATCATGATCTAGGATAGTTTTATATAATCAAATAATTATAAAAATATTTATGACATGAAATATTTTATATTATAATTTTTCTCATCATATATTACAATAATATATATATAATCACACATAATGGTTTTGAAGAAAATTTAAGTATTTTGTTTACATTAGTAGTGAAACGACCATATTGTGAATTTTTTATCATTTGTGAATCAAATTAATGGAGAATATGAAGATGAATATTCCACAATAATGATACTATATAATTATATTTAGGTTAATGAAGATTTTATTTCATGGTTTGTTGAAAATAGAAGGTCTTAAATAAAGAGGAATACAATAAAAACAAGTTTAGTTGAAAGTTTACCACTCCCATATGTGGTATCTTGTTAGTAAACAACTTAATTATCATTACAAAGCTCAATGTTGAAATGATGGATTCTAGAGATGCTCGGATAGTGATAAAGATATATATAGATAGATTGTTTTTGGAAAGATTAAATTAATATAATTTGTGAGGAGTTGGGGTGGTGTGGGGTGGGTTTGTTAGGGGATGAGAGGGGTGTTTTTTAAAAATTAATTCTTAATGATATTATTTTGAATCCAAATAACCAAATAATGATGAATCTTGTGACAAATATAGTAAAATATGATTTTTAGTTCAAAATAATTATTTCATAAATAAAAATTGATTCATAAATATATTCCTGTCACTCAAAATATAAAATATTATATTTTTTAAAATTTTACAATTCATAAAACATTCAACTATTTTAAAAAACATAAAAAAACTATCCCTATCCATTTATCACTATTTGAGATTCATCTATTGAAATCCATTTTTTAAAACAATGTTATTATTTTTGTATATTTAATATTTTATTTAATATTTTATTATTTCAAAAATACCAATTCCAAAAATATGGTCAATTTTTGAACCAAACAAGATATTACATATGGTCTCATAAAATTATATTATAATTATGTTTAAATATATTATTATTTTGTAAACTCTTTTTATGAAAATAATTTTTCATTTAAATTGTAATTTTGGTCATAAAATACAATTAAACGGTAATTTTTAATAAAATAAAAACACTTATTTTGTCATTTTAGATATATTTATTTAATTTTATAAAGATATAAATTTTCCATTATTTCATATTATAAGGTATAAACTATTATTTTACACACCCATAGAAATGTACTCTATTCTAATAGCCAAGTTACTATTCCTAATAGTTTCATAACTATTCAATGGCTAGATTTGGAGTGGTCAACTTGATTTCCTAATTTTAAAAAATTCAAATTATTTCAGTCATTAATCATTCAGAATGATTTTCTATAATAGTTTTATATATTTTAAATTTCAATAAGAATTTTATATTACTAATATTATTTTTAATTTCATAAAATATTTATTGGGATAGGTTATTCTAGAGGATCAAGTTTATATAAATTTTAGTGTTGGAGTAATCATATTTTTTTCATTATCCCATTATAAAATTTTTAATACATATGGACATATCTATCATGTAAATATAATGTTAAAATTATAAAATTTTAGTACTTTTATTTTTTCATTCCATGCTCTACATTACTAAATATGAAATTATTTTATAATTATAATGGAAATTCCATAAATTATATTCTATTTAATTAATGTTAATTTGATATGAATGATGGTTTCAATATTTTTCAAGGAAATGTTATATTGGAAGGTTTTTTTAGTTCCCAGGATAGATATATATTATAGTTCCATCTATATGTAAATTATAATAGAAATTATAAATTGGGGGAGTTAATGAGATTAAAAAAATAATTAAATTTGTGATGTTATTTAGAAGAAACATACACACAAATTATCTTTATTGAAAATCAGATGTGAGTTATGTTTATATATTCATTTAAAATAATAGAATCTGTGGATTCAGTTGTATAATATTTTAAAAAAATAAATTTACTTCCCGGGTTTGGACATTGTACTTATGTTTTGTTATTATTTTTCAGAACAACATATATTTATAAAATTATTTAATGAAATGTTTTTAAAAATAGGGTTGAATCACATAAAATAAACACCCATGAATCCAAATTAGAGGTTCAACCACTAATAAAATGACTCATCAAACTAGGAGTGGAATAATGGTTACAAAACAACTACATGGTTCTATATTGGTGTGAGAGGGTGAAGGGTGATTAGCCTCCCCAATGCAGGACAAGAAAAAAGACCACAAGAGAGCACTATATGTAGATGGATTTCATTGTGTACATGCTATATTCATTTTTTTATAATGAATCTTATTTTTTTACTTCTCTTACTATATGGAATTTAGTATAAATGAAACTATTCATCAAT
The DNA here is from genome assembly GCA_963277665.1 of Viscum album. Lineage (NCBI taxonomy): Eukaryota > Viridiplantae > Streptophyta > Magnoliopsida > Santalales > Viscaceae > Viscum > Viscum album. The sequence goes on from CAUJRU010000210.1 coordinate 939,041, forward strand.
TAAATTAAGCTAATGTTCACTACATCAATCAATGATTTATGAGTAACATTAATCCTCTAAAGTCATTTTTTAATTCTGAAAATTTTCATTAAAAGTGGAAAGAAATTATTTTTATAAATTTCCCAACACAGGGGCTCATGTGATGTTATATTAGTCATTATTTGGAGATCTAGACATGTTTTTCCAATACATTTTACCGGTTACGGATGATGGTCATGTGTGTATGAATATTTATTAAGGGATAAATTTTTCCATAAACATGGTGATCATTATATTGATTCTATGAGATAATATAATTGTAGATGAATTATGTGGTCCGTGAAATGGTATAAACAATTAATATTCATTCGAAAAATTCAAATTCACGTGAGTAAAAAAATTATAATGTTGTAAGTCATTTTGATTTAGTAAGTAAATTATTAGACATATGAGTTAATTTACATACTTATTGGAGAATTTTCATAATACTAGGGGAATTATATTTATTTTATATAAAATACCTTTCTCATATTTTAGTTACTATAAGAAAATTATATGTCATAAATATTGAAATGACTCTTGATAGGTTAGAATTGAAATACAGATTGTGTGCGGAAACTTGTTAAGGAATATTAAAGATTAAAACTTATTTAAAAGAATATTTAAAATCATAGAAACATAATGATATGTTGTATTTGTTTTGGACATTATTTAAATTAAAATAATTCTATGTGGTTTTTTTGAAGAAATGATGTATAGATTTGACACACATCATAAAAGTAAAATTATCATCCCATGATAATTATATATCATCAGATGATGATGTGTAATGGGTTATAAAGATGTAGAATTTTATGAATGTTAGTTTGTATATTTTAAATATTAGAATAATATGGAATCCCAAATCATCAAGAAGATGTAGAAGAATATGAATAAAAAAATTTAATTGAGTTTCAAATATATATGAATAAATGTGTTTCTATATTTTAAGAATGTTAAAATATTAAAGGGTGTAATTAATATCATATAGATTTAGATTACATTAAATGACTATTTAATTTTTTAGAACCCATCTATAAGTCAAAAAATGGTTGTAAGATAGTCTCACCTTTGATATTGATGATTCATAATTTGTGAAGAAAATGTGAAAGGAAGAATAGAAGATGTATTCTTTTAGTGTATTCAATATAAAACCAATTTTGTTAGTGAAGAATGTTAAGTAGATAATCAATACTATTATCTATACATATTATCAATATCGAAGGTAGGGGTGACAACCATGATAGTGAGATCCTTCCTAAGTGAAAATGAAGAGAATAAAATAAGAAGTAAAAAGAGAGGATAATATATTTTCATATCATATATGTGGGTTCATGAGTATAGTAGTCTAATGATGTCATTTCTATAAATATTTTTCACAGACTCTTAAAGGACCTCCATGATTAGTTAATCACAGTGAGTGTGATCGAAGAATAACGATAACCTAAATTTGTATGTGTTGATGATTATTTTTCATTTTATGTCCATTTTATTTTTCCATGAAGAGCCTTGTAGAATAATTTGTTTTTATCTAAATAATCTCATTGATGAAATAGTGGTTTGAATATAAATGAATTATATTCAGTATTTGATTTTTTTCCCAAATATTGTTTTTAGATTTAATATATATTGTGACCCCTATAATGTTTTTTGATTATTCAATCATTGTAATTGGAAAATTTGAAAATAGAATGGACTAGGCTTTTCCTAATGATCCAACTATTATAATTTTTTGTTATTATTCATTTTTTATTTATATATTCCCTGGTATGTTGAGGCTGAGAGAGTATTCATTGATCTTTCCCTCTTAATAAGGGTATAAATTCTATAATAATAGTTGTTAATTAAATGAATTAAAAATTTACTAAATTTTAGGTGAAATGATTGAAACGCCTCTCAGTGCCTGTACACAATTATCTAGTCTCAACAACTTACCCTAACATGAGTAACAAACTAGTTTTTGAGAAGGGATAAATGTGAACATATACATATCTGGAAACTCATGTCAATGGTATTTATTTATTATGGATAGAATATATCATTAAATTACCATAATATTGTATTCATATATGCGTAAACATTTCTCTAAAAAATTAGTTTTTATATATTTATGTAAAATTATAAATATTATACCTCCATATACATATTTATTCTATGTGAGAGATATTATACATTTAGTGGTGGTCTATAGATTCGTTGCACTAACACATTGCATGTTCACTTTATTGGACACATAGCATCAAATTTTTGTAGTTTTGGAATATATATAGATTTTTGGATGCATTTATAACTCACAAGGTGTTGTTAAAGTTTTATAAGATTCATTCTTATTGAATAATTGAGGTTATAGACTATGTTTGGTTGGTCGATTTATTTTTTTCATTTCACCATGTTTGTTTAGTCTCTCTAGGGATTTATTAGTGGAATATTGTTTTCTGTATTGTGGCTATATATCTAGTTTGCATTAATTTTTTCTTACATTTATATAGGAAACATTTATTTTATTTTAATCTACGATCATATTCATTTCCATGATGTTACAAGTTAGTAGATATAGTGAATATATTTGCAGTAATTTTTGAATGAATAAATATAATATGAGGTCATTCCATATTTTATAAAAAATATAATTATTAAATCAATCTTATTCGATAAAAATAATATCATGAAACTAGTCTCAAAACATTGGGGATCATATAATTGTCTTGGTTGTGGTGGTGGTTTTTAAAAAATGAGGTGACCCAATCATTATAAACAGAAATACAAAATTGTATTCGTTGAATATTCAATTCATATCACTATGATCCATGCCAAAAACATTAATTCATAGTATCCACAAAAACATTAATATAGAATAAAATTCAATCTATAATATATATAACATATACCACTATGTGTTTCACAAATATTTCCCTTATTGGAAAAAACATACTGAAATACAGTCTTCATATCCAATATAAATGGAAAACATAATAAAGGGGGAGGTCAATACATAGTTATAGTAAACAAGGAATATGTCAATTATAATTTATTCATAACATATTTATAATAGAATTAAAACATGATAATAATAGTTGAATGAAATACTATAAAATTAATATATCATAATCAAGCATCATATCAAAAAGCATGGTAGTTGAAAGGAAAAATATAATAAATAAATTGAATAAAATTATCCATGAGATCAATACATTAGAATAATATCATTTAATAAAAGAGTTTCATAATGGTTATAATAGTCAAAATCGTTGAAATTTTGTGTTAGGCCTATCCACTGTGAAATTCTTCACTTAATAGGCATGTGCTATCATGTTTTATACCTCCTTCAGAGTTGGTCACACCTCCGGTGGATCCACTTTCTTGGATTGTGATAACCTTCCATGTACCCTTATTTTGGTCTTGGGATTTCACACATATGTCCACTAGTTAAGGTAAAATTTAATATATATTTATGGACTATATTTCCCCCCTATGTTTCCCCTGGGCCCCCTAAAATTTGGAGATGTTTGGGCACATTTTTAGTTGAATGAATGGGGCGCACAGTTTGGGTGCTCAGTTTGCTAAACCGTGCAAGAAAACCATGCACCCTTTTCCATATCATTAAAAAAGATTTTAATTTCTATTTTTTCCAACCCGTGAGTTATCCAAACATGTCAAATTATTACCCCATTTGATCCTTTCATCCATTTCTTCTTCCCAATCACCTGTTACTATCTTTTGAACTTCATTTTCACGAGGAATTTGGTGGAGAAACATCACACTTCCTCAAGTATGTGAATATCTTATTTATTGATCTTTTTTGTCATGGGGTTTCTAACCCTATTATTTATATTGATTCTTTCCACAAGTTAGGGTGTCGAAATTAGGGTCTGATCTTGGTTTTCATGGTTCATTCATTTGGTTTTAGGCTTGATCTAAGTCCCCTGTGGTGCGGCGGTGGTGCGATTCAATTTTCACAAAAAGATTCATGGGTTTTGACAATTTTGGTAGGTGATTCAATGGGTAATAAATGATAAATGAGATATATTTTCAGAATTTATATATGTTTACAACTTCTTATTTATTATCCTTACAGTGAAATCATGTTTTGGTGACATCTGTTAAGAAAATGATATTTAGGTAACAATTTTGTACAAAATCGAGTGTTTTACATGTCTATTGTACGTTGTCCCAACTGGATTTTTTATTTATATCATGTAATAGGATTATTTAAATGTTTTTGGTGCTAAAAATTCTTTCTTGGTTAATATGGGTATGCCCATGGTGTTCAAAGTGTTATTTTAATGTGATTTTGTGTGTAAACCATTGTTAAATTTTGGGAAGTTCTTTTATTGAAATTAAAATGTTTTTATTGATTAATCTAAGTGGTTAAAAACATGTGTGGATACTATGATGAGTTTATAATTCCCATAAATGATGTGTTTATATGATAATTTATTTTCCTATCATGAGATAATGGTTTGAACGGAAAGGGGGAAGCCCAGGTAGCTAGGAGAGCAGATTTGTACTAGTACGTTAGTGATCCAGACGAGTTTTTATCCCTGTTTCAATGAGAAAAATGTATAATGACAAAAAAAATTATAATAATGATGATTGGAGACCAATAGGTTATGGGTACGATCCAAACTAGTGGCTCGTGCATGAGAACATAATTTTCTACGGTTACTTTTCGCCGAGGTATGAGGTACTTGGGGCCCGAGACTAATTATTGTCTATGGGTATTATCAATATTGGAGATCATTTATTCTTGAGTATTTATATTTGTAATATGATGGTTTTTTATGGAAGAAATATTTCTAACATGTTTTATTTATATGTTCTCTTTCACGTAATATTAGAGTTGAAAAATGTTTACATTTAAAAGTTTCATTTTATAGAAATTATTTCCCCTAACTCTTGTAAAATAAAAATAGAATGCTTTTTATCAAGTATTTTTTACTCTGTGGAATCACATGGTGGTATTCTATTAGAAATAGGATCAAACACTACTTACTCCCCTTGGGTGTAAGTAGACGTGGTCATGTTTGACTCATGCAAAAGAAAGGCTTTGGGTGATGGTGGTTCAGTGCTTTAGTACCCATCCATGATGCGGTGTTGTGGAGACGGCTTCTGGGTGATGACTACTTATCATGTGGAGTCCTTGGGGATAATTTTATGCTATTTTGATGTGTCTTTGGACCCCTTGTTATATTTTCAAACCCGTGTATTTGATTCTAGATTTTTTATAAACCTCGTTTTTTATGAATTTTTCAGATTCAATTTATCAATTGTTTTTAATATTTTCTGTAACCATTATCAATTAAATTATTCCCTATCCAAAATATACGATACTGGTCACAAGTTCCATCTTGTTGGGATAGGGAACACCCTTTAGGCCTTGTCACAGAATGAGATTGGCACCGGTTTTGATGGTGGCCAAATTTGGTTCGTGACAAAATCTTATCAAAGGAAGCCAATGTTTTTGGGTTGTATTATTATTTTTGGATGAGTCGTTCCAGAAAGAAGCTAATACTATCAAGAATTTGAGTTTTGTCCATGATAATGGATCCTGGAACACACCTATCTTTGAGACCTTGAGTCACCATGGGACATTGGAATTGTTTGTTTGGATTTAACTTTAGGTGGGCCGTGTAGGCTGCAGACTACACGTGGTCATCATGTGGGGTTAGGGGTGGAGTTTATTTTATCATTGTACTGTATTTGGATTATTATATTTGATTTTATTAATAGAATTTTCTTAATTTATAAATGTATTTTTCTATTGTGGCTATTACCTTTTTATAACAACATTCCTCCCATGGAAGCTCCCAGGCACCCACGGGAGGAAGCTGAAGAGAGTTCTCCCTCACAGATTGATTAGTGGCTAGTAGAGGTTGTGGTTCGGGCTGTAAAAGAACTAGGACATAGACAGTGTCCAATTACAACTCATGATAGTGAAAATGGGATTTTTCCTCAGAGGGACAAGGACCATGAGTTCTTGCAAAATAATCCTCCTACTTTCCAAGGTAGCATAGAACCCTAGGAAAAAGAGGAATGTATTGAGAAGATCAACTGCATGTTTGATTTCTTGGATACATCTGAGGAGCTTGAGTGAATTGTGAGTATTTTAAGATGGAGGATCCTACCCACATGTGGTGGTAATCAGTAATTTAATTTGGGAAGAATGAGTAGATTCACTGGGGAGTTTTCAAGGATATATTCAATGAAAAGTATTTCCCCGAGTTATTGGCATATGCCAGGTCCAAAGAGTTAATGGATCTTGTTTAGGGGGATAGTTATGTGATAGAGTATGCCAACCATTTCGCTGAGCTAGTTTAGTATGCACTTGAAAATGTATTTAAGGATCATGAGAATTCCATGAGTTTTGAGAATGTTTTATAACTAGATATATTCCCCCAGGTCTTCTTAATTATGATGAAGACCTATGCTATGGTGTTTGACCAGGTGTGTATGGTAGAGATTGAAGAAAAAGGAAGGGTTGGTTTCTCTGAGTCAGTATATTTAGTGGGATTCTGAAACTTTTTAGATATGAAAGGGAAGCAGGAGGATCTGGTGAAGAAGGGATGTGGTTGTTCAAGACACTCATCTAGGTAATTTTCATATATGGCTTATGATGCGAGATCGGTCGTCTTCCACCTTTGTGGGAGGCCGGGGCACATCCGATCAGCTTTCCTACTTCATCCAAATACATGTAATCAATTTGGATGTATGGGTCACTTGTAGAACTTTTTCGGAGTGGAACATCCAAATCAGGGTGGGGCAGAATCAGTGGCTTCAAGAGGAGTTACCGCACAATTAGAGCCATCGAGGACGGGGGGTCTAGATTTTGAGGCCACGGTGGTAGGGATGGGTCATAATTTGAGAATATCTAGTGTATGGGACACCCACTGACTAGTGGTCATCCTCAGGTAGATACCATACATCTCCATGTGGTGGATAAGGCACCAGTAATATCGTAGGTGGGATCATCGATAGTTTAAGGCACTATTTTGATCGAATCTTTTATAATTGCTAATCTTTTTGGTATTGGTTCCACTGATTCATTAACTTCTTTCAATTTTGTGAAAACTCAAAAATTTCCAAATGATTTGTTTACTTTTTCTGTGGAGATGGTGATGTCTCTAGGAATGAAGAAGGATTGGGGAATTCGGTTCCCCTTGTGTGTCATTTCTATGTCAGGAGTTGAGATGGTGTTGGACCTCTTGGACATATATATGGAACTATATGAAATAATACATTTCATGGAGTGGATAGTAAAAATCAAGGAACACATTGAAATTTATAGGTGGTGGGTAAGTTTCACGACAGCTGATGGGAGTCGCCATGTTTTTTATGGGGAATGAGATCATCGGCTGAGTTTTGTGAGACCTCTACTCCCAGAGTTTGGTGATGTTATTTTTCAGTTATCGTTTCCCATGATAGAGGACTATGATCATGCTCTTGATGGTGAACTACCTCATGTATTTGTTGAGTTCCTGGAAGTATTTCCAGATGATTTTTATTGATATCCATCAGAGTAGGACGTGGTCTTCTCGATTGATTTGGCGCTTGGAATTCTACCGATTTCTTTCCCATTATATAGAATGGATCCCACCGAGTTGAAAAAATTAGTGAATCATATTAAAGACTTATAATCCAATGGATTCATTCACTCATGCTTCTCTCCTTGGGACACTCTTGTGTTGTTCACAAAAAAATGCTAACGTATCCATAAAATTGTTCATTAAAAACCAAAATATGAATAAGGTAACAATCAATAAAAAATATACATTGCCCTGAATCAACGACTTGTTAGATCAGTTGATGGGGGAAAGGTGGTTTTCTAAAATTGAGTTACAGTTGTTCTATCATCAAATCATGATGAAAGTGGTAGATATCCCAATGACAGCCTTCAGAAGATGGTACAACCTCTTTGTGTACTTCTTCATACCCTTTGGATTGAACAATGCTTCAACATCCTTTATGGAACTCATGAATAGGATGTTCCATCATGATATCGATTATTTTTTCATGGAATTTGCAGATGAAACCCAAGATTATTTGGGATCTGAGGAGGAGCATGAGCATCATTTGCAGATCGATATGAGTATCTAGTGAGTGCATCGCCAATATGAAAGGTTTCCCAAATTCACTTTCTGTATCAGGGATGTGATATTTATAGGGCATGTGTTCTCCGAGAAGGGGGATTCAGTGGACTTTGATAATATCAGTACAGTTATGTCATGGGATCATCATAAGAATGTGTTTGAGATCTGTAGTTTCCTTGTCTTGGCTGGTTATTATAGGAAGTTTGTTCGTGATTTCTCTCAGCTTACTTCACTGATGACTACCGTCACCCAAAAAGATTTGAAGTTTGTGTGGTCCCATAATGTCAGGAATTTTTCAATGAGAGGAAGTGGTAGTTTAACAATACCCCTATTTTTATTTTTCAAGAGGCTGGAATCAGGTATGTGGTGTGTTACGATGCTTTAGGTATGGGTCTTGGGTGTCTGCTTTTGCCGGACGATCACGTGATGGTGTATGGCTCTCACCAACTCCAACCACATGAAAAGAATTACCCGACCCATTACATGGATTTAGAAGCAATGATACATGATTTGAAAACTTGGTGTCACTAACTCATTGGGGTGATGATTGTGGTCTACTCTGATAACAAAATCTAGGCCTATATTTTCTCATAGAAGGAACTCAACTTGATACAGCGTCGTTGGATTGACTACTGGGCGGGGTACTACATTGACATTTTCTATACCCTATGTAAGGGTAATGCGGTGGCTGGAACATTGAGAAAAAGTGTTCCACTAAAGGATTTAATGAAGTCCTGTGATGAGTGGTCTTTGATGGGGCTATTTTATCAGATGCATGTGGAGACCAAGGAGATAAATACTGGTGTGTTCATGGTGAGCGTTCAGTTTAATCCTCTCATAGAGATGATTCAACAGGAATAACCTAGTGATGATCTTTGTTAGTGTTAGAAGTAGTTTTTTCATGATGAGGATACATCCTCTGATTTTTCTTCATCTCTTGAGAGAATCTTGTGCTTAAATGGTCGTTCAATAGTGTCGTTATCTCTGTGGAATGTGGTGATGCAGGATAACCAAGGGTCTTAGTGGGCTATCCATTCAGGTCCAACCAAGATGTATTAATATGTTCGTCGGTAGTTCTGTTGTCCTGGTATGAGACAAGACATCACTGACATTATGTCGAGATGTGACACATGCGAGTTGGTGAAAGCATAAGATCCAAGGACCTTCGGTTTTCTCCAGCTATTACCCATTCATACTTGAAAGTGGGAAGAGGCTACATTAGAAATCATTGTTGGCTTGTCTCTTACATCACTGGGTAAGAATTCCATTTTGGGTGGTGATTGACCTTCTAAAGAAATCATCCCACATCATTTCGATCAATGATACAACTAATGTGGATGTGTTAGGCCATTTGTGTCTTCAGGTGGTGGTAATTATCCATGGTGTTATGTTTGTAGTCGTCTCAGATAGAGACCCCTGTTTCACTTCTCTGTTTTGGGAAGGATTTTCGAAGGCATTTTGGATTTAGATTAATATTATCACGACATACCATCCTAAAAAAGATGGTCAGACAGACTGGGCGAATCAGATTTTGGAGGACATGCTCTGTGCTTGTGTTTTGGACTTTGGAGGTTCAAGGGAAATCAATTTGGTATTTATTGATTTTTCTTATAATAATTTTTATGAATTATCAATTCAAATGGTTCCTTTTGGGGCGGTCTTGGGCCGGCCTTGTCGGCCACCCTTGAGTTGGGTTGAGGTATGTGAGACCTCAATGCTGGGGTGGAGTATGGTGCAAGAGATGTTTAAGAAGGTCAAGCTGATCATGAAATGATTATTGATAGCTCAAAGTCACTATAAATAATATTCTACCCAAAGGTGTTAGGGCTTAGTGCTTTCTTATGGGTGATAAGGTATTCTTGAATGCGGCCCCTGGTCTAGGAAATCGTTGATTGGGAATGAAAGGGAATCTGACACTACTGTATGTCAGACCTTTTATGATAACTGAGCATATTGGAAGGGCGGCATAAAGGTTTGACATACCTTCTCATTTGACATCCATCAACAATTTCTTATATGTCTCTCAGTTTTAGAAATATAACCTAGATCCATCCCATGTACTGAATTGGGAGGAGTTTGATATAGATCCTGATTTATGAGTTGTTGAGCGGCCGATGTGAATAGTGGAATTACAAGAAATGGTGCTATGGGAAAAGACTATTCCACTAGTTAGTTTTATTTGGAAGCATCAAAATTATAAACATGAGACATGGGCTTGGAATTTACAGGTCAAGGAAGTGTACCTGTTACGGTTTTCTGATCAAGCATCTGGTTGACTTTTTGGGACATAAGGTTTTCATGGTGTGGAGAATTGTCACACCCATGTACATCATTTAAGGATATTTTTTATATTTTATTTTTGACCTATCATTCACCCCTATATCTCCTCAAGGTCCCAAAATACTTTATAGAAGTTTGGGAACTTTTTTGGTTGACAGAAGGGGGCACACGGTTTTGGTGCATGGTTTGCTAAACCGTGCAAGAACACAGTGCGACCTTGTCTAAATCATTAAAAATGATTTTAATTAATATTTTTCCCTACCGGGATTTCTCCAAACTAGACCATTATTCTTTAAATCGACCCATTCTACCATTGCGGCCTCCTAAACACCTCAGACCCTCATTGGAACTCAATTTTTAAGGGTGTTTTAGCGGAGAAACGAAAATCATCATCTAGTAAGTTAATCTCTTATTTAATTCTCTCATTTTCATGGGTTTTAATCCCCTATTCATGAAGTTCATTTTTTCTAGTTGGTTGGGTATCCAACCAATGGTATGATATTGGTTTTCATAGTCTATTCATTTGGTTTTTGTCTTGATCTAGGTCTCATGTGGTGCGGCGGTGGTGCAGTTCATTTTTCGAACAAATATTCCATGGTATTAACAATTTTTGTAGGTGATTCCATGGGAAATAAATTCTATATGAGATTGAATTTCTGAATTTACATTTTAGAACACTTTTTATTCATTATCCTTGCTGGAAAATTTGGTTTTGGTGACATTTGTTTAGAAAATGATATTTAAGTACCCATTTTGTGCCAAAGTAGGTGTTTTACATGTTTATTTTATGTACTATCAATTAGGATTATATTATAACTCATTTAATAGGTTTTTATAAATGTTTTGGGGGTATAAAATTCTTTTCTCATGAATATGGGTATGACAATGGTGTTCAATATGATATTTTAAAGAATTTTTGTTTGTAAATCATTTTTAAATATTGAGAATTTGTTTTATTGAAATTCTAAAGGTTTTATTGAGTGGTGTAAATTGTGAAAGACATATGTAGATACGTTTTTGAGTAGATTTTGAACAGAAATGAAGTTTTTATGTGATAAATTATTCTTTATCATTAGATAATGGTTTGTGCACAAAGGGGGTTGCCCGGGTACATCAGAGGACGAATATATACTTGTATGCTAATGATCAGGATGTGTTTTGTCCCTATTTCACAGAGAAAAATGGATAATGAGAACACTAACAAAACTATTACTAGGATTATTTGGGAACACTAGGTTATTGGTATATTCCTTACCTGTGGATCGTTCTCATGAATGAATTTTTATATCGTTCATTTACACCAAGGTACGAGGTACATGGGGCCAGAGACTAACTATAACCTAGGGGTGTTCTCGATATTGGTTATCATTGAGTCTTGTGTATTTCACATTGGATGATAATTATCTTTTCTAAAAAACAAAGTATCATACATGTGTTATTGATATGTTCCCTTTCATAAAAAATTACCTTTGAAATATGTTTACATTTAAAAGTTTCATTCTTTAGAAATTATTTCCCCTACCTCTTGTTTATTAAAAATGGCCTGCATTTTAACAGGTATTGTTTACTAAATGGAATATATTGGTGGTATAATACTGGTATTAGGATCAAACACTACATACACATCTTGGGTGTAAGTAGATGAGGTCATGTTTGACACAGTCAAAGGAAAGACTTTTGGTGATGTGGTTTTGGGATGTTAATTCCCATCCATGGTGTGGTGTTGTGGAGACGACTTGTGGGTGACAAATCCATGTCATGTAGAGTCCTTGGGAATTTTTTTATGGTTTATATGTGTATTTGGACCCATTTTTATATGTTCCAAACTATGTATTCAGTTACGGATATTTTATAAACCTCATTTGGTATGAATTTTTCATATTTGGATTATCAATTGTTTTTGATGTTTTATGTAACCATAATCAGGTAAATCAATCCCAAACCAAAATATATGATACTTGGGCATGTGTTCTAGCCCACGGAGATTGGAAACACCCTTCAGAAATTTTCATTGGCTGGGTTTGGCACCGGTTTTGATGGAGATCTAATTTGGTTTGTGACATGGGATATTCTCTCTTATACAAATTTATATCATAAATCTATAGTCACTACCAATTAATTAAATGGGATTATAGTACCACTAATTATTTAATCATAATACATTCATATTTAATCAACAAGATCATTAAAATATTTATCTATTTATCACAGCCTAAGAAATAGGAAAAAAATTGGGTTTAATCAATATTTTATCAGCATAATGATAAATAATATATGTAAATAATTTTGATGGATTCATATGACAACCCCGTAAATTAAGAATAAGTAAAATTGGTAGATTATATCACAAAAAATTCCTATATAACATCTCTAAATAGTTTATTTAGGAAAATATCATTTTAATTATTTATAGTTATTTAAAATCATAAAATTATATAAAGTATAGGGAATAAAATATTTTATAAAAAACAAGTATTATTTTAATGTAAAAATAAATTAATATATTATTCATGAAATTGGGAAAACCCATTCTTTTAGTATACATTAAAAAAAATTTGTACACAAATTAAGTAAAAAATACATTGTTTATAATATAATAAGAAAAATACATTTTCATAATTTAATAAAAATAATTTTTTTTTAAAAAAGTAAATAATAATTAGTTATATAATATAAATAAAAATTCTGAAAAATAATTGAAATAAAATATGTTCATGGTAGAAATTGATTCCAGACCGAAGATGAAAACATTCTATGTTTACCTTAACATATTTCTTCATACTTTTGAGTATTTAAGGAGAGGGAAAAAAAGAAAAACGTTAAATATATATATATATATGTTTCAAGATACATGGAAATATATATTATTTATCCGAGGATAATCATATAATTTCATCATCATAAAATTAAATGAATCCAAACCAGTAAAAATGAGATGGTATTGTTAAAAACATACATCGAGTTCATGTTACTTCATAAAAACTCTAAAACACTATATAATAAATTTGAATTTATAATAAATCAATAAAAATTTATATTAATAATTATAAAAACTTGTATGTTAGATAATTATATTTCAATAACCATTTATTTATAAATATTTTTTAAAGTCGTCATTCAGGGGTGTTAACTGTTTCTTTTCCCCCCAATGTTTTAGGTTCGATGTTCAGGGGTGTTAAATTCAATCATTGTTGAATCTTATCATGAATGTTAATAATGATATTAATGAAAAATATATTTCTTTTACAAATATTTAAAACCTTAGATTAACATTTTAAATAAAAAAATTAATTACACATTTCATTGAGATGGTAATCTTTTTCTAAGCATGAATATTGATACCATTTTTAAATGATAATAATGAAAGAAAGATAAAATAATATTTTTTACTTAAATAATCATAATTATAACAAAAAATAATATAAATTATTTAATTCATCATTAAAACTAACAATGTTATGGGGAAATGATGAATGATTCAAATCCTTATCTGGAGGTAGTAGTCCGCAAATATACACGAGAAATAATTCGATTTCCAATATGATGAAATGGGAGTGTAAAATTATGATTCATAATCATAATAAATTATATTCAAAATTATGATAATAGATTAATATATTAATGATGAAAAAAAACATTTTTATAAAAGGTGTAAGAAGAAATAAATCCCATTGTGCTTTGTAATATTTATACCATTTATTGGAGAATCCTTCTTTAGCTAGCAACTTAACCATAATATATTGTCCAAATGAGAATAACTTGAGATATATTATTAATGGAAAAATATATTAATTTATTAATATAGTTATATGATGATATAATATCCTTAAATATCAAGAATGTTTGTGGAGAAGAGGTCCCGTAATATATTTATGGGAGAGGACATAAATGGAATGACATAAAAAATTATAAAATATAATGTCACCTACTTATGAAAATTTCTCTAGTATAATAATAAATATAATTTATGATAACATAGTATAAAAATAACTCCATAAAATAATAATTATACAAGTTTATGTCTTATTATAACACTTATCTATTATTTTTACCCCCATATAAACCATGTTTAAAATTAACTATGGTAATAGTTTTTTTTAACTTTTTGTACAATTCACAATATCATAATATGAAAGTGGAATCATTACAAAATTTAGAATTTACGATTCAAAATATGGAATAAATTTCTAACAAACTAAATTTATATAGAGTTAATAATTTAATTTTAAAATAATCATGTAAAACCTAAAATAAACCATTTTTTTGCAAAATGAATTTTTTAGAAATTTTTGTGAATTTACTTGAATTCATTTACTTCTATATTTTTTAAAATTAAGGTAAAAATTTTCATCTAATAAATAATTTATATATAGCATTATAATCAATAATCAATAATTATTAATTTAATATATATTGACAAAAAACCATTTTTTACATAAAACGAGTTTTATGAAAAATAACACATTCTATTTTTAAATTATTTTATCTTCATTATTGACCATTAAATATCTAATCTATGGATTTATATTAACATATATAAATATTCATTATATTAATTTAATAATATTAAAAAATATAATTTTTTAAATAATTATATATAACATATAGAAAAAATACACTTCATTCAAAAATATTTTATATAATCATTATATGAATTTATTTAAAATTTTAATTATTTCTTCATAGTCATAATTCATTATAATTTAGTAAAAATTTTATACATATTCATTTTTTATATTGTTTTAATTAATATTTAAACTCTCAAATCTAGTGAATATGATTCAAAATTGTACAATTTCATATGATCATTTAGACTTGGTGTTTGGTGTAATGAATGGAATTGAATAAATCATGTTTATTTAGATAAAATAAATATATAATATTGTGTTGTTACTTTCAATAACCATTAAATTATGTTTTCCCATAAAATTAGGTCACTCTAGTGAAAACAATAATGAATATATCTTTACATTGTCACATTATTTGGTTCCCATGTAGCTTCCTCTAATTTTCTATTTTTCAATATATTTTTAACTAGGAAAGTGGTTTTTTTCAGAAGTCATTATCTATAAGATGCATCATTTATACTAGTCATTATTTAAATGAGATATCATTATCTAGTGATACATCCTCTAATATTAGTAGTCATAAATGTTTATATATGTAATTTCATAAGGGAGATACATCCGACACTTGTTGAACACGATATGGGTACTGAGGATACGTAAAGAGATAAGATATAGTCTCTAATTTTTTAAAATTATTAAATTGTTTGATATATCTAGGTATTAATTTTACATCATTTTTGAACCTCAAAAACAAGTTCCAATTAGAAATAAACATTAATATTTTTTATAAAAAACTTTTAATTACTGATCTTAAAGGAGATTCTCGGCAAAACTGTTCAATCAACTCTAATATAACTTGATGTTATACTAAAGTCCAATATATATATCTTCTATTTAATAAGCTACACTAGGTTTTGATAACATTTATTCTCAAAAATCAACCCATTATTTTTGATTATGGAGTTCCTTACATAGTGGGATTTATAAGGAGTCTTCATAGTGATTTATTGAAAGGCAACATTATAGTTAAATTTGACAAGAAGAAGGTATTGATCAAAACACCTTTGTATTATAGAGAACATCACCTCAAAGAACTACATAGTGTTGAAATGGTTATATTAGATAGACCATCTATCATAGGATGTCAAGAATATTGGGAAAACAATTTTCTAACCAAATATTACTAAATAATTTTCTTGGACATTATGATAAAATGTAGATCTTCATTAGATATAAATAAATGGGGTATTACATTAAACCTTAACACGTCAATAATTTATATCCTTTCATGTTTATAAAAATATAAATATTTTCTAAAACTAATGAAATGTACTAAATTTTTAAATTTATTTACTACGACATATATATTATTATAGACATTAGAAATATTAGGGAGTCTGATGATTAAATTAAAATGATGTTTTCCAATTTAAATTATATCACGATTAATTGTTTTAACAATAATATTGAATTTTTTCTCTCTACCATAAATTGAAAACATACCCTATACAAATATACAAACTCTCTAATATCCCTCTTCATGTTGCCCCCCCAAAAAACTCTCTCTTATGTGTATACAATTGTAGGCTTCAAGGATTAATATATAATGATGATCAAGGATAATAGTCAAATAGAATATTATTAATGTATGTTATTTTTGTTATATAAACATGACTATTGTACCATATCATTCAATCATAATCAATTTTAATCTCAATAATAGTTCTCAAAAATAGTTCTCAGTACTACATCTTTCAACTACACCTTTTTAATATTTACATGGATAAATGGCCGAACACTTTCTTGAGAAAGGTAACATTTGTCCCCATCATTCATGATTTCGAATTATATGGTTTTTAAATCCATAAATATTTGATCTTTTCTATTCCTCATCATTGATAATTTATCATGATCATTTTGACTGAAATCAGTAACCACCTTTTTTCCTTCCCGTGATGGTAATGTATAGAGAATTAATAATCATTAATCCCCTCCGAAAATATTATTTAGTTCATAATAATGAAACAATAGGTTAATATATGCATGATCAATTTATGAAAAGTGTATATGTTAGTCCACTTAATGTTAATATAATCCATTCATACATATATAATTAAAATATGTCCATTAATATCTCAAAATCATGAGTTGAGTTATTTTTATTATGAACCTTCAATATGAATGAGCCATATTCTATCAGCATATGATTATGAATATAAAACATCATATATCCTTGTTTGAATCGTCACTATAGACCATAATGCATTATTCAGTGTATGTTAGTATGAGTACAGGTGAACTTCCCAAGCACCATTTCCGCCCCATGAAATGTTCCCAAAATCCATATGTGCTATTGAAAATGTAAATGTTTTATGATAATATTTTAGATACTTGGTTATTTACTTATAAGAAAATTTAATATTTGGTGATATATTTTCTGATCTATGCACTTAGAAGAAATGAAATCCCGAGGCTCAGGTAGCCAGAAATAAATTTTATAAAAAATGAAATATATTTAATGTTTTATAAACATAGTTAATTAATGATTATAGGATAAATATCAAAAGGTTGATCATATTGGATATCTGAGACCACATTTGGGTCTGGAATGTGATGTTTTTCCTAGGTGTGTCACAAAACAAGTCAGTACATGATGTTCAGAACTGTCACTTGTTGGAGGTGAATTTAATTAATTTAATTAATTAGTTCATTACATATTTAAATTTATTTTGACATTATAAGAGACTATAATTATGTGTTTAGTGATAAATCTCTAGGGTTTCCTCATAGTTCT
Organism: Viscum album; assembly: GCA_963277665.1. Taxonomy (NCBI): domain Eukaryota; kingdom Viridiplantae; phylum Streptophyta; class Magnoliopsida; order Santalales; family Viscaceae; genus Viscum; species Viscum album. The sequence continues at coordinate 956,788 of CAUJRU010000210.1, forward strand.
CCCACTACCGACAAATATCTGGTTCACCAACTTCGTTGGAAAATTTCTTCGACAATCCTCACGATCAAGGTACATAAAACTAAAAGAATCCTCTAGAATTTATTATAGGGTGACAATATAAAAAAATTATTGATGAAAAAAAGATATAGGATTTTTCAATTGGTGTTATGACCCTTTCTGATTAATTTTTGAAATCGATCAAACATCATTCTTTGATATGTTCCACTTATTTTTCAAACATCTACCATTTCCTGATTAATGAAAGTTTATTTAACCAATTTATTTTTTTACTTCAATTACATTTTCCTGGTAGTTGTAAAATAATTAATGGGAATTTTTTTTAAAACCTTTGTTTTGTGCATTTTCGTCCCCCATTCATCACATTCTTCAAAGATGGAACCACACGGTTCCTGATTCTATAGTTTTTGGGATACCTGAGCTCGATAGGGTGCTCAGATTAATGGTGGATCAATAAAATGATCATGGAATTTTGAATCAAACATAGATCCAAGATTCATTTAGGATGATTATGAATAAATTGGTGATTTTATGTTGTAACGAAAAAGGTGGATCTCACAGTGGTAATTATAATGAAGAATGATTTACCAAATATTTATAGGAGACATTTTTCGGTGAACGATGGTAAAAAAGAATTAATCAGAGTTAGATCCATGATATATGAGAGGTAATGATCTAGGATCTATGACATTTTGAATGACTCTGAATAATTATGTCTAGATCAACAAACCTAGGGTTTCATGAAAAATCCTGACTATATGTCAAGTATAATGAAGAACACACATCATGTAGTCCACCTACTCAGCTTGTTCCTCTACCCGAACGAGACCCATGTAATTTCTAGTTAAGTGAAAATGTATTGAAGAGGGAAAAATTTTCATGAGGGTCCTCTCACACATTGTGTGCTGCTTGATATCTTATCAGTAATATTCTAACATCCATATCTCTTTCATTTGAATATAGATTTTGGATCAAGAGATACCTATCCGGAATATTCATCCAATGGAACATGATAGTGCATCCAAAAGTGGATTCATTGCTATAATGTATGATATTTTTCAATTAGAAGATGTTAATTTGGCACCTAATGATGAAATATATCATATAAAATCACTAGATCAGTGCCCCGCCTACCCTCTAGCTATGAAGGATATTTTCATTCACCAATGTCAGTTCTAGACATATTGTATAGCTTTTCTGGTAGCGGCATTTCCCAATGATCATCCCAAGTGTCCCTTTAAAAGGATTATATAGTGGAGTTCCTCAACATTTTGGGCATACCCTATTGTTTTTCTGGGAAATGTAATTTCTAGATGAAATATTATAGTCTTAAACCTCCAACGAGAATTGGTAGTGGCATTTTTATGAACACTTGTTGATCTTTTTCTGCAGTATGATTGGAATGTTGTTTCCCCCATTAACATTCCCATGTTGTACCATCGAGTAGTATTGGGAATTTGAATTCCTTGGTGACTACCATAGTAGGACCATCCTGATGTACTGTGTAATTAGATAATTTCCTAAAACCGCTGATCCCTTTACTATGAGGCCCAATGACAAGGCATGGTTTGATTAATAATTGGACTCACAAGAAATAGGGACTCATTCTCCGAATAAACACATTATTATGCTATGACTTAAAACCATATAGGTGATTTAGTTCCTCTCTATGTTGATAGTATCAAGTTGTGTTGATGTGTCCCTTATAACTCTCTATCCTGGTCAGTAGCATGATATACTGGGCATCCCAGATGGAATTCCTTTTGGAAATATTGACAACACATATTCTTTGATTGTGCTATGATATGGAGATCCCCATACTATATCATATGGGATTTTTTGACTATATATATATATATCCTACATTAGTACCCATTCATTAGGTATAGTACCCTCCTTCTGGGAGAGGTGATGAAGTTTGACATATGCCACATGCATTAGGTGTTTAGATTCTCCTTTATGGATAAGTCCACTATCCCGCAATAGTTATCAAAGACTCAATGGGAAGATCAGTTTTTCACCGTGTCGAGCTCCTAGTGTTTTGATGATTCCACAATCACTCTTTTATTTGTTTGATTTGTACTCTTTGATTGTACCTTATTCTATATTATTATTCCCCCTGAATTTTTATCCCTTAGCACCCCATATTTAACTTTTCATGGAATTCTACTTGGTTGGTATATAATCACCAATACATTAGGTTTTCCCAACTTGTGTCATGTATTTTTTTAGATAATGTAAATTCAATCATAAATTCATAAGAGCATATGGATATAGGGTTTTTGGATATAATACAGTATTCATGTCTTCTGATACAAGAGTTGGGCTTTCTCAGTTGTATACTCTTTTCCGATTCTATCAGTTTGCGACGTATTTCTATTTTGTGTATGTAATTTTCCACTTTTTTCTACATACACTGCTATACATCATTCTGTTTAGTGGTCCATGGTTTTTTTCTATATTTCTAACAGTGTTTCATCCTTCATTTCATTCCCCTATGTACTTTTGAATTGATTTGGATTTGTGTGTGGGTATATGTTCGTAGGAAAAGGACTCACCAAGTTATTTACGACTTCATTGATTGTCTCCAATCCTAGTCTATAGACATGGTAATGGGGTAGTTGTATAGAAAGACTCATCTTTAGGTAGGTTATGATAGATTGGTACTAGAGAGGTTTTAAACCTTGGGATGTTGTTCAGATGTTTCCCAAATAAGACTTTTGTTCAGTTTATGAAAACAATGTCAGTGGATCTAGAGTGTGTCTCTTAGTCTATGGAGTCCTTTTATGATGCAATATACAACATATCCATTAACCATGAAATCTAATACCTTTTTTGACTCAGTATGATGGGGAATTTGTTGTTGGGATCAATGGTACATGCATCATATTGGGTTGAGTCTCTAACTATCCATTTTGAGTAAGATCTCCCTTGATTTGGATATATATATATATATATATATATATATATGATCATCAGATCATGGTACTCCTTGAAAATATTTAGGATGCCTCTATGATGATTACTATCTAGTACATTAGCTCTAGTTCATGATGAAGAGCCTATGTGAATTGAGACCATAGTTTAGGGTCCACCCAGGGATCCCCTTCCCCTATATGGGTTGATATTAACACCTCCACCTGTTGATATTTAGACAAACCTATTAGAGTAGGTTGAGGACATAAATAGGTTGAACGTACATCATGAGATCCAGAGTGAATGCCTACTGATTCTCCATGGTTGACCAGATCCTCAGGATTTATAGGTTTGACATAATTCAGTATTCTAAATCTTCAGTTATATTCAATCAAAGATTAATCAGATGGTGGATTTAGTAACCAATATTTTCTATAGAGTAGATGGGCATTGGCGGACCCTTATTTAACAAATTCTAAACGAGTTAACACTCTTGTGATATGACATTAGGATCTTTTTCATGAGGAGTACTAATCCTCATACATGTTCACCATTCAGATCCATGAGATTTTTTGTCTTCATCAGGAATGGATAAAAGTGGAAGAGTATACATCTCGGAACATATAATAAAATAATTACTCTATATAAATGATCATAAACGTATAATTATAATCATTAATTTTAGATAAAAGACTCCATAAATAGATCTAAGCCAACATTGTGCCTTTTTTAATCCACACCTATGAAAAGGTGTTGGAGCATACACATATGAAAGAGATATTTATGAAAATGGAAGATGGATAGTGAGATCTGGAAGGGGGTATGATAGGGCTGAGACCTATACCACATCAGGAAGGCACCCGAGAGATTATTACAAGAAACCCTTCCATGAGAAGACTCAAGGACATGTTTTTACAATGTTTGGGTAGCGTGGATTACTAGGGAATCCCTTTTAAGGAAGGTGTTCTCATTATAATGGGAAATGTCACATGACACAAGTCTTCCTGACTAGACGTAATGAGAATCCCATGTAGATAGATTATAGGCCACCATGAGAGAGACTGCACCATAACCAGGGTTGTCCATAAGGAGGAAAACTATGGAATAGTTGCATGTTGGTTTTCAGGTGGAGGATGGTGCTATGTGGACATTCCACCACCACTAATCGGTAGCACACATTAGTCTCATTGATCTAGTGGATGGTGCCACAGGCAACATCACACTTTGGATTTCTATGATCCTACAGTGCGTGAGATAATTCCAGGGATGATAACTACTTATTCTACTAATTAACATATATTAATAAGAAATAAGTATCAGTCATTAAGTTATATCTCAGCTTCTGGTGGGATATCTATAGCTCCCATTATAGATGTTATCACATCATGTTTGTAATGATGTTCCTTCACGGAATACTTCGTCTATTTCATTAATATATCAATATTTCAAGCTATCACATTGTTGGGAGAGGATAAAGTGGGAGAAAAAATTTTCATAATGAAAGAAAATCATTAAGTCATCTTGGAAATGGATTGGATATCCACAGTTCAAGACCATATTTACTGTCACCACAGACTACTCACATGCCTATGCACTGATGGTAAAAGGTTCTACTTTTTCGATGGGAGATAAATCATAGAGGGTCTTTTTGGTGTTTTTAGGAGGAGGACTCCTCTAATTACCTATCATATTGAATGAATCAACCATTTAGAAATAGAATCATCTTGAATATGGGTTCTTTCAGTTTTTGAGTATGATATTGAAGTCTTCCCTAGAGAGGTTTTATGAGTATCTCTAAGGAGGGAGATAAAGTTTTTCACTGACTTGTTACAAGGGAATTCCTTAACATATTTTGTGACATATCATATGGTACATATTGAGATCTAGGATATACAGTCATAGTTAGAGGAAAATCATGATAATGGTTTCAACAAATCTATGGGTTCTTCTGGCATCTTCAGTTCTATTAGTGAAAATAAATACACGAGATTACATATTTCTATGGATTATCATCACTTGAAAAATAACCCAGGAAAAAGTATCCCATTCCGAGAATTTATGACCTCTTTGACTAGTTGTGGGGTGGGATATGGTTCTTCATGATTGATATCAGGTCCATCTACCGCTATTTTAGGGATTTCATGGATCATATTCCATGGTTAGAATTCTGATGTTTCTATGAAAACAAGTAGTTCTTAGTGATTCCCTTTTTTGTGAAAAATTCCCCTATAATCATTATGTATTTGATGAAAACATTATTCCAGTGATGGATGAATTATTTTATTCCTCAGTGAATAAATACATACTTAATCAGAAATAGAGTTAGAGCACGTAGGGAAATTTAGGATGGTCCGAGATTTTGATTGAGGGAACCAGCTTTACAAAAAAAAAACATGAAGTTCTCGTTTGGTATTCAAGAGCATCACATTATAGGGAATATAAAATAAAAAAATGTTAGATCATGGATCCATAAAACATTGAACTATTTCATTCCTGGAAGCCACATTGGAATGATTTTGATGTATATAGTTTTCTTGAATTATCAGGGTACTTCCAGACTTCTCTAGAATCACATCTCCTTTGAGATCCCAAAAGTAGAAGGAAAATCCATTTTCTTGGTCTGAGAAAATAAAAAATAGTATTTACAAGTTGAGATAAAGGATTAAAAGTTCTCACATTAATAGGATACTAGAGGGAGGTATTGTTTTTTTGTTAAGATTCATATGGAGATGGTCTTAGTTGTGTGTGGATGTAATGACATGCGATAATCACATATGTTTCGTGTTAGCTGAGGCTGAATGAAGAGAACAATGTTACTCAAGAAATAAAGATGGTATTGGTAGTCTTGTTCCTAATGATTTAGATTAAATACCATCTGGGAGAATTCTTTCTGGTTAACTCATACCACTAGAGTTTCCGGTACGTTTTTACTCAGTGAAACCAATACTTGAGGCATCAACAATAATTAGTGTTCTTATAATAACAAGACATAGAGATATCCTATAATCTCGTAAAGGGAATCATGGTTGTATATTTCCATTGCATGAAATCACTAGAACACGTAGTGAAGGGTGGTTCAGTGAAGTTAGCTTCCCTATAGTTGGTCTTTGTAGAGAAATAAGGTATAGTTTTTCATCAAACGATGGAGCTAACTCCTTCACTCCATGATCAGGTGAGAGAGGACGAATTTGTAGGCATTGAATATGAGGTTATTCATATTTAAATATCCATATATTATTTACTAGAAGGATATATGGACAAATAGAATTATGAGATCTAATTCTAGGGTAGAACTGTTGTTCCAGTAACAATGCTGGATGAGGTGATGCAGGCTTTCTACAATTATCAGTTAATTTTTCATATTGATGTGAGGAATATGTATAGAGATATTACAAAGTAGTTTTGATTGTATGACTGGAGATTAAGAATATTTTATTTTTCCTCATGGTTTATCCCCTTTTGGTAGGTGAATTCTATGTACCATGTTTCTTCAGGTTTGTTGCACCCTATAGAGGTCCCCATATTGAAATGGGATGACATTTACTTGGAAATCATCATAAATATTCCACTCATAGTGAAGGACCATGATTCTATATGGCCTATAGAAGACTAAATCATCATGTTTGTGAACATAATTTGCATCAAAGAGTTGATACCAATTGAGTGTTTTGGGCAGTTGTAATTATAGAGATCATCGACCTTCATAGTGTACCCTCAACAATTATATCAGATCCTACCTTGTGGTTTACATCATGATGGTGGAAGGGGTTGTAGGAGGCATTCAAGAAAGACTTTTTGATGACTATTTCCATTTTACACTTGATTGATTGGTAACAGATCATACTATCCATGTTCTAGAGGATATGTTGAGTGATAACATGTTATACTTTAGTCATTGATGGGATGATCACCTACATTTGGTAGAGTTTGCGTATAAAAATATATATTACTCTAAAATTTGCTTGAAACATTATGAGGCCCTATAACGGATTCCCTACATGAAAAAATTGTGATTGATAAAGAATGGAGATCCATCTATTGTCATCCCAGAGTTGGTGGAAGTGATAATGGAGAATGTGAATGTCTTCTTTGAATGTATTATGATGGACCAATGCAGAGATAAATCCAACACATATCACTATTTTAGGCTCTTGGAGTCTGAACAGGGAGACCAAGGATTCTTTAGAGTACCCCCAAAATGTAGAATTCATTGGTTTTTACGAGGAGGAAAGATATCCCAGAGTTTTATTGGGCCACTTAATATCTTGTTGTTTGTAGGAGAGGTTGCCTACAGCCCCACCCTACCTTCGTAGGTGGAGTGGGTGCTTGATGCCATCTATGTTTCATAGATAATGTAATATGTCCATGAGCATATGAACATTATTTAATGGGATGGTATGGACACTGATTATGGAGAAAATATTGTAATGAACATAGTGGTGATTGAGGGACGATATGAGTGGACCTTGTGAGGAAGTATCATCCCACTTTTTCATATCATGTTGCTTCATTGTAACGAGCATGAGATATCCCCGGAGTTTGAGAACTAGAAGAGGGATCAGTATACATTGTTTTTTTCTTGTTTTTTTCTTCTAGGGGAATAAAATCAAGATGTAGTGACTGATTTAGATACATGATTTATCCCTTTTAAGACATTGAAATATTTTTAGATGTATTTACTGAGCTATGAGCTAAGACAACATGTGATTCTGAGTCCGAGGGTGTGTATAATTAATTTAATAAAAAACATTAATATATTTTATATTTTAAGCACATGGTTAATTAAAAAAATGGGATAACTATCAAATGGATGATCAAATCAAAATATGAAACCATTTTTTGGTTGGGAATATATTTTTTACCCTAGTTGCAAACTAAAATGAGTTAGCATGTGATGCTCAAACACCTCACTCATTGGTGTATCATTTAACAAATTTAATTATTTAGAAAATTACTTGATTATATTTTCATTTACCTAATAAGATTATATATATATAGTATGGGAGAAATCCCCATGGTTTTATAATTATTCTCCCACTTTCCAACAAAGATCTTGTTGACATCCTTTGTTGGGAAATTTCATCGACAAACCACTGGATTAAGACAGATCAAATTCATCGTCTCATTGCAAACTCATTATAATGTGTTTTATTCAAAATAAATCAATAAAAAAAGATTCCTTATATACCAAATGATGTTTTATTTCTTTTTATTAATTTTTTCAATATTTCTAACATTTTTATCCATATGCGCCCATTTTTTCAAAATGTTGCATGATCTTGAGTAGTGAAACATTATTTGAATTATTTTTCTACAAGAATTGAATGTTAATTATCATATGAAAGGAATTGTAGGCCATAATTTGTAAAATTATTTTTTCTTGTGAATTTGTCCCCATTATTTTCATTATTTTCTAATGGAACCCTACGATTCTAGTTTCAACAGTTTTTGTGTGACCTAAACTTGATCGGGTCGCTGAATACATGGTGGACAGATGAAATGATAGATGAATGTTAAATCAAGAATATATCCAAGAATCATCATTGATGGGTATGATAAAATCCATGGATTGAGGCCAGACTGTCAATATTTGAAGCTGTGATAGTGAGTGGAATTAATGACGGTTTACCAAATTTTCACCATAGACATTTTTTAGTGAATAGAAATCACTGAGCCTAAATCATTGCCAAATTCATGAGATATTTTATGAAATTGTTCAGGATCTACAATTTTTTAATGGATTTTAATCATAAAGTATTTATCAAGAAACATAGGTTTTTGGGAAAAATTATAACTACACGTCGTGTAGGATGAAGAAACCACAACACATATCCCCCTCAATGGTGGCACTTGGTGTATGAAGAATTAAAGGGTAACACAGCGTGTAGTACTCCCTTAAACGCTATTTACCATGTCCCATGTGGGAAAATATATGTGACAGGGCACCAGAAGGGGATTTTATATAGATTTACATTGATAAAATGTAAAAGTACACATACACCTCTAGAAGACATAGACATGTCCCTAGTTAGGTAGGACACATTATGTAGTACACCTTGATAAAATTTACCCCTACAATGATGGGACCGGTGTACCAACCATGGATATAGTAATGTAGTGAATATGTAAATCATTCCATTTGGGTCTAATCATTTTCCCTACAATACATAGTCACATCTGAGAAATCATCAAACATCCGTATATCTTTTGTTTGAAATTTGAATTTTCCCATGAGATTTCTATCCTTATGGTTTTTATACGTAGATAATGATAGTTATTTGGAAATATTATTTTATGATATTATGTAAAATAATCATCATTTGTAATGCACTAATAAGAAATTCAAATATGGAAATGATCTTACAGAATCAAATAGCGGTACTCGGCTTACCCTCCATCAAGGACAGGTAGCGGTGTTCCTAGATGGATATATGGTAATAACCTCTTGATATATTGGTCAGAGGAATCCCCTAATGATAATTATGAGTTACCCTCCATTTGTACTTGGAAGTGGAGTTCCTAAATGTTCAATTATTACCCTCATGTTTAATGTTGAGAAGTTGAATTCTTGGATGAAATCATTCATGTGTAATCCTCCATTCAGGCTAGGATGTATAGTTTCCTAATGACTTGAGAGCTTACCCTCTAGTAAGAATTGTTAGTGGAGTTCATCATTGTCCGTACCAAGTTTTACCCTCTACTAGGACTGGGCAGTGTCATTCCTTGGTGGCTACAAGAGTAGGACTCTCCTGATATACAAGGTCACAAGATTTTTCCTAAAACTGGTGACCCCTCAAATGTGTGGAAAATAATGATTGTCTGTTTTGATGAACATTTATTCACATGATAAAGAGGGATTATTTCTCCACCAAGAAGCATTCTTGTGATATTACTTATAACTTTTTATATGAGTCAATTCCACCCAAATAAGATAGTATCATGGTTTGGGGATTGAGTACCTTATACTTGTGTGTCCTAGGATGATTCATGAGATGTTGGGAACCACAAATGGACTACCTTTTGAAACATTTGGGTACTCATATTATTTGGTTGTGCTGTGAGATAGAGATCCCATTACTCTATTGTTTGGGATTGTTTGACTTATCATATATATATATATATATCCAACATCAATACCCACTCCATGTGTATAATACTCTCATTTTAACAGAGTCAAAGATGTATGGGGTATTCCACCATCATTCCATGATTAGATTCTCATGATATTATAAGTACAGTATCCATCTATTGTTAGATAATACTTGACAATATTTTCCTATCATCACATTATTGAGGTCCTTGTGTTTGAAAGAGTTCACTTTCATTCATTTTTCGGGTAGAGATATACTCTGTCACTGTACCATGTTGTATATACTGCTTCCATCTTCATTTGTATATCGATTGTGACTCCAAATGAGATGAGGTATATGAGGTGCATGGACCACGTATAGTGGTCATAGATTGAAATACATGAGCTAGTCTCTCTTAACTATTTATTGTTTTCCAGTTTTGTCATGATGGGAAATAATTAGAGTTTTTGCATGTATTCTTTCTTTTTCTTTTCAATACACACCCGGGTACTTCATTTTTTAGCGGTGCATGCATGTTTGAAATATTTATAGTAGTATTCCATTCTCCATTTATTTCACCTCTACATATTTTAATTTAATTGGTTGGTTGCATGTGTACAGGATCTAAGGAAAATGAATACATGAGTTAGTTATGTCTTAGACACTTGTCTCTACCCCTAGCCTATAGATGCAGGTTTGGTGTTGTTACAACTTGAGAAATAGAATGGGCCAGGTCTTGAAGAATATATTGAGTGGGTTAGATATTTTGGAGAAATTATTGTCAGATCATTGATATTATAATGAAAATATAAGGAAATTATGGTCTCCATTGTAGTTTATGGTGTAATACAATATTGAAAACATACATCACTGATGTTTGCATCGATATAACCTCAGATGAGATTATATCTTCTAAAAATGGAACATTATAGCTAAAAAATATATAATTATTAATATTATCCTAAAAATTACACATTGTAGGTTCTTCAATAAAATCCTCATGGGATATTCATACTCTTTAATTCCCATATAATAAATAATAATAAAATCATTAAATACTATAAAAAACTAATCAAGGTAATATCTCAAGACTATATACATTAAATCAATAAAGATAAAAGTGTAATTAATATGACCATATGGAATCACATTGAACTACGGGTGTCTATTCCTCTTATGGATGTTTTTCTTCTTCATGATCTCACCTTTAAACCTCGATTTATAATATCCAAATACAATATCAATAATTTACTATTATTCACCTCCTCATAATTGATCAAATAAATCATCAAAACAATGTATAGGATGAAGAATCATGATTGTGATCATATTATGCATTTGAGAATCAATGATGAATCATATTAATCAATTATTATCTGTATCATATAATTTCACCTCAAGGATATTCAATTGGAAAAATTCATCCCTTATTATTATTCAACATGGGTTTATTCTATAATACATGTAATAAGATTAGTTCCCTTCAATATGGAGTCATTGAAATTGGTGTAGCACTAGGTATGTGTTCTATTAAAATTTCAAGAATACAATTTAGAGGAAGGCAATAAAGCTATATGATAATGACATAAAAAATTATTATTATAAAAATTATATCATTTATTTTGAGTTTTTCCTTACAAATTTAAGATAAATAACCTCTTAAAATAAGAATAATGATCAGAAATTGGATATAATTTCAATTATAATTTAATTATTCGTTCACTAATAGATGATCATATGTTGTTTTCTAATCTAAAATGTGACATTATTTCCTCAATAATCTAAAAGTTCATTATATAAATACATACAATGTGTGACCAAAAAATGAAATTCATCTACAAGATGATCAACAAGATTTGATGGAGGAAAATCCCCATTAAATTAAATAGGATAATAATCAGAGACATTAGATGCGATCATATTACTATTATTAGTCATAAATACTAATTCAACATTTAATCATTGAGGTGTTAATGTGAACCCCTTAGAATATTTTTCGGTATAAAACAATGATTTGATATAGAATCAAATAAGTCATTATAAATTTTATAGTTGATTATAGTTGTATATTACACAAAATCATTAACATACTCCTTTTGAAAATAGAGATTAAATGATGTTGGGAATGTATAGTCTCAACAACACTCTACAATTTATGATGATTTTTTTGTTCAAAAATACCCCTATTTATTTTCAAATGTTGTGTTGTTATGTGAGTCTTATAGGAATTTATATTCTATTTAAATTAATTATGTGTTACATGAATTATTCTACAAACACTGTTTGATCCCGATGTTATGATGAAATGCTCACATTTATGTATGGTATCAACCCTACATTACTCTAAAGAGTTTTCATTAGGATCATCATTCTAATTTTCATAAAATTGGCATGCTTATGGACCAGGAAACCAGCGTTGGAGTCTGTAATTACTAATCATACCCTATGTTTGGGAAAGTAGAAAGTATGGTTTATTAGTGTTATGTTCCAGATTTTTTGATGAAAAAGATAAATTTATGGTTTACGATACCAATGATACATTATTATTTATGTTACGTATAGATGAATGTGTGGTTAAGAAACCATACATTGGAAGGAAACCTTTGATACCACAAGGAACCAAACACTACACAGGGGTATTCAACTCCCCACAATGGAACCCTATGCTATGCATCTCATCCCTACGTTTTGTTCTTAACGACGATGTTATTCAAGCCACATTTTTATCCGATATTACTTCAATAATCATTTTAGAATGTAAATATAATTCAAGAATCATTGTGATTGATTCAGTGAACCACTTTAATCAGATAAAATCTATCATATTATTAAGGGAAACTATGACTCTTGTAGTCAATTGAAATTTGAATTTATGCTATAAATCACACTATTATTTTTTATCTAGAAAATTGATGAATGTTATTTGGTTCTATATATTAATTTAGAATATTTCATCATATGTGTGTGTGATAAGTGATTCACATATATAAATACATTATTGAAAATGTTTTTACAGTGATACAACAAATAGAAAACTCTGATAATGGAATACATTTTGGTGATATACATGGTATATCCTATTCTACTATATGCTTGAAACTTATCTATTTTGTATTTGATTATAAATAGAATATTTATGTGCATCCTTGACCACACCAGACTCATTCCTCTTGAAGAAAATTATTTATGAATAAGAAGATCCATCAATTCTATATTGTGTGCTTCTAAAATTGTGATGTTTAACGTGTTTCAAAAAATCAGTATCTTTTGATTTATTAGAGTATAAGATACTTGTAGTTAGTTGTGTTAGAGTATTAGCTTCTTTATCTATGCTATGGATAATTAGATAATTATAATTGAAACATAATGCTTTGTATTTATTCTATTAATGGTGTCAACTACCTGCACAATGTTATGTATTCTTTATATTAAAATAAGAGGACGATTTTAGGGAAATTTACCAATCTCACTCAGAGAGTGATTGGAAGTTTAGACTTGGGGATATATATTCCCAGAATGACTATAGAATGATGTTATCATTAATTTAGTTTATTTTCTATATATATTTTAATATAGATGACTAACACTGTATATTAGCATAAATTACTATGGGTGTTAAAATCCATAATTGAGGATGATTTTTGAAATAAAAAAAATCAACCACCTTCTTTTATATTACTTCATATTTTCTAACATAATAACTAGTATCAAAGGTTAGATATTGGATAATGATAAACCAAGCTACAACTTATAACATCTATAAATAGATGGAAGTGGCTAATCCTAGAGATGAAATGTCAATAGTTCATGCTATATACATCAATGGTGAAAATTATTGGTGTGTAAAATCAATGATGATTATCTATATTAAAAATCTTTGATTTAGAGTTTATTCATTGATCATTACCCCATATAATATTTGTGAGAATCTAGAAACATGGTATGATTCAACAAAAGATGAATATTACATGAATTCAAAATCTGTGAATGCTTTTAAATATGGTCCTTGACATGAGGAGTTTAATCATGTTTCCCAATTTATTACTATCTATGAAATGTAAAAATAAGTTTTTGTTGCATACAAAAGGATAGATAATGTATGATAGATAAGGTATGGAATAAAAAAGATGATGTTTGACCCCATTAGAATATTTTATGGAGAAAAAATCACATAGATGAATAGTCCGTTTGTACATATTTTGAAAAAATACTATAGACTTATGAGAAAACGTAAAATTAGATGTTCAGTCATTGAATGTAATCATAGTTCTACCCTCAAAATGGAATGGAATATCTGATGCTGCTCGATAATCATCAACTATCAAAGATCATACAACGAAAGATCTAATTGGGGAACTACTGATATATGATGTAGAAATGTTGCATAATGCATAAGATCATAAGATTATAGTGAGGAATGATAATTCTTCTGTGAAGATGACAACTAAGATGAAAAACAGGAAAATAAATCACGAAGTCAAGGAAGATAATAATTCCTATTAATCTAATCTTGAAATGTAATAAGCTCAACTAGCTAGGATGTTCAATATGATTTATAAGAAGAAATGAGGAATTAAAAATTTTCAATGACTGATGAGAAATAATATAGAGAAGTATAAGGTTATGAATAAAAGAAATTAGGTTATATCAGAACTAATTTTCATCACATAAAAATACTATAGACAATGATAAAAAAAGAGATCATGAAAAATGTTGATTATTAGAAAAATGGGAAAATTACAATGTAAGATAAATGTAGTGTATATGAAGACGAAATTATTCAATTAAAGCCTAATTAAGATATCAGGAAATCAAATATAAAGGAAAAAATGTTATTTAGGGCGAACAAATGATAATAATTGGCATAAATTAATTATTCTTATGTTTTTTAATCATGTAGTATCTCATAAAATAAACTAGATGGCTATTGTTCCATTGTAGATGAAAAATATTGTTATCTAATAATGAAGCACAAGTCATTGAAGAATATTCATATTGTTTTTTAAGTGATCAAAACACTTTTCTAAAATATTTTCAAGTGTTAGTTGATTAATTCAACTCATCCACTACAAATTATCCTTATCCTCAGAAAAGGATTGAAGAATTACATAATGATGTTGAAACTTATAAGAGTTCTTTTGTTTTTTTTAAAAAATTGAAATTGTTTTCAATTAAATTATTGAAAATAATTTCATTAGAAGTATACTATATTGAATTGGAATCAAGGTTAATAAATAAAAATTGTACAAGAACAATATTTTTCCCAAAAATATAAATTTAACCTATTATCATTGTGTAAATGTAGGTCATGTCACTAATACCAATTACATGAAAAATAATTTTATTAATTAAAATAGATATTATTTCAATGAATTATTTTGAAGAAAATTAAATGAATATAGAGCAGATCTATATTCCCATGTAATTGCTATCAAATAATATTGTACCCATGAAAAAATGTGTACCAAAACAAACATTTAATTAAGATATTTTGTAGTTAATATGCCACAGGGAGATATATGGTATATATATAGTTTATGTTTAATGAGTATGTGTGGAGACCAATCAGATTTTCACAAAATGACTGAAATGGATGATAGGATTCTCAATTTTGGTGTCACTGCCAAAGGAAAAATATTTGGAGTTTAAACTATTAGAGATTTAAAGAGTATCAAAAACAAAAAATTACGATATTTGAAATTGTTAAAGAATAATATGATAAATATTTCACTACTTTTTGATGATAGTTTTTATGTTGGTTCTTTTAAAAATTTATACTCTATGTTTGATGTTAATTTTTATATGTTTAGAGTACCCAAAACATACTATGTTTATACTCTACATTTAGATTCCCTATGTAAACATAAAGGGGATTGTTTAACAGCTAAGACCAATGAAACATGGACTTCAAATAGAATACCTAGAAACTATAATATTTATGATTTTAAAAATTCCTATTAGAAACATTTAGATTATGAATTTCATAGTCTCGTGTATGCTAATGATAGATTCTACGATGCATGCCAAATTGGCTAGAAACACATAAAATATTTCAAATCAATTAATAAAAATCCTACATCTAAACCACTAGAACATACCCAAATGGACTTTTTGGACCATCCAGTTTAGAAATAAGGGATGTTAAATTATATTTTTTTTGTTTTATTATATGATTATACTCTATTTACATTGGATTATTTCTTAAAAATCAAAAGTGATGTTTTTAATGATTTTTAATGATTTTGTAAAATTGTTCAAAATTATGATGGTTTTAAAATAATTTTATTAATAATTCATCATGAAAGATAACTTTATAATTTAGAATCTAATTATTTTTTCTCATATATAGGTATTAAACACACCTTATATACACCAAGAACACCTCAAAAAATGGAATTATTGATTATTTAAGTAGAAATATTCTAGAAATGGATATGAAAATATTGAATTAATATTGTCTTTCTACCTATTTGAGGGAAGAATGTGGAATAAAATACTTCTATATTATGAATAATGTTTTAATTATTCTGATTTTGAAAAAGACACTTTATGAACATTATTATAACAAAAAACCAAAAGTAAAGTACTTAATTGTTTTTTGATTCATGGTGTATATCATTAATATTTATGAATACCTATGTATTATTGATCCGAATGATAGTGAAGGATTATTTCTTAGATAGTCTACTACCTCTAAATCTTGTATATTGTTTTTAAAAAATTCACGAAATGTTGAAGAATCAGATCACATTATGATTGATGAATATCACCAATTAATTTAAAAGGAAGTTTAAATTGATGAAGTCACTGACACATTTTATAACATGAGACTTAAGACCCTTAAAAATGGTGTTGATTAATTTTAATACATTTAATAACAAAATTATACTGAAGAACATGAAATTCCTTTCCTATATAATCTATAACCTTAAATAATCATCATTTTGAAAAAATTATTGGAGATCTCAAAACATGTATTTGGACTAGAAAAAATGTAAGAAAACTGACAGAATTTCTTCTATTCTGTATTAGTTGTAACCTATGAATTTTGAATAAGACATATAAGATGAGAGTTGGTTATTAGCTATACAGTAAGTAAAAAATATATTTAGAAGGTATGAATTTGGGATCATGTTAAGAGACCAACCCATTATCAAATAATAGTGACCATGTGGTCCTTTAGGTATAAATAAGAGGATCAAGGATCTTTATTAGGGATAAATCCAGATGAATTGATAAAAAATATAAATAGTAAAAACAAATAGATTATGATGAGACCTTTTCCCATGTATCCAGATTAGAAACTATTCAAATTCTTTTTATCATTTGAATCTCATGTGAATATTAATTTATATCATATAGATGTAAAACATTCCTTTTAAAATGGATATTTAATAGAGGATGTTTTTGTTGAAAAACCCTCTGGTTCTGAAAATCCTCAAATATCAAATTCTGTTTTTAAATATACAGTATTCTCTATGCCCATAAATAATCAACTAGAGCTTCAAATGAAATATTATGTTTATTTATTTTTAAAATATATTTATTATATATTTGAAATATCCTACACTTTTCAAGAAAATAATTTTTTTATAATTTATTAGTCCAAATTCATTTTGATCGTGTAATTTCTATTTCAAATAATAAAAATATTTATCATGATTTTTCAAATATAATGTAAAAATAATTTGAAATAGTATTATGGGGGAAGTGAATTTATTTTAATCCTTTCAAATTTATCATAAATATTATGGAAATGACTTAAATAAAAGTAAGTATATTTTTGTTTTATTTATGATTTTTGGTATTGAGAACAATAACACATATATATCTTCTATGAGTTCCAACATAAAATATGATTTGGATGAAGATAGAAAACCATTTGAAAAAAAGTTATATAGTGGTATGATTGGTAGTTTTTTATATCTTACTACTAGCATAATAATTTTTCTATATGTCTATGCTATATTTATCTCAAATTCAAATGTGGCCCATATTACATCGGTTAAAAGATTTTTTAGATATTTGAATGGAAATATTTTTTAATCTATTCATTACCCCAAAACATCAGATATTAATTTAATTTCATATTCAGATGAATAATTTGAAGGTTTTTGATTATATAGAAATAGTACACCTTGAACCTATCATTTTTTAAAAAAGTATTTAGTTTCATGGTCTAGTAAGAAAAATCACTTAATATCCCGATCAATCACTGAGGCAGAATATGTGTCTAATTGTAGTTGTTGTGCACAAGTATTATGGATGATAAAAAACTATACTATACATTGAAATAATCATTAATAGTTTTTCAATTTTATGTGATAATAATAGTGTTATTAATATTACTAAAAATACTATAATTCATTCAAGGACTATACACATTGATATAAGGAATAATTTTCTATAATATTGTGTTCTTAAAAAAATTTATCCATAGAATATGTCAATAACTAATATCAATTTTTTGATATTTTTACTAAACCACATCCCAATGCTAGTTTTAATTTTTCTATGGTGGAGTTATGAATTTTTGAATTTAAGAAATTTTTTATTAATTTTTTAAAAGTTCTCTGTTATCATATAAGAAATGATTATTTAAATTTTTTTCGATTTCATTATAATTTTTGTTGAAAATCACTTCATTTTGATTTTATTTTATTTCAGTTTTTAAACAATTAATGTAATTAGTACATTCTTAATTAGTTTGAGAAAAATGTTTTCCTTCTCCCACTTGCTCCTCTCTTACTTGTCAATTCTGTTTACAGAGAACATCTCTCTTTTTATTCATGTCTATTGAAAACCCTAAACTGTAAATTACATCAATATGAAACCAGTAGATATGGAAACCTCACAATTATTCTTGTTTGATGAGTTGGATAAAAATTTATATTATTTAGGAATATCATTAAATGTGTAGCATAGAAGGGTAATAGATTTTGGTTATCTATATCATAAAAATCTGTCACTTAAGATGGAAATGTTTTTTCATGGTCTAGTTTATGCATTTGGTAAAGATAAAAAGATTATGGTTTACAACATAGATGTCAAAATATATTAGAATAAAATATTATTTCTATATTGGTTTTATAGAGGACACTATTATATCTTCAATTGAAAATATGTTAATCTCATTATCCAATGTGGTGATGGAAGAGATGCTCCACTGTCCCAATGTGGGGGAGTATCAATTGGACATAAAACATAATTGTAATTGGAGACATACACATGAGGAAATAATGCTTTCATTATATGAATCAATAATTGTCAATAAAGTTTTTATGAAATGAAATCCACCTAACCGTCATGTGGTGATGAAGATTATTCAATTAGGGTTCTTTCCTAGTATCACTGAGCTTGAGAAGGTCCTTTACCGAAAGAAGAATATCATGTTTCTACTTATAAAAAATGTCTAGTATAATTTTAGTCAGTTTATGATTAGATATTTAATTCACTTATGACATACATATGAAAAAATGGGATATTATATATTTGTTAAGATTCATTCTTTCATTTTTTTAAGAAAAGGAATGACTTTGAATAAGTTTTGTTGGAAATTATTGTCCCTCTTGTAATAACATGAATGTTTTAACTGTAAAGAAGCATGGTTTTTTAAGGAGAAACTTTGGAAAATGTTTTATACCATTTGGTTTTAAGAAACAACAGAAGTTGTTATCATCAAAATAGGGTGAAAAACGGGTTATCCATTTAGTTGGCTCAATTATTTATAGGCCTGATGAAAATAAACATCGAGGATGTAGAATCTCCTGACCAGAAATGATTATGAATTTCAGTAAATGTTCTAGAATATGTTGTTAAAGTTTTTGTTCTTGGATTTCATACCACTACACTTTCTGTGAAAATATAATCTGGGAGTGTTGATCAATGGCATGAGATGGATTACCAAATCCTCAAATTATGGAACTTCATAGAGAAGATATCCACATCCCTTGAAATAAAAATGTGCCTGATCATATTATTTTGGGAAGATATAATTTTGAAAACATTCAACAAAGAGCTAGTGATCTAAGAATGTATTTAATTGATGTTTATATATTTGGAGCTAATTCAAAAAAATCATTAGATTTAGAGGCTAATGTTCATGTTGTTAAAATAATGTTTTTGGAGGCTGATAAATAATTTTTTTTAGTAAATTATGAGGATGTGAAGAAAAATTATGAATAATACAATGTTGTTTCGATATCGTAATCAGAGTTTTATGCTCAGAAGCTTCATTTAGTAGAATTGAAATAATATATCATTTAATTTAGATATTTTAAAAAACTTATATCCAATATTTTTGGAGATTATTTTTCATTAAATGATGTGACTATCAAGAAAAAAATGATTGATGAATTAAATTTGAAGTTAGGGTAAGAGTTTCAGTCCCTCATAGAAACCAGTCAAGAATCTACTTCTTATCAATATAAGTTATCACAACTACTTTAGAAGATTTCAAAAATTACCTCTATACTAACTTATTTTAATGACAGACTACTCACTCTCCAGTGTGGTAAAATTCCATTGAATGTTCGGTTTGACAATTAGATATATCTAGTGATTCAACTGACATTTATTGAATCCATGTTTGGACTAGTGATTAATCATGAAAAAAAGTTTATATTATTCATTCAGTCAGTAGAATCTATGAATGAAATTCTAAAGGTCAATTTGGTTGAACATTTGAAGGTTGGAAATTACGAGGGGAACCAAATTTAGCACTGCACATAAGCATTCAACAACCATTTCCAGTGCCTTTTTCTAAAGATGATTGATCATAGCAGTGTTTTCTATTCCCTTTTTCATCCAAAAGAAACCTATGTACATTATGAAACTGAACATTATCCATTCATTTTTAAGACCCATGTTGAATGATTACAATACTATAACATTTAAAAATATTTGAATATCTATTTAATTGAGTTTATTCATATTTATATTTTTTTAGTTCTATAATTCACAAAAAATCATATATTTGTTTCCTATTCAATTATTCATAAAAACTCATTTAAAGTATAGTTCAATATTAATTGTGATTTATTTTATTTATTCATTCAATACTTCTTTTTTCGAATAAAAAAATGGGTAGAAGACTTAGGTTTAAGGAAACTATCTCCGGGGGAGAGTTGGAGAATATTATCACCCTTAAAAGATTATTATGTAAAATTTTCTTTATTGAAATTAATCATTGAAATCATGATTTTATAAATTTAATATATAATTTTTTTTAAAAAATTGTATATATTTTTTAATTTATGTTTTGGATTATGTTATGGGATTTGTGATCATAAAAAAAGAGGAGATTTCTTGTCATGTATTGACTCAACAATACACTATAATTTGTAATGATTTTGAACTTCACAAATAACCCTATTTATTTTCTAATGATTTTTTGTTAGGTAATTTTTACAAGAATATGTGTTCTAGTTAAAGGAATTTAGTATTATATGAATGGTTCTAGGAATACTATTTTCATTCAAATGTTTTTCTAAAAAGATAACATTTGGGTATGGTATCAACCCTCTGATACGCCACTGAGATTGTGTTAGGATCATCATCCATATGTTTAGAAAATTGACACACATATTGATCAAAAACCCTACTTTGAAGTCTACAATTATTGTTCATTCCCAACATTTTGGAATCATAAACATATATTTAATCATTTTTACACATGGGATTTTGTACTCACAATGATAAATGTATGGATCATCATCCCAATACTACTTTTTTTCATTATATTACATAAATATGAAACTACGGTTAAGGAAAAATAAATTATATGTAACCCTATGCAATGAAAAGTACCCCTCCATTACAAAATAGAACATTACGCTATGTAGATGGACCCAACATTACATAGCACAACCCTATGTTGAATTGTCAATGGAAATGTTCTTCAAGAAACATTTTCAATCTTTGATTACTACAATAACAAATTCAAAATTAAAGACCAATTCAAGGATCATTGTAAGTTTATCAGATAACCATGTTCATTGGATAAATTATCATCTATTCTTATAGGATGTTACAAATCTCCAGGTAAATTGAATTTTAAATTTTCATGATCAATTAGGAGAATATTTTGGATATGGAATGATGAATAATGTTATTGGTTCTATTTATTACTTTAGAATTTCAATTCATTTGTGTGTGTGACAAGTGATTCACATTGTTGATTTATTTAAAATATTTTTACAGTGCTGAAGAAAAAAACAACTCTGATAAAGGACTAAATTTTGGATATATACATGTTCTATCTTATTCCTCTGTATGTTTTTGACTGCTCTATTCTGTTGATGCTTTTGAATTGATGATATATATGGAACCTGGATCTCATTAGATTCAATATATGTAGAAGACTATTATTTGTGAAGATTAATATCCATCCAATATAGATTGTGTGTTGTTGTAATTGTAATGTTTAACCTGTTTCAATAAATAAATATCTTTTTATTTATTTCAGAATCAACAGCACGTAATCGGTGGTGGTGGAGTATAATCTACTCAATATTAGATTTGGATAATCTATTTTCAGATAAAGATCTAGTAGTATTTTTATTTTAAACTTGTAATAGTGTCATCTTCCTATAATTAGTTGGGTATTATTTTTCTTCTGATAAGAATACAATTATAGTAAAATTTACCAAGCTCATATAGTGACTAATTTGTAGATTGGACTAGGGGATCAGTATACCTCGAACCAGTAATTTGAGTTTTGTTATTTATTTCTATTTATCTATTTCATATTTAAATATAGAATAATAACATTATGTATTATCATAAATTATAATTTGTGTTAAAATAAATAATTTTGGAAGAATTTTGAAAAGGAAAAATTCACCCCTCGTCTTTTGTATTACATTTTATATTCCAACAAAATACACGAGACATCGATTTTCTATGGGATTGTATTTTTGATGATGTTGATAACACTCATTAACCCTCTTTTCCATGAACCGGTTAGAAAATTAACTATATTCATTGTATTTGAAACCATATTGTATGAGTGGTGCATTATGTGGAAATTTATCACTCATAATTAAATTATTCTAATCACTTAAACGTTTTATTGATCAATGAACTTCCATCCAATATATAATGAAATTACTTCCCCCTTAAAGAAACATCAATCCCTTTTTCTTTCAATAATCTAGGTAAATAGGATGAATCGATTTCATCCCTCCATAATTTTTATTTTAAAATTTTCCATTGAAACCCATGTTTTTTTAATTTTAAAAGTATGATATTGGGTGGTAAAATATAGATCTCTATTTCTTCATGCAGAGAACATCAACCAATTTCATATATGAAACTGATGTATTCTAAATATACCATAGTTTAGAGAATTGGTTTTAATTCCAAACAGAATTTATCTGTAGAAATTTCTATTTCGATGATTATATCTTAATAAAACCTCACATGTTTGGTAAAATTGTCGACCTAGGTGATAATTTATTCATCAACCTTCTTAATTAGCTCATGTAAAACGTTTTAAATTACTAAATGAAGAAATATGATGATTTTAATTGTTAAAAAATATCATTCTAAACTCATCCAAATCTATGGATTCAATTTATCCAATTACCTCATATTTAGTAACACAACCACTTTTGATCTGATTCACCATCCATATAGTTACCCAAGCCATTTACACATATTATTATAACTTATTAACATAAATACCCATTTAATACAGAACATGCATCAGAATTCCTACAATTTTTGGATGATTAAATACATAAAATATCAACATGAATATAAAACAACTTTTTTCATATCCATAATTAGCTCCTAAATCCATTGTAGCTCCTAAAACTGCATGAGATCACCTAGAGAATATATATAGAAACAATGGGAGAGATAAAAAGCCTAGAATGGAAATAAATATGATAATGAAGACTAACTTATTGGTAAAAAGTAAAACATGGTATCATAAAAGCAGAACATTAGGATTAATCACATGGGAGAATAAAATAATGAAAATGGTATCATAGTGTCATGGAATCACAGTAAATGTGAAATAAATAAGAAAAAAGGAATAATTATAAGTTAAGGAGAACTGGAAAGAAAACATCACATTGTGGATATATACCCAGAGTGGATTACATTTACTCTATATTCCCAGACACAACATCTCATGAGTCAAAAGAATTACCTAATTTATCAGAGTACTATCTCATTGAAACCATAAAGAAAAGTTCTATAATATGTCTTTCAAAATTTGAAATCAATCATAATGAATAATTATAAAAAATAAGTAAGGAACAAAATTGGCATCATAATCTTTCATCGTATCATTATCAAAGGACATTATATATAGAAGGAATTTGAGAAACAACTATGGAATATATTAACACATTGTAAAATGGATAATAATAAAGGGATATATGTGAGAGGCATATATAAATAATTCTAAATCATTCTATAAATATATATTGAGAGAGATATTGATATAGAGAGACAATGGATAGAACCCAAAGAAAAAGGGTGTTTCACAGATTTCTATCACCATAAGCGAGCCTCATAACAGAAGTTATTTATATTATTTAATAATAATAATATCATAATTTTTTAATAGATTAATATTTTACTATTTAATAATCTATTTTATTTTATTTCATACATTGTTATATATAATAACATAATCTCTTATAAGATATTTTGATGTCATTCGACTAATATTTCCAAAATAACATTGTTGTAATGACTATGGTTAACCATTACAACAATTCATCACCTCTCAAATTTTATTCCCAGAATAATTATCAAATTTGTATATAAATCATAAATCTAAAACCGTCCATGATATATTGTTATAAAAACTTATCTATGTTACAATCATGAAGATGGTAGGTCATTCGTACGCATGACCATCCTTTCTATTTTTCAATAATCATTATATAAAGAATAAATGTATTATTTTATATTGATGAAATTATCATTAAATAACAAATATAAGATCATATCATTAAATTCCCTTATATATAATATTCATTTGATGTGTTTTTTAAAAAATAATCTCATCGCTTTGTAGAGGTGGTGATCTACACATATGCACAAATGATGTTATGAATTTTCAACAAGTGAAAAGGAAATAAATTGGATGATATATTAAATATAAATAATGATACTTATGCATTGAATAATATATATATATATATAGTAATTCAATGATTTAAATAAACCATGATGGGTGGTAATGTAAAGAAAACTACATCGGTTCCTGAGGTTGTATTTTTTCATAGACATAGAGGACAATTTTGTCTCCCTATTATTGTAATAGGAGATGGAAATATGTTATTGCATTGAAATAATAACATTCACAAACTAAAAAAATTTATTATTTTATATTAACTGTTTTTTTAGATATTTTTTTATATTCTTCGAGGTTTCATTTTCAATGAAAATAGTCATTTTTATGATGGAAGTATGTCTCATGGTTATGGTTCATGATTGGTCAAACCATGAGACAACCTTGAGGCAAACTCAAAATTTTTTATAGATCCAAATCACACATTTATTGTATTGTTATCAAAACTAGATGACCTAACTATGAATAGTTCTCCCAAATCTGATTAGAGGATTCATGATTTGTGTATATTTTCCAAACCATGCGATGTAACTGTGATTCATGTATTGTTTTCCAATTTATATATATATAATAAATTTATAATTTCAACATTTAAAAAATAATGATCATTAATGTGTATTTGATCCATTACTCACTTTTAACACTATCTCACATGAAACCACAACCTTGAGGTCTTTTTTCCATGTGTACAACCTATAATTAATCATCTACTTTAATTTCACTTTTGATTCATCCTTCAATCAACTAAAGTAAGTGCTTACTCCCCTCCATAACATTATTATTGACTCTCCTTCTGTCCATTTGATATGGTGTGAGGATAAATATAACCCATCTTATAAGTGTATTTTTTTTGCTTTTGGATATTTTGGATAATGATACCCAATGTGAGACACATTAAATTGATATTAGTTGGAAGATATTACTTTTAAACCCTTATTGAATTGATTCGATCCTTTCTAGGCATGTTACAAAATTCAACCACCTTTTATTTCGAAAATATTATTTCATTCTCGATTTATAAGATGTTATTATTATATTATGAGTTAATAGTATTGTAGAAAATTGGTTTGATTCTTATAATTGAGTTTCTCATTGTTTTCCATGTTTTTTTCAATGCATTTATAGGTTAGGTTTTTATTAAATTATGCATTGATTCAAATTAAAAGGTCTTAAACATTAAAAACAATATAAATTCTTGAAAATGATTTATAACATGTCCATTGTAGAATTAATATTTCTTTGTATTTTTAGACTAGTTTTCTACCATGGATTTCTTGAATGTATGATTTATTAAGGATAATTAAAAAGAAAACAAAATAACATTATTTAATAACTATTTATTATTCACTTATATATTTATATATTCTCTAAACCCTTGAAAATTTTCACTCAGGGATATTTTAACATGTAAATCATTAATATTGGTATATATAAATACATATATCATCGTGTATATTTGAAGAAGTGTGATGTATAGTAATGGAGCTTCAATTATCTTGTAAAATGTGGTTTTCTATATAGATTTTTTTTCATTATAAAATGATTTGGCATGGTTTCAACATTGTTATTTCTTATGGAAATGAAAACCCCATTCTTAGGAATTCTACTTAGAATAAAAGTGTTGTTTGTTTTCTGAATGGGTATAATGTGATGTTTGAATTAAAAGGTGGTTAGTTCCTTGTTTATGTAATATGAAAGGGTGGTGTTCATGATATTGGAGTTTATAGGTGAGAAAGTGAATATATTATTTGAGTAAATTATATGATATACATTTATATGATATCTTTATAAAACATTCCTATAATTATACATCAAATGATTCCTTTGTTTTGTAAGTGGAATATATAGGTATACTGTCCAACGTATTTCAAATTACACAATTACTAGAGGACCTTGGTTAGAAAATTGTACTACTATTAAGATATTCCCAAATGTTGAATTAGTAAGGGTGTAAAGGAGTGTATGCAAGTTTTATTAGTCTCAGATGATAGGGGAGATAGATTTATTATATATGTGTTTATGGTTATGTCCTAGGCCATATTCATTATATTATAAGATCATATGAATAATATTTTACATGTTTTATACATTCCTAATGTTATAATACTGTTATAATATTATTTCACTATTAAAAATTTGTATAGAAACTCTTGTCTTCCACCAGTTCGTTATTTTTAAGGATTCAATAAAAATATATCAATTCCTTATATATATTTAAAAACATAAATGGTAAAGTGGTATTTATAATGTTTACAAACAACATTTTATTTGAAAAAATTTGAAAACTCTATTTGAATATGTTATATATTCAAACTAAAATTTAATATATTTCTCTTCCAAGGAAAGGAATAAACAATGGTTTCAATTATTGAATCCCTATGGATAATCTCAGTTCTCATTAAAAAATTATATTTGTTTTGTTTTAGTTTAAGCTTATCTTGTGTCTCTCATAGAGAAATATTGGTTTTATTATTGGTGATGGCTTGTAAGGCAATATGATGTTATGTGTAATATAATGTTATTTTTTTCTACTAGTAGTTATATTATTGTTATTTATTTATTTATTTATATGTTGTATAATGGGATAAATCATTCCCAATAGTGTCATTATAGATGACTGATAGTAGTTTCTATCCATAGAGGATCATGGAGGCATTTTGGGCCTTGTTGTGCACCATATCCGGGATCCAGTTTGGGGTTTACTCAAGTAAGTTTAGGAAATAGTTGTATCAGTGTAGGGTAGCCCTTGTATTTTGGGTCCGTCATATTGTTTGGTTATATTATCTTTCAGATTCATATAGTCAATAAAGGTTATGTTCCTGATCACCACTCATTAAGAAGGACACATGAATTTATCATGTGGTATGGGATGTTTGTGTCTCAAATCCAAACATAAATCTTAGATATATTCCAAGACTCTAGACTTTTTGAGTGATTTGGATTATATAGGGTAATTAATTGGTTATTTTTAGAATCTAAAAATCAAAGCGACAAATTTTTGTGGAATTTTGAGGGTTGATAGTTAATCTGCATGGTTTGGAAAACTATGGTAGACCATGCAATAACTTCTAATAACAAATAGTGAACTTAACATCATATGTGGTTGGCCTGTCGAGCAATGTGGTCAAACAATGATAAAAAAAATTTTCAATAAAATTAAGATATTTTGGTTCATAGATTATTGGGTAAATATTATGGAGTCATATTATTTTTTTATTTTAGTTTTGGATTCATTATTTTATGTTTTTAATGGTATTCGGGTTTATCAAAGTATGATTTTGTAAATAAAAGCCTTATCTTTTTTCCAATTGAAATGGAAATTTATGTAAATTTAACAACACATGAAATCATATAATAAATAATTTTTATTTTCATTTTTATTCAAAATGTATATATTTATATTCATTTTAAATACATTATATAATTTTTAAAAATAAGAAAATACTTTTTAATAAACTATATTCTTATAATTTTTAAATAAAGGCATTTAATTTTCTAATTGTAGAATTTTAGTACGCAAAAAATGATTTAAATTTTTTAGAATATCAGGTAAAATTTATTTTATGAAGAATTTTTGTGAATTATTTGAATGTAATTATTTACAGTGAATAATAAATTTATGATTTAATTACAATTTTTTTTTATTTTCAATATAAAATTCTATTTTTTATGATTTTAAAAAAATATCTTTTTTTGTGCTATATTTAAATTAAAACAATTTTTGTTTGAAATTAATTTTGATAATTAATTTATTATAAATCATTTTAATTAAAAAATTAATATTTATGTAAAAATAATTTTTTATCACCTATTCTCATTTAATTCAAAATTAAATTTCATCACTTGTGTGTTTTTAATTTTGAAATATGTATTACATAGTTGGAATTAATGAGTAAAAAAATTTTAAACATTTCTCTTTTATTTTTGGTCAACATGGAATACAACCCTAGTTATTTCTGTTACCATGGTAAAAAGGTTTTTTAAATAATTACAGTTAAAAATAATATGATAAGAAGAGAAAATGACCATAACATAAGAAAATTTATTTTTACTAATTCCATGTCATCCATATGAATAAAGTATTCGGTTATATAGCATTTTCATTTCATTTTTATGTGATTATGAAATTTATAATATTTTATTTAATGAAATTTCAAAAAATATCAGAATCTTGTTTTAAATAACTCTAATATTTTTAACATAAGCTTATACTAAGGGTATGTTTGTTTATAAATATTCTTTTGTAATGAAAATGATTTATCTTCATCACAGATATATATTTATAATTTTTTGTTAAAAATAATTAACAGATAACATTTCACAAGATTTCCTATTAAGTATTCAATTGATTGTAAAATGAAATAAATGATAATAAAAATATTAAAATAAATATAATTATATATATATATAAGATGACCTATGCTTTTTTATGAAAAATATATTTTAGGGTTGTAATAAAATATTTTTCTCCAAATTTTACTCATTTTCATGATTTTATTAAAATAAATCTAATGATATTTTTAAAAAATTGACAATATTGATATATTATAATAAATAATATTTTATTAAATGATATAAAATTCACCAATAACATAGATTCAAATATTTTGTTAACAAATGGTATATTATTTAAACCATGTACTATTTATGGGTCATTTTTTTATTTAAATTAACTCTGTTTTCCCTCGAAGATAAAAAATTATTGTTGATACAATATGTGTGAAAGGAGATAGTGAAGGGATAAAACACATTTATTTGGGTAAAAATGTGATAAACACATCTATAATTTTTTAAAGGTATATTTTGAATCCATTGATACATTATATTCGAAATAAAATTTTTCTGAGACATTTGAAAAATAAAATTAATATGTATTGATATAACATTTAAAAAAATTCCATTTGTGTCCCTCCAACCTCTTATAAAAGGGAACCACATACTCTTTTTACATCTATCATAAGAAATATAATGGTTCATTAAATTCCCTCAAAAAAAACATTCATAAATTTCTTCCCCATCTTGAGGTATTACAAAGGCATAACAACAAACATATTGGTCTTAATGTTTAATGCAATAGAGGATGTCTGAAGAAGTGGTGTCTTTTTAAATCATGATTTTGTGGTTAATTTATTCTTACACATCTATATAATATTTTTAACCAATATTATATACAATATCCATTATATTCCATATATTTTGTTGTTTTTATGTTAATTCAACAACTGAAATCCATCTCTTTTGGTAAAAATGGTAAATGAAACCATAATTCATTTGTATGGAGGACTACCACTTCACGAACCAATGTAATTCATTTTCCATAACCATCACACATGAATTAACTATAGTGATGGAGTTGATGATTATATATTATACTACTAGCATATTTGTCATTATTGAAGGATGATATAATATTTTCCTTCATATATTTTTATTCAATGAAGAATGTAAAAGTTGTTCGTGTATACGTTGAGAATACCACCCCCAAGAAGTGATGTGATTTGTTTTTCATCAGAAAAAACATGGAAAATATATATACATATATCCAAATAATGAATACAATATTTATCATATTCAGATCATCATGGTAAGGGAAATTAATAATTTCCTTCTTTCCATATTGTTGATAGAAACATGGAAACACAACTCATAAATTTGTACAACCTAGATTCTTCATGATTATAACATAGATAAAATTTAAAAAAATATATAGTAGTGGTATTTAAAATTATAATTCATTTATAAATACTAAAATTAGCTCAGTATTATTAATATATATATGTTTGAATAATTACCAAAATGGCAATTATCAACCTACTGATATCATTTCTGACATATGAGATAAATATCATCAAATCCCATGACATGAATTTAATTTGTAAAGTAATCATATATTTACTTTTATTAAATGAAATATTAGGGTAATAAAATTTCAAAAAATTTAACCGAGAGAAAAAAAAATTAATTGAATTTTTTTCATGATGATAAAGAACGAACTTGACATGTTGAACTATGGGTATAATAATTTTTTTTAAAAATCATATTTTAAATTTAACAATTCAAAAAATTTAAAAGAAACTTTTATTTTTACATATAAAACATGGAACGAACAATATCTGATCCTGAATACTAAATACATTTTTGATTCCTTCATTTTTTCAATATTTATTTTCAATGAATAATGTTTTTTTATTATGTGTAAATTTGATAAATTCTAATAAATTATTTCCATTAACATTCGTTCTGCGGTTTGGAAATGAATTGTTTTTATATAATTTTTTAATATTCAAAAATTGACAAAAAATAATTTACAATAAAAAATTATAATGAAAAATATTTTTTCTCAAATCCATAACCATTATTTTATGTTTAGATTATTCTACATGAATTAATTTTTTCATTAACGAAAATCCATATCTCAGCATTATTGGATATTTTTGTATTAGAATTTGATTTTTTATAAAGATATGGTATTTTGATATCCAAAATGTTTTTTACCTAGGTTTAAATGAGTTATCCAATGTTTTTATTCGTGATATTGTCCTTAGAGTTTTTTTATGAAGGGTTAAGCCCCCTTAAACCTCATTTTTGATATTATACTGGTTATACAAAGGCTTGATCCTGATATAGCTTATTTGATCGATGTTACCATATAGCACTAGGATATTCCATTATAATTTTTATGATGGCTGTAACCAAATAATCCTTCGATGCATTGAGTATTGATTTTGTTCAATAGATAATTATATTGGATGAAATCACATGGTTATTTCAATAGTAATGGTTTGGTTAGGGTTTTAATATTATTTCATCCCAAAGGTCTTCAAGGTCCTTTCTATTTAGTAAAATAATTTTTATTATAAATCGTTTGATTTCAAAAGGTGATATAATGATTTTTAATTAAAATATGACGATGTTTTTGAATAAAATGATAAGGTATGTAATTCCCTGACCCCAATTACCCAGAGTTAGTGCATTATTACAAAACATTGGCATGATCACAAAAGATCAAGTCTCAAAAGACCTATGAGTTTAGTATCCTTGGAATCACTAGATACATTCATAATGTTTACATTACAACATAAAGTGAAAAAACTACAACAATATCTTGTCTCCATATACCACACTCATATCCCCTCATACTATCCCTGCAGGTCATTCATAAAATACTTCTTCACATCCTGGGAAAAATAAAACATAGAAAGGGGTGAGCTCTGATGCCCATTAAGGATAACAATATAGAGAAAACTTTAATAAATATGCATAATTATTTAAGGAAAATATATAACTAAAACAAAAGCCTTTTAAACTTTAACTTCTACATAATATGGAATAAATAAAATAAAATAATTCCATTTACATAGTCATATGGATATTCTACTAGTCGAATAATTACATGCAATATCGATAACCACATTCATAATGACAGAATGCATAATTCCATACTATCATAACCACATAGTCAAGGCCTTGTGCCATGACTACAAATAAGATTTTGTCAAGGCCTTGTTCCAAGACACTAGTTTGTCTCATGAGACCTACTGATGCATCAAATATCTATAGCGGGCTCCGCCCATCACTTATTAAGTCCAATGCAGTCCTCATATGAATAAGTTTAAACAAAACATAATCATTTGTATTAAAACTAGAAAACAAAATGTAAATACTTTCTCTATAAACCATGAATGGTATAAAAGTAACACATCTATAGTCAAACATATCACAAAAACCTTCAATACAATATTTAATTTTTGTATTATAATAAATCAACTTCCAATAAGCTTAAAATCCATCAAAGGATGTTGACATATTTGAAAATATAACTATTTGAGAGAAACATCTCTTTTTTTTAAATCATTTAAAAGTCACATAATTAAAAAAGGAAATATTTACTTAGAAAATATTCTTATAAATTTGTAAGATAATATTAGATGATTTTTTAACGGTGGAAAATAGTCGCACCCTCCGTATAAGTTAAAAAAGACATTCTTACCTTAATTCTATCGAAAAGGTTAAAAAGGGCCTTGTTTGGAAAACGACAGAATGATTTCTTTATAAAAATCATATAAAAAGTCAAAACAGTCTATAAATGACTTTAACCCATAGAATATGAAATAGTAAGAATGATTTGAAATACATTTTTAAGAAACATGAATGTGGATGATAAAGAGGTCCCATTAAAAATTATGTATAAACAACCTCGGATAAGGAAGAAATTGTAAAATAAACCCTTACCTTATAATTTTCCTTCATCAAGGGTAGTTTAAACTCTTGTATAATTGTGAAATAATTGTTCTTAAATTATACAAGAATCATATACAATAATATGATATCATATATGATCTTTTAACATTGAATTGTTAATAATATCTTAGTATTATCATTATTTCTGGTGTTAGCTTATATGTTTTGTTACAAAAGCCATGTTTTTATAGATAAGTTGTATCTTATTCATATTCATAATGATATCAAGTACATAAACATTATTTTTAATCATCAAATTAAAATTATACTTGAATGGATATGACAGGGAATGAATCTCATCGTGTTTATGGAGACGGTAGTCCGTCCGTACGCACGAGCGACAATATCATTTTTAGATATTAAAATAATATATAATTGGATGGTATATCATATATACAGAATAATTATAATGTTATATTTTTTATTTAATTCATTTAAACATCATTATCATACCCATCCAAATAATAATGTTTCGAATAACAATTACACCATGACGTGGAGACAGTAAGACGTACATACGCCCATATGGTGAAATGTCATTCAAAGGATGGATAGAATACTTAATATAGTGGTACTATATTTATAATAACATAAATTTATATAGAGGATACTGGAGTTATTATTTAATAATGTAAATAACAAAGAAAGAAGAAGTGGAAGATGAAAGGAACTTTAAAGAGGGTTGTGAAAACATTACCTCTTCTTTGGGTTATTAATTTTGATTTGATAAAAACGGATCTTTAAGTTAGATTTTTGACTAAATTAAGGCCTCTAAGGTGAATTGGGGGAAGTTGAGAGAATATTTGTGCTGGGTTTGGCCACACAAAAAGGCTATGATGGTGTGAATTTGAGAGAAGGGGGAGCGCCCTTTTATAAGAGGGTTGTTGGGCACCTCATGAAAAACTAGAAATATTATTTTATAATAAATTCATATTCGATTTTTAATGGATCAAAAGTGACTTATTTAGAGGATAAGGCCGGAATAGTTCTAAAACCACTCAACCAATATGTTTTAGACAGTTTTGGGTCACTATATTAACCTTATCTTTTAGTTTTAACTCTTAGTTAATTAGTTAGACATTGACCATGTCTCTTTGTATTTTTATATTATATAGTTTATACACTTACAATATACTTCCAATAGAACCCCAATTGGTTAATTAATGATACACCTATCATTATATATGACTCTTGGATGAACCTTATATTTTTAGGACTTGAATATCAATTTATAGTATAATATTTGTTTTTAAAAACTCATTTATGTCAATTTTGACACTATTTAATAATTGATTTTTGTTAAAGTCATAATTTTTTTATTAATTCTATGAAAATTAATTTTATCAATCCTAACATGTCATATTAACCAATAAAATTCTTGTATTTCATCAAACAATTCAAATTAAATTTATTTTGACATTTATAATACCAATTATTTGAATCTTTTATTAATAAAGAAAATACTAAATCATTATTGTGTCATAAATAAATTTACTTCTTCATTCTAAAAATTATAAAAAAATACCATTATTTATGAAATATTTTTATCTTTCTAATGAATATTTATAGTTGAAAATATAACATATATTAACCTATGTAAAATTACTTTTTATAAAAGAAATATGCTTTTGTCATTTTTGTATTTAAATTAACTTAATTAATATAAAGTGTCATTATCACTTACAAGATGCTCCATGGGGTCCCAAAATCAACCCAATGATGCCCATGGTCGGACATGTATCAACCGACAGGTTTAAGACACATTTTAGGGTAACTTAATATTATTATAATATTATTTGTTTCATATTTACCGAATTTACCCTTTAACCATGGTAAATAAAATATTTACCGAAGTAATTATTACAAATGCCTAAAAATAAAAGTTACCTATTTACACAATTTGGACCTCATGATTATAAATATGGAATCCATTTTTCTAAATTCAAAACATAGAAGTAGCAGAAATTAATTTTAAATTAATTCCTGTTGTCAAAAGAAAAAGCGTGTTTTTAAGAAATAATAACTATCAAAAGACTGACACTTACTTATGTCCAGTTTAAATGTGAAATTAGGTCCGATGAAAAAAAATTGGATTAAATGGTAAAAATAAAATCTAATTATACTTTAAAATCACTCAATTTCATAATTTATCACAATTAATTATTTCGATTAAAAAGTTGTTTTTAATTAAAATTTATTAATTTTCACTATTCATCAAAATATGAAATTTATTAGAAAAGTACCAAAAATTCACCCTAAGCTAATTTCAAGATTCCAAATCCCAAAATGAAGTCCATTTTGGAAGATGAAATGTATACAATTTCCAAATGTGGGTATTACTATTCATAACGACTAGTTTGATTGGTTGTGGTGTGTGTTAGAACTCAATGTTGCGAACAACACACACTACTGTATTATTCAAAGAGAAGCGTACCGTGGAAGCATGGGGTGTTACATTCTACCCTCCTTCAAAAAATTTCATTCTCTAAATTTTTAGAATACTATTGCATGAAAAGAATCGGGTGGTTCTTCATCATAAGTTCCTCGGGTTCCGATGTTGCCTCTTCCATATTATGGTTTCTCTATAGAACTTTTACCAGACGAGTCGTCCGGTTTCTCAGCACTTGTTCTCTGGTAACAAGAATCCTGATGGGATCTTTGCAATATGATAGATCAGGTTCCAGTTCTACTTCCTTAGAGGTTAGTACATGTGTTGAGTCAAGCATGTATTTTCTCAACATTGATACGCAGAACACATCGTGAACATTGTAGAGAAATGGAGGCATTGAAAAATGGTAATCTACAACCCCAATTTATTCTAGAATTTTGAAAGGTATTATGTACCTGGGACTCAATTTTCCTTTCTTACCGAAACTTATAACATCCTTCCATGGAGATACCTTCAAGAAAACATGATCTCCTACCTAAAATTCCAAATCCTTCCTTTGGTTATCAGTATAGCTCTTCTGCCTACTTTAAGCTGCTTTGATGTGGGTTTAGATTACAATGACCTTTTCCATTGTTTCCTCAACATGTTCTGGGCCTACAAGTTTTCTTTTACTGAAATCATCCCAATAGGTTGGTGTGCGACATCTCGTTCCATATAAATCTTCATATGGTGCCATCCAAATACTTGAATGGAAGCTATTGTTATAGAAAAATTCCACCAGAGTTAAATACTTATCCCACATACCCGGAAAGTCAAGTGAGCAAGATCTCATCATGTCTTATAAGTTTGAAATAGTTCGTTTTGATTGTCCATCAGTTTGGGGGTGGTAGGCAGTGCTCAAATGATGTTCAGTATCCAGGGAGAATGAATCTCATCACGTCGTGGAGACGGTAGTCCGTACGTACGCACGAGCGATGATATTGTTCTCATGATCGTGGAATTGTATTGGAGTGTATGTATACTATTTCAGAATCAATATCACTTTACAATAATCATATATAGTTATTATGTACACCATTATACCCATCCAAGAAAGGTGGTGGTGGAAAATAGATTACACCACGGCGTGGAGACGGTGTTCCGTACGTACGCACGCACGATGATTTCATTTTCCGTAGGATGGATAGATGGTGAAATAAGGTTGTTTCATACTTATAATAACATATTAGTATATGAGTGATACTTATGTTACTACTTCATAATGAAACAACCTAATAAGAAGAAGTGGAAGAAGAAATAAAGTTGAAAGAATCAGTAACGGACATTACCTCTTCTTTGAAGAGCCTCTTTGAGTCCTCCTATTAGGGCACTAAAATTGGCCATTGAAGAAGACCAAGACCTCTAGGATGTTTCTAGGGAAGTGGAGATGAGAATTTGGTAGGGGTTGGCCGAGCATGAAGGCTCAAAGTGGTGTGAGGAAGAGAGGGAGGAGGTGCTCTTTTATAAGGGAGGAGAGGGGAACCTTTGGAATAACTAAAAATATTATTTTATTATAAATCCAAATTCGGTTTAAAATAGCTCCAAATTGGTTTATTTTGAAGCTAAGGTGGGGATGGTTCGAAATAATCTCATCAAATAGAGTTTGTACATGTTTATTTTACTATTCTAACCTTATCATTTAGATTTAACTTTAAGCTAGATAATTTTACTTTTACCATGTCTTTTTGCGTTCTTACACTATAAGGTTAATAAACTTAAAATAAGAAGCCAAAAGAACCACAAGTTGTTTATTATTAATATATATAACCTTATATAAGAAATTTTTTTAAACCATAGATTTTTAGGAATAAAATAACAATTAATAATATAATATTTGTTTTAAAAACAATTTTATGTCAATTTTGAAACTATTTAGTAATTGATTTTTGTGAAAATCATAACAGAATGATTAGTTCAAAAAAAGTTAACTAAATCAATAAAAAATATATATATTAACCTAGAAAATTAGTGTAATTTATAAAAAGTCTCAAATTACGTTTATTTTTGTATTTATAACATCAATTATGTCAATATTTCATTAATAAGAAAATTACTGCATCATCATTGTGTAATAAATAAATTAAATTATTTAATGTCTAAAAATTTAAAAACAATACCATTATGTATAAAATATTTTTTCCATTCTAATGAATATTTATAGTATAATTTATCTTATGTATAACCCTACAGTAAAAATTATCTACTTATTAAACTTAAATTTTAACTATTTTAACCCTTCTTTAAATAAATTAATAATAAATGTCCTAATCTAATCCAAGTGGGCCTAAATGGTTATATTTTATTCCTAAGGTTGTTTTTGGTCGAATTAGTCTTATCAAATAGAATTAGTACATGTGTTAGGGTAATAATAATATCATTTTTACCCTTAATTATCCAATTTACTTTTAACCGTGGTAAAAAAAGTAAAAAGTTACTATTCACCAAAAATTATTTTCATCTCATTGAAAAAAAATTTACTTACTAATATAAACCGTGTCTCTCGGATTTTTGAAATTCCACTCACAGAAGTGGTAAAATTATGTTTTATGAAAAATTCATTTTTTTAAGTCCAACTTAGTGGTTTCACTATTCATCAAAAAATGAATGTTTCCAGAAAAATACCAAAAATTAGGCCTAAGATATATTTGATATTATGAACTCAAAAATTATGTCTATTTTACCAAATTCAAAACATATCAGTTGCATTACATAATTTAAAAATTAATTCCTATCGTCAAAACATATAGCGCGTTCTTAAGAGATAATAACTATCAAAAGATTCACACTTGTTTATGTCTGGTTTAAATGTGAAATTACATACAATGGACAAAATTGTATTAAATTGTAAAAACATATTCTAAATATAATTTAAAACCACTGAAATTAATAATTTATTACTATTAATTATTTCTATTAAAAATGTTGTTTTTAATTAAAATTTAGTAATTTTCAATATTCATCAGAAAATGAAAGTTATCCGAAAAGT
The DNA here is from genome assembly GCA_963277665.1 of Viscum album. Classification (NCBI taxonomy): domain Eukaryota; kingdom Viridiplantae; phylum Streptophyta; class Magnoliopsida; order Santalales; family Viscaceae; genus Viscum; species Viscum album. Next base: position 995,541 of record CAUJRU010000210.1, read on the forward strand.
ACCAAAAATTCACCCTAAGATAATTTAGATATTTTGAATCTAAAAATGAAGTCCATTTTGAATAATAAAATTTACAAAATTTCAAAAAGTGGTTATTAATATTTATAACGGCTAGTTTTAATAATATTTTAATAGCATATCATTGTTTAGTGAAACTCGGTATTGCACACTACACTCGCTATCGAGAAAGGTCACGATTGCCAGGAAAGTCAAGGATTCGTGTTGTGAAATCTCATTTTGGTGTAGCATATAACAAAAGACATTAATGAAATTAAAAAGAATATTTTTCATAAAATCTCGGGGTGTTACATTCTACCCCCCTTAAAATGAATTTCGCCCTCGAAATTTGTCGGGGTTATAAATGGTTTACTACTCGAAAGTTTCTTTAATAGAAACCCACAACGTAAAATGAAATACCAAAACCAATATTTAAAAACAAAAGTATGAAACGTAACGGTTACCCAAATAAACTAATCATTGGGTTTCCACATAGGTGAAAATATGGATATGGAAGAGAAATCTAACCATCATGTTCTGATGGAGAGTGGTAGAGATCATGGCTATGGAAAATCCAGAAATCACAAAGCCATAAATTTGTGACGATCTAAGTTACCATCTAATTCATCAGACATAAGAGCACTAGGAAAACATTTTTGGTTTTCAAGACCATTTCCCTAAAGTTGATGGAATTGGAAGTAGAAGAAATACTTTCATGATTTTGTTATAGTCTCACCGTGGGTCGTTCTTTGGACAATTTCCACTTCATCTCTTAATGAAATGAAGTTGAATTTGTCATTCGTGACGTGTTAGCAGATCATGTGATAGAATGATGGGTCATTCCATCTGTCTCAATCAAAAGGTTAGAAAAGTTATCAAAAAATACATAAGTCCATCTATATGAGATTAATAATATATGGTTCCTAAAATGGAATTATACATCATATATCATACTGCTTAATATAATAAAAGTAGTTTCTACGAAATAGTGACTTATTGTAGGCTAGTGGTAGGCGATAAAGTCCAGTCACACTTCAGTTGTGGGTTCGATTCCCAGAGCCTTGTCTGACGCGATGGGTTGTCGCCCATCCTGCAGGTTTTCCTTTTTCTAAAGCTATATTACTATAACATCCAATCAATAATATCGAAAAATGTTCTATCCTAACTTATGTCAAACAAAATACATTCCAATATTTAGGCTTATCTAAAATACTTCGATCCAAGCTCAAAGTATAATGAGAATGATTACTTTAAATGTCACATAACAATCACGTGAATGCCATCATTTATCCCCCATTTATCATAAGATATCTATTGTTGGTCAAATTACAAACATGTGAATACCTTAATCATGTATTCTCTTGAACAATGAATACCCATTGATCCTTAGTGAAAACATGAATGTAGTCAAAAGTTAACTCTTTCCACATACTAAAATCCAAAAATTCTATATAATCAAACCATGATATAAACTTCTCCTTATATCAGTCATGAGCTCATGAATACAGTCAAAGATTTCATTTTCTCGTTTTCCTTTCATTATGTGCATATCATCTTTTTTTCCAAAAATATCTCAATCACATTCCATGGTTACCGGTACCATTGAAAACCACAATAGACCAATACAAAAATATTCCAATATTCCACGATACAACATTATTTTTGAATCCCATTACATAAACACTTAATCATTCCACCAAATTGTTGTCATATTCAACATCGCCAATAGTGATCTCATGTGACTTCCCATTGTCCTTTGCCTTAAGTGGTTGCTCATGTCGATCATCACTTACCCTTGGATTAGGGTATTTATTAGCATAATGCCCCATTTCCTTGCACATGAAGCATTGAAGTGTTGGTGGTGTGTTCTCTGCAGTATTTTCTTTATTCACATCATTAGAAACCCTTTTTCCATTACTTCGACACTCAGCTGCTCGATGACCTTCTTTTCCCCACTTAAAACATTTTCTAGTCCCTTTAAGACAATCTCTACCATGGTTCTTTCCACACTTTGAGCATAAGGAAATATTCATCTTCTTTTGACAATTATTCTTAGATTACTCCTTGAACTCCATCTTTCGTTTCTTGTCAAAACTATGAGATGGATAAGTAACACCAACTTCCATTTCTACCTTGATAGCACAACAAACAATTTCTTCATAGCTACTGAAATCTCTTATAGCTAATTCCCTTTGATGATTTGGTTTTAAGCCACTGAAGAATCGAGCAACTTTACTTTCAGGTTGGATGATAAATCCAAATGCATACCTTGAAAGCCTTGTAAAATTCGCTTCGTATATACCAACAGATTCATCATCCTTTTGCTTCAGATCAAGAACCTCTTTCTCAATATTTGTTCGAAGAATACGAGGGAAGTACTTATTGAAAAATAAGTTCTTGAACTTGTCCCATTCCATGGACTCAATTTCATCTCATGGCCTTGTATTCTTGATAATATTCCACCATTGATCAGCATCACCTTTCAAACGATGTACTGCTAAGATGACTTTATCATGTTTAGAACATTAAAGAACTGAAAATATCTTTTCAGTGGTACTGATCCATTATTCAGTAATAAGTGGATCGAAAGACCCACTGAAAGAAGGTGGGCATTGCCTCATGAAGGACTCAATATAATATTGTTCCCTTCTCTACTCATTTGGAAGTCTAGAATGATTCATAGCTTGTGTAAGTATAGCAATAATATTTTTCACTCCATCTCCCATAACATTTGTTTGTTTAGGAGGACAATCATTGCATTGTCCATTACATTGATCAACACAATTCATTCGGGTTCCATCCATCGTCTAAAACCCAAAAAGAATAGTGTGAGATGCAAAAATCATGCTAGGGAAAACAATATAATAAAAGGGGAGTAACTTCAATATCTAACATCTTGTGTTACCGTAATTCTAGTACTATAACCTATACTTAACCTTAGGGACATCCCTCGACATACCTTAGAAATATCTCTAGGGATCTTACTAAAGTTCTCGTATCCTAGTTTCCAAAGGATGAAAAAACCTTTCCTCTGATACCAACTGTAGAGACCCGGAGCTTGACATACATGGACATTACATTACTTTTTCAGAATACTTAGTACATAACAAAAACACACACACAAGGAACGTAATAGTTTAGTGTCTTTGGAAAATCGGAATATAATCTTCTAATCGTGGTGAAAGATCTTCAAAATATCCCATAAAGATCTTCCCTTTTTTTCTTACCTAAAACATTTCTTTATATCCTGGGGAAAAGATAACATAAAAGGGTGAGCACAAATGCTCAGTAAGGGTAAACAAAATATATATCAATCCCATCATATTCATAAGAACATAATGATTTGGAAATCTTGCCCTGCAAAAGCGGTCATAATTTCATAACTTGGGATAAATCATGGTAGTGAAATGTAATCACAATAATCATAACATAAAACATGAATCTTTGTGGAATACAGACAAAATCATAGATAATCATTTCTTATTAGTCAAGACTCTTTTCCAAGACTATCTTAGTGGACAAAGTCCATTTCTAAACCGAGTTCATTCCTCGTTTTAGTCCTGTTTCACTGAATCGACTTAACCTTCCGTTCCAGCCATGTCTATATCATGAGATATAAAATCTTTACCCAATGCATTGGAGGGATATATATGTCCCACGCATCTCATAATGATACCATTCTTATGTGTGCCACAAAATCATAAACCATACATCATAGCATAACCCATGTAATAAAAATGGGAATCTTAAACATCAAGACATCATAAAACAATTCATATAAGATGAAGGAATTCATAAAAATATTTCCATCACAACATAATCAAATCAATGTAATAATAGGGATAGAAACAGAACCCTATATTATCTTAGATGGAAAATAATTTTGATAAAACACTTGAACTCCATTCTTGAGGAAAATATCCTTTCTACTTCAATTTTTTTCCCTTTCTTAACATGTCATACAGTTTTAAAATAAAAAAATATGAATAAAAATAAACTTGAAAAGTTTTAAAGGAAGATTCATGGAAATATTATTTTAAAAATCCATTCATGCCGTATAAGTTTAAAAAAAATTCTTCATACTTTTGTCGGAAAAGTCAAGAAGTACCTCATACGAAAAACGACAAAAGATTCCTTTCATATATTTTACTAAAACTCACCGAAGGGTAAAATTGGATTTAAAAAATTTAAGGTGGATGGAAATAATATTACATATTGAGGAAACATGGATGTGGATGATAAAATACACCCTAGTAAATACCAAAGTATAAACAATCATAGATAAAAATGAGATTGTGATATTTTCCCTTACCTTAGGCCCGATTTGCTTCGTAAGTGTCTGATCCTCCTGTATAATGATTTAAATAGTGTCATTGACTTATTACAGAATTATACTCATTATTATGATATCATATATGGTTCACTTATGATTTTATTTTTCCCGTTCTTTTTTAAATTCCATGTTAAAGAGCGTTTTGGGTAAAATCATTTCATTTGTCGTCCGTGTTTTGATTTGTAATTATTCATATGATTACTTAGATCATGATTACTTAATTACATAATATAAAAAATGATTTATATATAATATATATTCATAATATACATATATATAATAGATCATTAAATGGAAAGAAATACACCGTTCATGGAGACGGTAGGCCGTACGTACGAATGAACGCTGTTTTCGTTTCCTTATTGAGTTGAATGGAATTAAGTAGATGACATACATATATATATACACATAAATCCAGTATCATTATTATGTCATATATTTCATGATTACTTATTATATATACTTTATAATCATTCATGAATGGATAACGTGGAGAATGAATCTCATCATGTCGTGGAGACGGTAGTCCGTACGTATGCACGAGCGATGATATCATTCTCATGATCATGGAATTGTATTGGAGTGTATGTATATTATTTCAGAATCAATATCACTTTACAATAATCATATATAGTTATTATGTACACCATCATTCCCATCCAAGTAAGGTGGTGGGGGAAAATAGATTACACCGCGGCGTGGAGACGGTATTCCGTACGTGCGCACGTGCGGTGATTTAGTTTTCCGTAGGATGGATAGATGGAGAAATAGGGTTTTTTCATACTTATAATAACATATAAGTATATGAGTGATACTTATGTTATTACTTAATAATGAAACAACCTAAGAAGAATAAGTGGAAGAAGAAATAAAGTTGAAAGAATCGGTAACGGACATTACCTCTTCTTTGAAGCGCCTCTTTGAGTCCTCCTCTTAGAGCACTAAAATTGGTCTTTAAAGAAGACCAGGACCTGTAAGATGTTTCTAGGGAAGTGTAAAAAATGATTTGGCAGGGGTTGGCCGAGCATTAAGGCACAAAGTTGTGTGAGGAAGAGAGGGAGGAGGTTCCCTTTTTTAAGGGAGGAGAGGGGCACCTTTGGAATAACGAAAAATATTATTTTATTATAAAGCCATATTCGGTTTTAAATAGCTCTAAATTAATTTATTTAGAAGATAAGGTGAGGATGGGTCGAAATCCTCTCATCCAATAGAATTTGGACATGTTTAGTTTACTATTTTAACCCTATCATTTAGATTTATCTTTAAGTTAGATAATTTTACTTTTACCGTGTCTTTTTGTGTTCCTACACTATAAGGTTAATAAAGATACTATAAGAAGCCAAACGAACCCCAAGTTGTTTATTATTAATATATATAACCTTATATAAGTCTTTTGGCAGAACAGTATATTTTTATGAATAAAATAACAATTACTAATATAATATTTGTTTTAAAAACTATTTTATGTTATTTTTGACACTATTTAGTAATTGATTTTTTTTAAAATCATAACAGACCAATTAGTTAGAAAAAATTTAATTAATTCAATACTAACATGTCATATTAACCTATAAAATTAGTGGAATTCATAAAAATTCTCAAATTACATTTATTTGGGTATTTATAACATCAATTATGTCAATATTTCATTAATATGATAATTACTACATCATCATTGTGTCAAAAATAAATTAAATTTTTAATGTCTAAAAATTAGAAATAAAATACCATTATGTAGGAAACATTTTTAGCTTTCTAATTATTATTTATAGTCGAATTTATCTTATTTATAACCCTATATTAAAAATTATCTACTTATTAATCTTTGATTTTAACTATTTTAACCATTTTTTAAATAAATTAATAATAAATGTCCTAATCTAATCCATGTGGGCCTAAATGGTTATATTTTATTCCTAATGTTGTTTTTGGTCGAATTACTCTTATCCAATAGAATTAGGACATGTGTTAGGGTAATAATAATATCATTTTTAACCATAATTACCCTATTTACTTTTAACCGTGGTAAAAAAAGTTAAAAGTTACTATTCACCAAAAATTATTTTAATCTCATTGAACCACATTTTACTTACTGATATCGACCGTGTCTCTCAGATTTTTGAAATTCCACTCACAGAAGCGGTAAAATTATGTTTTATGAAAAATTCATTTTTTAACTACCACTTAGTGGTTTCACTATTCATCAAAAAATGAAAGCATCCAGAAAAATACTAAAAATTAGGCCTAAGATATATTTGATATTATGAACTGAAAAATGATGACTATTTTACTAAATTCAAAACATATCATTTGCATTACTTAATTTAAAAATTAATTCCCGTCGTCAAAACATATAGTGTGTTCTTAAGAGATAATAACTATCAAAAGATTGACACTTGTTTACGTCTGGATTAAATGTGAAATTACATCCAATGACCAACATTGTATTAAATTGTAAAAATATATTCTAAATATAACTTAAAACCTCTCAAATTAATAATTTATCCCTATTAATTATTTCTATTAAAAAGGTTGTTTTTAATTAATATTTAGTAATTTTCAATATTCATCCGAAAATGAAAGTTATCCGAAAAGTAGCAGAATTTCACCCAAAGCTAATTTTGATATTACGAATCTAAAAATGAAGTCCATTTTGAAAAATAAATTTTACAAAATTTCAAAAAGTGGTTATTACTTTTCATAACGGCTAGTTTTAATAATATTTTAATAGCATATCATTGTTTAGTGAAACTCGGTATTGTGTACTACACTCTCTATCGAGGAATGTCGCGATTTCCAGGCAAGTCAATGATGCGTTTTGTGAAAACTCCTTTTGGTGTAGCATACAACCCAAGACATTAATGAAATTAAAAAGAATATTTTTCATAAAATGTCGAGGTGTTACAGTTAATTAATTTCAAGACTTATTAATATAAAATCCATCACATAACCCATTTAAAATGGGACCCTTTTCCATTTAAAACCCATTACATGTGTTTTTATTCAATGCATAAAATTTTACATGATAAAAAACTAATTTTCTTTCAAACAAAATTAATCCATTTTCCCATCAACAATTTGAAATATATTTCAATAATTAATTTCCCCAAATTAAATTCCACAATTAAATTTAATGAAATTATATTAAATTTCACAACCCATCCCCAATTAAATAGTATTGGTTTCTTTTTTTTGAAAAAACCATGCTAAATTTATTTTCAAATCCCCAATATAATGGAATTGTGATTTAAAAAAAAGAATCAAAATTAATTTATCTGACAATTTAATTTAAATTAGGAAATAAATTTAAATCATGAGATTTATTGGGAATCAAATAAGCCAATCGAAATAGAACTAGAGTCCTCAGGATCATGGGATCATGAAAATCTGAAATCTATTCATGATTCACCAATAACGGGAGATGAAAACCATCTCATCAATTATGTATCCAGAGAAGATTTGATAAATACGGGATAAAATATTCCAAATAGAATAGTTATATATGAAACTGTAGAGAAGAAACGAGATAGAGAGAGTGGAAATGATAAAGAGAAGTGTAAACTAACTGGGAAATTATCAAACACAATGATCTAAGTATAGATCTTCGTATCCAAGGTTCAATAAGGGCCAAAAACAAATCATGGGTGCACTACTAGAAGAAGAAAATATTATGAGTTGATTTAGGTCTACCATGCACCATAATTGAGTGTTCCCTAAAGATGAACATAAATTTTCAGAATAATTAATATCATATTCATTTTTTGTAGGGATAGGTAGAACGATTTGTGAATATCATGCACCCTAGACATGAGTATCATTTAAATGGGATTCGATTTTTCTCTAAGAAGGGAAAAATATTTTTCAAACCTTGTCTTATATGTTGAAAACCCCACTATCTAGTTCTTCATGGTTTCTAATGAGATGTCACACATTTTCGGAATTTTGTGCATCAACCATGCACTACCCAAGAAAATTACAAAATTTCCACGGGTTTTACACAAAAAAACACTAATAAAACCAAACCAAATATTTATAAAACATATGTGTTCAGGAATACCAAAAAATAGTAATAAGATTTTACAACATCCCTAACATAGATATATTATGTCCCCATAATGAAAATTCAGAAGTATCCATGCCAAAAAGATGTTTCCTCTACCCTCTCATTAGTTTATCTATATCCCACGTTACATAAAAATAAAAACATTTATTAAATTGAACTCGAACCAAATGTACCAACCTCAAATGAAGTACCTTGGTTTCAGAATTAACCATCCTAGTTGTCTGGATAATCATGGATAAATTTGGTTCATCCTCAAGATACCTCCATCTCATAACATGATATAAATCAGATAAATATGTTCATAGAAGACATACATGGATTAAATTATGTATCTACATCAACTGGAGTGGAAGATCTAAATGGTAAAAAACATCCCCCACTTTCTCAAAATAAATAAAAAAGACCCACAAAATAGGGAGTATATTTCCCGTTATTCTCAAAATGTTAATGACCTGAACTATGTGAATAATTCATGAACACTAGGTCACTAACTGAATATTATGAATGTATATTGCAATCATCAACATTCAAATCATTCCAGCTCTGTACCATAAACATTCCATGATGATTAAATTGAATTATTTCGTTTATCTCTTGAACCATGGTGGGTCAAATGATGGTAATATTAGAAATCCCTATCCAACATCATTGATATTTGTACAAAAATATAGACAATGACTCAAAATGATCCATTAAAATTGTAGACTAGTAAATATTATTATAAAAAAACTCATTCATCCATTTATTGTAATCTCAACTCCGAAAAATTCATTAATGTATTAAAGTAGTGTATCTTCATGTATATGTATACCTCTCTCCCTCAGGACCTCATATTTTGGATGGTATGTCATGCTCAAATAGACATGGGATCCTAGTTCCTCCTAATAAAATATCTAAAAGCAAGATGTAAACCATGGATCCCTATTATAGACTATAGGAGATGGAAATCCTGAAAATGAACAATATATTTCATTTTGATATTTTCCAACTCCTAAACATTCGTTATAAGATGAATGGTTATAATATGATCTGATTTAGTAAGATGATCTATCAAAACCCACATCACATTCTTCTTTATCTTGGAACAGAAAAACCCAACAAAAACATCCATATAGATATCACCACACTTGTACGTTAGAAATGGATGTAGCTATAGAAATCATGAAGAATTCAGGTTCTTTGCACTGACCTTTTTACAAGTATAACAACGACAATAAGATTTAGAAATTCTCTATCTCATACCTCACCCCCAGAATATTTTATAAATTAAATCGAATATCTTCAAGGTTCCTGGGTGAAAAACATACTAGAAATTATGGTAATCCCCAAAACACCATTCCAAACTATTAACAACCTGACAATAAAATTTCAATAGAATTTAAATCCCTCTTTTGAAAATAACATCTATGTAATGGTCTCTCAACCATAAAGAGTGTCTCTAATGCTAAATTGCTCATAATCAATATATTATTCCTAAAGGATGATCTAATTAAGATAAGATGAAAAATAAACACTTTCCAAGGAGAATGCCATCCCAAATTCCAAGACTCCTATATGAAAATGTGCAAATAGATCCATCAAGTTCCACTATTCAAACGATTCATGTATTTCCAATGTCTGGAATTTCCTATTCAAAGCATCTGTGATGACATTCCATTTCCCTATGTTATAGGATATGTTAATATTGAATTATTGCAGGTATTCCACCCAATGTATCTGTATGAGATTAATGTTTTATTGAAATAATAATTTACTCACACTCTTATGGCCAAAATATATGGTAAACCATTCACTATAATATAATTTATTACAACTCTTATGCATGTGCATCACAAAAACATGTTGAGGTCAAGGGTTAATTAATTCTTCTCATGTGGCCTATGATGACTAGATCATTATGAAAATACATGATCACCCTGTATAAGAATTTATCCCAAACATGAATCTACATCATCAGGGAAGACCACATTGCCTTTCCTAGCCCATATAATAGTAAACATTGACATAGTAGTCAAAAGACGTTTAATCTCAACAAAAGATATGTATCATTTCTCTTCCCAAGGAAACATATTTTCCTTATGATTAAGTTTTTTAATTAGAAAATTCATCCTTGAAAATTCATTAACAAAATAGATATAATATCCCACTAAGATAATGATTCTATGAATGTTGAATGTATTTCATGGTTATCCACATGTCAAACATCCTTTACCATTTTATAATCAAATAAAATACCATATTTAGACACTATGTGTATTGATAAATTTGTTTCCCATCTCCCATAAACATATTTAAAAATTATGGATAAAATTCATTGATTTCTCAAAATTTCAAAAACATCTCTCAGATGGAAGAAGTGATCCTCCATAGGTATAGACTAAAAATGATGTTTTCCACCTAGATTACCATTAATTATTTATCATACTAATTTATGATCATATTCATTACATCCATAAGTATTTTAGGAAAATTGGTTATACCAAAATCCATGAAAAGGTACTCACAATGGAAATTCGTCCTCTGAAAGATGGTACTTTTAATGAGATATTCATTAATTCTTAACTGATGGTTACGATAATGTCGATCATTATTTGAAAACTAAAATCCCCATTAAATTGGAAGAAAATATCATATATCCATGGAAATAGGTAAATTTATATACCATAACTCTTTTAATCTTTTGATAATCAACACAAAGGAGAAGTGAACAATAAGCTTTTGTAGCAATGAGTGTCAGTGCTGCCCTTAGAGAAACATTGAAGAATAAAAATCTTGTATCTATAGATATTACAACAAGTTATTCAGGTGAATAATTTCAGCTTCTAATATTCTGTATGAAAGAAATGATACATGTTGAGTCATGTGAAATAATTGATAAGGAACTCTACCTATCTAACCGATGGAAAACTAGATAATTCATAATGAAACACATCAAAGAACTCGAGGAAACCTAGAGGGAAATAACCACTATATGATTACATCTATAGATCAATAGAAAATAAAAAAATTAATTTCCCCAATTCTAGATGACAAGGTTCTTCTCTACTTAATCATGGGTCCGATTCTCTATGAAATATTTTAAAAACCCCATTATGAGCTGTAAAGGAGACCTGTTGGATATAGAAATCATTCCAGGCATCACTAGAAATGATTCAATCCATTCTGAATATGAGGTCAAGATATTTCATGATGAGCACTAGAAAAGTCATTGTTTACTCAAAAATAAGAAAACAAGGAAACACAGGCTTTACTATAGACAACCATTTATCTGTACATTCCAAGGGGCATAGTAATATCTATCACATAAGTTAAAATTTACATTGGAAAATTTAGAATATTAAAAATACTAGTTAAAATAAATCAATTAGATGTCCCATTATAAAATAATGAAGTCGCTAATGACAAATCTATATAGTAGGTTCCTCCCAAGGTCATTGGACCCATGCTTTATTCCTCAAGATATTGTTCTATTGGGTAAATAAATATCATTCTATATGTATATGGTTTGAACCCTCTTATCCATGATAAAATTAACATTTTCATCATTATTGATGGTTATAATTATCTTGTTCCACTATATAGAGTGGAATAATCTCGGCAGAACCTCTACTAGTTACCATAGAATTTATAGGTACCACATAACTTGGGTGGATCAACACAGACCCTCTTTGAATGTCCTATTATACCACACTTATAAGAAATCAAAGGTATTATCCTAGGAACTGCAAGAGTTATAGAGTTTCCCTACTATTGATAACCATTATTAGAGTCATCTTTTTTCCTCTTTCCCATAGAGTTAAATAAACGACCACTAAAAGGATAAGAAACACCCAACAACCATAACATTCAATCTAGTAGCATGGCGACCATCAATGCTCTATATAGGACATCATCATAATAATATAACTACAATTAGAAAACATGAGAATGAATATTAGGTATGTGTTTCATTTCAAACCTTTGAGCCTTCATCTTATCGTTTAATACTATCTTAGGGAAAAAATGCACAAGCTCAACCGATTGATTTTCATATTCAGTTATGATTTCTTCATCCAACTCAATGTGAAAATAATCAGAGGTAATGTCAAAAAACTTCAAATCTATATACAATTCATTGGTGAAAATAACTATAATGTCATTCCACTATATAACCTTGTGTTTCATTGAAATCACCATTTTTTCCCACCATCTCTTTCTCGTTCTTTTCTACACATTAATGGAACTATTATTCTTCATTTCTTTAGGTGTTTACAAGAACCAAAAAAATGATCATCTTGATTAACCATTCGTCACCCACTTGAGGATAATTTGAGTCATTGATCACCGGTGCATTCTGGGGAGTTAACGGTTTACAAATAATCATGAGAAGATCACTCTAGGCTTCCATTATAGAATCCTGAATGGGACTTAGTGGTTATTCCAATACCATATAAAAGATTATATGCACAATCACCTCAACAAGATTCTAGTATCTGGGATTATTTTATCACAATGACTCATTATAGTATTCCTTATATATCTTATTTCCATGTCTTCCCGAATGTATGATAAAAAATATATAGGATACATCTCACCTATCAAAAAAACTATGAAATAATTAAATTAGTACTAAAAAATAGATAATCTGGATATAGATGTCAACCTATACAAAAAAATTAGGAAAAATACTTGAAAACCCACAATGTGTATTTCCCTAACCAACCCTAATAACATAAGGATCAGTGTGGTGAGATAAGTATAGGTCCTAAATCAAAACTACTTCCTATTCCATGAAAATATTTCATATTTAATACTATCATCAAGAAAAAAATCAACCTATAGATCTGATACCACTTTTCCACGAACCATCCGAGGTACCATAGTAACCCAATAACCAATCAAAATCTAACAAAGCCTATATAGAATTATAGATCCACATGATTTTGATATTAACACCTGTAATCACACAAAAAAAATTTTGGTAATGAATTTTCAACAAATGATAAAAAAGAATGATAAACAATTCATTATGAATACAAAAGGAACAACACACGGAGATGTGTACTAGAATTCTAACAAGTGTAAACAACACATGTACCAATGGAAAAAACACTCCATGTCTATGGATTATTGATTATAAAACCTCTATGTTCCACTTTAATGATGCTCGAACGAAGAATATGATAATATACAATAACTATAAGACACAATTAGGGTGGAATTTATAATCTCATTAGTGTCTGAATAAGGATTTCATATCAGGAAGCCGCATTTAATAAACCAGAATAGGCATTCAAATTTATATACATAGTTTTTTGGAATTTAGAAGGAATATTTAGAAAATCACTAATTACATTTCAAAAGATGTAAATAAAATAAAAAAACTTCATAATAAAATGATTCATAGAAAAAGGATTATATAAATTGAGAAGAACTATATAATAGTTTAGAACAATAATGGAATATGTTTTAAATATATTCAAGTGAGAAAGAAGGCCATGTGAAAAATGGTACGATTGTTCTAGGCTATGGTAATACCTCATAATCATAATGACATTGAAATATGTCTATACACACATAACTTTGATTCTATTCACAATGACTTCATCACCAAATAGTCAAGGATGTGACGTGATGCATTTATGTTTTAGTAACATTGTAAAATCATATAGTGACATCTCAATAACTCAATAACTACCTAGTATTATATGTTACCTAGTACTAACTCTTGATTGGTAATTTATTTTAAAACTGATTAAAAAATAATAATCTCATTATCCTTTTTAAATATTCCAATTTTCTATTTACAATACATAACATATGTTTTTATTCAAAACTAGATTTTTCATTGATAAAAATACAGTGTTTTTGTAAAAATAGTTTAGGATATTCTCCCAAATATAAATTGAAAAAGCATTCATCAATTTTTTTCATATATTTAATTTCTTAATTTAATTTTAAAATATACCATTAAATCTAACAATATATACCCAATTCAATGGAATTGTGGGTTTTTCCATAATCTATGAAAAATCTAATTTCAAATCCCAAATCCAATCAAATTCGATTTATATTCAAATTATTGAAATAAGTTTATCAAAAAATTTAATTTAAATATAAAATATTTTTTATAAAGTAAAATGAGGCAATTAAAATTGGATAATATAAATAGTACCACCTACATCAGGATCATAGGATCCCAAAACTCCAAACACTAATAAATAATAGCATTTGATGAATGGTGAAATACAGATCCATGAATGATACCTTGATCCAATATTCAAAATAGATGGGTTTATATCCTCCACAAAATATATAGATCTGAAAAATCATAGGGATAAAATTAGAGAGATATGGGAGATGGAAACGAGAAAAAAGAGTAAATTAATCAAATATGAATGAAAATCCTTTGGAAAGATTAGATACTGTCATAGAAGGGTGTAGATGGGATAAAAAAAGATATTGGGAGCTCAATTAGAAGAATAGTATGTTGGATTTTAATTTACTTCAATCATGAACCTTAAACACACCTTCTAAATATTTGGAAATTAATATCCATATCAATAGAAACTGTACAAAAAGTTTACTGGGAAGGGCCATATCGATTGAACAAATATTGTGCCTTATCCATGTCCCCTATTTATAAATGTTTCATGATTTATCCAAAGTGGGAACATGGTTTTTCAAACCACATATTAACCATGAAAAACCTTACAATATGTGTTTGAACAGTTTCCACAAGGATGGTGAATAGTCTAAAAATTGTAAATCCACCATGTAGTAGCCAAGAAACATTCAAAAATCAATATATTTTCACACAAGATAAACACAAATGAAAACCAAAAGAAGGTAAAAATAGTTATTTCAGAATACATGAAAATAGTATTATGATCATAAAATGTTGGTATAAATTTAGTGGTTTCATCTTGTTTTGTTTTATGTGGTAGGAGTTTTGATGAAATTCTGAGTATGTTATTATTTTGGAATCCCACCCATAAAAACACAAAATAGAGCACCAACTGTTTCAGTTATCATCAATTTTTATGTGCCTCTTGAATTGGTGTTGGTACGACTTATTTGAATGGGAAATTCATTCTTTCTTCATTGCGATAATTGGGTAGGGTGAATTATTTTTTTGATCAGTTTGGTACACAATGTGTTGGGATTTTTAGATTCAGCACTGTGATGTCCTCCATTTACCCAATAATAGATCCCCTGTTGATATGTTATGGAATGATTGTTTTTGAAATACTGAACCATATATTTTGATCGTATTTCGGTCGATTTTTTCAAAAATGATTTCTCATATTCCATTGGGTATTTTAATATTGTCTATCTTTGTTATCTATCAAGGAGATATTGGGGAATTTCATTATTTATGGATTCTCTTTTTTTGACACTAAATCATGATATAGTGGGAATCCCTTTCCCCTATTTCTTTTATGATTCTTCATTTTAAGGGAAGTGTCTATTGGGAATATTTGAATCATGTTATTATAGAGTGGTAGAAGTTTTCCACTGTTCTATGTTTCTAATTGCATTGTATCTCACTAGGACATGATAATTACTCCATATCTGAAAATCAGTCTTTGAAAATAGTAATAATATTGTGGAGACTCCACTATATAATGTTCCCATGATGAACCCATCTTCAATGATTCATTGAAATGGAAATCCCTTCTTCCCAGCATGACATACCTCGATCACAGAATTAGTTTATTTATCCATGAACTTAATTCATTTGACATATTCTCTTGGATATCATGAAGAATCCATGATGATTTTTATATGGTGATATATATTTTATAATTCGTGGTGTTCCATTTTTCATTTTTTGATTAGTTATATGGAATCTCTCCATCCATTATTCCATTTGATGGATAGTGTTCTTTGATCTCATTTTTTATTTAGTAGGTAGTTGGATCTAATATTTTTGATTTTCACTTTGGATTCTATTGGATTTTTGAGTTTCATGTTGTAAATTTATGGGGAGAGTTAGATATTAATTTTTTTTATTTCCAGGCCTCTACTAGAGTATTAGGTTTCCATATATGTTTCCATGGTTAAACAAGTCTCTATGGAATATATAATGGTAGAATGTTTCATATTTGGGTGGATTGTCACACCATGATCTGACACTATTTAATTGCTATTTTTATATGTTTTTTAATTTATATTTCCACCTAGGTGTATTATTATTTAAAATGGGTGTATTTAGTAATGATAACCATATTTCACAATTTAAGGTGCACTATTTATTGTATTGTGCGACAACTGTGTTCCCACCTCATCATTTTTATAGATCCAAACTACATAATCGACGTAAGGTATTACAAATACTATGACCTACCATTGTATGGCTATCCTAAACCCCATTAAGTCACATAGGAGGATGTTTTTTTTCTAGAACTCCTCAAATGATTCAGAAACTATTTTTGTTTCTGAAAATTAAAATAAAACGTGATTTTACACATTTAGTCCTATTTAAATGAAACCCTTTAAGGGGAATTTAATACTCCACTCCCCAGAACCCCTCTCTCACTCTAAAAAGAACCCAGTAGGTCTATTATTAGTGCATCTCATATACTCTCATTATTCAATTTTTGATCAATTTCTCTTTCGATTATTATTGTTATCAACTCATGTGAGTCTTCTATCCCATGCACTTCATTCTTTCTACGCATTATTCATTCCAATTATTGTGGAATGATATTGGTAAAACCCTATCTTGTATGTTTATTTTTTATTTTAATCATTATAATTTTATAGTTAATGAAATATCAAACATGAAACACTATCTACTTATATTCATTAATTTTGATGTCATTCAGACCCTTTGCTACACGATTCCATCATTTTGAGTTAGGTTTCCTATGTATATGACTCTAATCGAATAAATATCATTTCATGGTGGTTTTATTAGATTTTAACATTATATTATGATGTATGTATATTATTGAAAATCAATTTTAAGTATTTAATTAGGATTTAAATTGTTTTCTATGTTTTCCCCCATGGATTAATATGTGTGTCTTTTAGTAATGAATGTTTTTAAGTATAATTCAATGTTTTTTACATTTAAAATGTTCCAATGTTTCACAAATGATTTATAACATTGGAATTCATAATTACAAATGTGTTTTATAATTATTGAAAGTTTTCATTCAAATAATTATGAAATGTTTGGTTTCATAAGGATCTTTCAAGTTGTTTCCAACACCTATAAAATATTTAATGTGAATTATGCATACACAAACACACACACACACACACAAACACATATATAGGTTCCATCATTTTAAATATTCACTTGTAGATATGGGAAAATGTAAATTGGAAGAATGGGTATATATATATATATCATGGTGTATATATGTTTATGTGTGAAGTGTGGTTTTAGAACATTAATTATTTAGGAAAATATGGTCTTACAAAAAGAAAAGTGTAATATTTCTCAAATTATGTGTTCTGGTTTTTACATTGAAATATTTTCTGGAAATTGAAAATCCTCCCTAAGGTATGACCATCATAGACGATATTTTTTGTTTGATACAAATGTGTATAATGATTAATAGTCTTAGTAAGGTGGCATGTGTCTTGTATATGTAATATGAATAGGGGATTCAATTGGGAAGGGAGTTTAGAGGTGATGAAGTGAATCATATTTCTTTTAAAAGGATGAAATATATTTTTATATGATATATTGGTAATAATCATATCTAATTATACATAATTGGAAGAAATGGGTGGTTATGAGGGATCCCAAGATATTCATTCCACACTAATTAAGATTACAAACTAACTAATGTCCCCAAGATAGATATCCTCACCGAAATTGGGATACACCCTCAATTGATCTAGTGAGGCTTTAACCATGTAAAAGAGAAGCGTTATTACCATTTGATGATGGTGGAGACTTGTTGATTATGCACATGTTGACGGTAATGGCCTATTCCATATCTTCTAGAACCAATCATCCCATGGATCCTGTTTTAATTATACACTAATGTTCTCTATTTTTCAGTATGATTTTAATAAAATTTAACAATAAATTTTTCTTATTGAAAATCTTTTATGGATTTGGTTACATTTTAAAATAAATATTTTTGGGAATATTTCAATTAATTGAAATATTTTAAAATCGAAAATAGAAATTATATATTAAAAAATATCTACTCGAAATCTTCATTGAAAATAATCGAATCATATATTTACAAATGTATAATTTTTAAAATATTTTTTTAAATATTTATATTAAAATATACGGAATTGGGAGCGAGTTCCCTTTTTGGAATCCATATGAAGTATCTCATAGCACAACCCTAAATTATCAATCCAGTTTCAAGTTGATTTTGGAATTTGTCAATTATAGAGTGAGCATGGGTTCTAGGATAGTGGTGATCTTTATAGAAACATGGATATATGTCATGTATATTTTCCCATATAGTGTCTATATTATTGTTACGAATTTTATTATTTTATCGACTATTTCATGGACTAAATAGATACTAATTGAGTGTTTGTTTATTGTTGAACCTACTAAAAATTGATTTTATTAGCACACACACAGATATATATATATGGATGGTTTATTAAAACCAAAGCTATAGTATTATATATTAAAATGTGTTTTGTAGATATACCCCCAATCTCCCATTTTTACCCACCATCATGAAATCCCCTAGAGACTACTCTCATTTCATCCATACCCTCATGAGTTCTATATCCTGAAAACCTTCTCAGCTGATACTGCTACCCAACCACACATGGTCTGCCTCATCTAACATGGGATACCAACCTCCCCACAATCATCCAACTATAAGGTGTCCTCCCTAGATAACAATGATTAATATCCTCCTCACATATCTCGGATGGTTACACCTCTCGTGTACTCTTACCCATTAAAGTAGTTCTCATATAGTTGTAAGGTTTTTCAATTCTCTGGTCGATGAAATACATTCTTACTCTCCTTCACCAGATAACATCTCACATATATACATAGTAAGCTTCGATTTAGGATATCATTAATCATATCCTCTTCCACAGTGTTCATAAATACCATTCTATTCAATGTCCCAAATGGTGGATGAATTTAATCAGGTTCCTATGGTATATTCTCTTTCTAGTAATCCCGCATTGGTTGATAAATTCCCAACTACTTTTCTTTTGATTTTTATATAATGATTATCTTAAATGCCCTAGCTATTAACTATTTTTAAATTTTTAACATTATATTATAGTACTTCCTTACAAATTTAGTCATTTCAGTGTTAAAATGTTTTGGGTACTCAAGTTAAGTTTCTATTGATGAAGGCTTCACAAAAAATAATCAAAATCTCATATTTTCTATTTTATATCGAATCTCGATAATATTACATTAATTAATATGTAATCATGATTTCATAGACATTTAAACCTTGATACATTCATTATAGAAGACTCATTGATCATTGTTGGCCATAAAAGTATATTTATGGTGTTTCATCAGTATTCATGATTCTTGTAATAATATTATTAATTGTTCCCTCACTAGTTATGAAAAAATCATATTATATTGATTTTTTTTTATAAAATGGATTCATTTTGTTATATAATAAAATTTTCTAATATGTTTTATTTTTGTCAAAAAAAATATTAAATGTAAGTTTTATTATGAATTTTTTTTGCAGGAATCATGTGTAATTTATATCTTTTAATTCCCATTTAAATTCATTTTCTACTTCTCTAGTTTAATATAAAAAATATATTACCCTCAAAAATTAATTATCGTTTAATTAATTTCTTTTTTTATTATTACATGTATTTTATTCAGTTCTGAGTGACAAATTTTTATAATGTATGAAATATTTAACCTAAAATTTTGTCAACATCATAAAAATTCCAAGTATATATTGATCCAATGTAACTAGTTGTGAGAATTTTTTTAATAAATTAATCAATTGACTGACATAACATTCTACAGGAATCATTGATAAATCATTAACCAAATCATTATTTGAATAATTATAAGAGATAAATATTGAATTTATTTTTATAATTCAATTTATACACAACAACATTGAATTTTAAATTATTTTTCATTCCGGTTCATCAAAATATCATCTTTTTTATTTATATTTATGTTAATAGGTAGGTCATGGTTTTTGTGAAATACTCTATAATATTATCTTTAGTTGTTGTAGATTATTGAGTATTGTTATTTTTTTCTGGTCATATAGGATGGACTGCGATATCACCACATGATGAAGACCAATATGTTTAGTGGATAACATAAAGATATTATATTCATGAATAATATTAAATAATTCATGGGGAGAAATAAAATTATATATTTTCTTCCATATATGGAAATTAATTGGGTAATAGGGATAAGATATAATGAATCCCAGAATAATTTATAATATCCTATATGTTTGACTTTAAAATCATTAATTATTTATATTCACTTTTATATATTGACGTCCATTCTTATACTATCAAAAGTTTATGAAATTCATTTTAAATGTATATTTTTCGTACCAGTTATATTTATATGTAATTTTCATAGAACATATTAATCCTTCAATTTACCGAATATTTAAATATATCCATAGGGATAAAAAATGTCTTTATAGTGGTTATGTGACTATACTGAATATTATTTAATTTAAAAATAATATTAAGTTTGGGAGAAAAATATCATATTCAATATAATTCTCCAATCATATTTATAGATGGAAACAACTATACCAATTGTTTATTCATCATTATACCAATTAATTAATATTTTAAATGACATCCATAGTCATTAACGTTGAAAAATAAAATGAATTATTTTATAATAATGAGAATAAATTGAAAAATCCAAGTGAATGTATTTGATATATATAAGGAAGATTTACAAGTGATGTATGAGTTTAAATTTTGAAAAAGATACACACACTATTTTCTGTCATGAAATTCGTATACCAAGATTTATATTGAAAAATAAGATATGATATATGGAAAAGTATCTATAATTATCACTTTATTGTATGATAATATCTAAAATTAAATATATTTTATATTTAAATTGAATGTAAAATATGATATTCCATACACAGAGCTTCATTTTCCATACCATATTAGCAAATTTCATGAAATTTCATAAGAATATAGATTTTGTAAGATTAACACATCATTTATCTAAGTCATTCATGAAATCTATTTTAGATTCATCTAAATGAATGGTTATCAATGTTATGATTAGTTGAGGATGAATAATTCATTACAAATATCATTATTGATGTACACATTGTGGCCTTTTTGAAACATGAACTGTACAACAAAATTTATTATCAAAATTAAAAATTAAAAAAGAATAAATATTACGTATACATCTACCATACCACATGAATATAGAGATACACACCTAATTGAAGATTGTTTTCCTCATATTAAAATAATAAATGATCAATTTTCCAGTTATATTATTATAAGAAATAAATTTATAAACTTATAAGATAAGAATAAATAGTATAAAAATTTAATAGAAAAGGTTGTTAATGTGTACTTTTAATGAATGAATCTCACAAATTCAAATATTTTTATTTTAAAAAAAAATTGTCCCAAAATTATAAGTGAAAAAATATATTTTATCTAAAATTTAATATAAATTTATAAATACCAATGTAAAATTCATCTCAATCGAAGATAATATGTTTCGATGGAGTGTAATTGAAAAAATATCAAATATATATCATACATAATAGATAAATTTTTAAATATTTCATGAGTGAAAATTCATGTGGTTTAAAAGTCTTGGAAATGAATTTACACATATTATGTAATTAGATTTATATTATTTATATTAAATTAATGAATTGCATAAATTTTCAGGTCAATATGTTTTATAATTAAAGGTAGTTACAAAACAATTTTAATAATATATTTTCTAATAAAATTTAAAATGGATTTATGATATTCTCTATAAATATATTTTTATAAAAAATAATCATATAATAGAAATTATACTTCAAAATTTAATTCCTATGTGAAATTGAATATTATATCTTAATTAAAAAATAGGGTTTGGAAATTAAATCCTTCATAAAATAACTAAAATATTTAAGAAACAACTACTTAATGAGTTATTAGATATTTTAATTTGTATTATCAAAATATTTTTCATCTCAAATTTTAAAATAATAAATATTATACCATCATTAAAGGAGTAAGTGAGTTAAATATAATATAAATATCTATAATTAATACATATATATCATTTGGTATCAACTTATATCATTATAATTAGATGTATAAACTACATATAAATCCGATATAATAACTACTCCATTTGATATTGATACTATTTATTTTAAAAATCATACATATACTATTATTCTATATTTTATTTATATTAATTTGACTTCGTATAATTTTTATAATTTTAAATATAGATTTAATTGTGATATATTTCATGTTCTTCAACTCATTTTTGAGAAGTGTATATCACACACCACACCTCACATACCATCCTCAATCAGTCTATTCTCTATAATTTGACACATGTATTTGAAAATGATGATGTCAGAACTTCGTATAATAATCACCAAAGGAATCTATTAACAATGGGAGTCACCACAATAGGCATCCCATAAATCAAGATCCACAATTAATTGATCATAGAAACAAATAAATCATGTAATATATAAGAAAAATACACTGAACTAAATAATGTATTATATCTACTATTAGTGTGTACATTTATGTATGAGAATAATAACCCTATATGATATCAAAAAATTTAAACTTATAAGGATTAACTTAACATAAAAATATGTTTTTGTAAAATAGTTTAAAAAATTAAAATAATGAAGTTGTAAAATAACATATTTAAAAAAATGAATAAAAAATAATGTCAATCATGGAAAGAAAATTGACTATAAAATATAATTTTACAATATATAATATATTTTTTAAAATTCAATTTCTTATATATAATATTATTTTATAAAAATATGTTATTGATTGATAGGTTTTATATTATGAAAAAATAAATATCACATTATTTAATTTTCCGGATTATTTATTTCATGTATATTTATTTTCTATATAACAGATAAAAGTTTGATGTACAATGTTTATTTTAATGATAATGCTTATTAGCATGATCTTTGAAATTTTTTAGACATTTCATTCAATTAACAATCACATGGAGGATGGATTCAATGATCATTTTTTATTGTGTTGGAACACAATGGTTAAATCATGAGAATGTGATTTACTATATCACTAAATGAGGTTTCCAAAAAACATCATGTTTAATATGAAGTAGAGAATGAAATTCATTATACTGAATGGATTGGTTTGAAATCTATTTTTTCTGATTGCTTTGCATTTGATTCTGATGATAGCTCCTCACGTCGACTAGTGCTAGAGAAAATGAATACCAAAATATAATTTTTAGTTTTTTATCCAAATTATATTGATAATAATCTAATGGGATATGTGAATACCTCTATCAAGCACGTGAAAAAATAATAGAGCCTGATTTTTATGTGAATATACTATCGGAGGTAATTTATGCGATTAATAATACTAAATTTTAATATATATTCACATTTATAAGGGTTTAATATTATATTATTCATATACTACTAAACATTATTATATAGAATCAATGTGGGATTAAAAATTTGGGTTTTGATATAATAATATCCATTCTTTCCCCAATGAGGGATTTATATTTTTGGATGTAGAATCCAATGTTTGGTTTGTTAAAATACTTTTTTTAAATCATGATGGATGAGTAATAATTGAATAAATCAATCTCCTATACTAGATAATGTGCTTTTGAACTTATATATAATTAAAAGTCTTCAAAAAAATCATGGAAGAACAATAGAAATGAAATATGAGATTACATGAAGATGAAGGAACAAAGATCAAGAGGAAATAGTGCGTCCTATTGTTGGGTTAGCTTGGATTAAATAATACTGGTTCAATTATAATTTTTAAACTCACCGACTAATTTTTATGCAGATATAATCAGGTTATGGTTTCATCCCATTTCTCCAAATGCATCATTCACATCGTACTTTTATTATTTATATTCACATTTATAATATTTTACCATGGAAGTGTTTGAATAAGTTGTTTTCTATCATGAGTATATTGATATTTGTAACAAGTGACCTAGAAATGAAATTGATATATACTTGCACTAATTAATATATTTATTAATTGATAATTTGTTTGTTGGTGAGAAAATATATTATGTTGTCAGTAAGGAATAATTTATGTTTTCTATGGATTTATAATGGATAAAAAACAATTTTCTAACTTATTAAATGATGTATAGGATGATTTTAAATGGGAAATTTCCCGACCCTAATTTTAAGAAGAATACATCTTCCTAGAGAATAAATGTTTGGTGAATATTTATCTTTATAGGGATTTAAAATTTTCAACTGATGGATTGTCCATAAAAGAAAAAATATGATATCTTTTGATAATTTATTCAACATAGATAAAAACCTAAGAGATTTTTAGTGATTGATATTGATATAGGATTTGACGGATTGATTTATGTTCATTGAAATATTCAATCTACTATCAAAAATGGATTTTTTTTAATTTAAATTCTACTATAAATTGAATAAAAAAGTGTATATTCTTTGAGTTTTCATATTCGAATTAATATTTATTGCTTTAATTTTATGATATAAATCATATAAAGAAAATTGTGAGATGTTACTTGATGATCATTAAATTTCATTGAAAAAATATAAGGTGATTTTTCTCCATGTCATGATTCGATGGATTAGGGTATAAGATAAAGACATTTACAAGGGTTAATGGGTTAATATTTTTGTTATGTTCATTTTCCCAATTATTCTATGAAAAATGTGGAGAAAAAAAATCATTATATCAATTAAATTTTTAAGGTTATAGTTAGTTATCGAATTAACATTAAGAAAATGGAAAACAAATTATATGTGAATTTAAATTCCCAAAAAACACATTATTAACTTGTTTTATTTCAAGAATTGATTCCCATTTATATTTTCAATTTACATTAAAAATGTTATATTTTTTATTATTAGGTTAGGACATTTTTTTTGAAACTATTGATCCATATTATTTATAAGAATTGTTTTTACCAAAATTTATAGATATTCATCAATTAGTATTTTATGTCAGGAACCATACCATGTCATCCCTGAACATGTGAACTGAGCCAGTTTGTGAAATGGACTGAGAGGCATTTCAAATCTTCCATGGATGTAATATAGTGTCTAGGAGAAACAATTAATCATATTGGAATGATTTTCCCAATAATTAACATATATAACTGACTATGATAGGGTACAAATAATAATAAAGAATTACTGAAAAAAACTATATACCCAATGATAGCAATATACCAATACAACTGAAGAATAAAAATCCTAGACTAAATAGCCAAAACTGGAACAAAATATATAAAGAAAAAATATTTTAATGTAACATCCTATGAACCAACAAAAATAAGATAAGACCACCACACACGAAACCTATGTTAAACTAAACAAAAAAATATCTTAAGAATACCATTTTAGAGTGGCACAAGTAGAGTGTGAGTATAAAACATCACATTAATTTAAAAAAAATTAATCCATAATTTTTTATTCCCAAAATAGTCCATAAATTAAATTAAGAAATACATTTTCCTAAAATAGGGGATTTTTTATCAATTACAAATATATGTACACATTTAATTTTGAAAACAATATCTAAAATCCAATGAAAAATTATGAGACACAACCCAAAATGAATATTTCACTCAACTATCTAAATTATATACAGGAATACCATGATAATAATATAGATAATAATGAAATAATAATCACACTCATATCCTGAACCAAGTCAAATATATAAAAAAATATTTGACCTTCCCTATCCCCAACACCTACTATGAGATGGTCAAATAATAGTATATATGGCCACTTATGTTCCCATTATAAACAAAACCATTCATAGTTCTAGTTACTCCTATGCATACCATGAGTATAAAATTTCCTAAACATCCCACGAAACCAACTAGGCATGATCGTTTACAATCCATGTCCACATTCCAAAAAAATTTCAAAACTAATGATGTAAACACAATTTATATACAAAGTGCTATAAATGTCATTTTTGAATCATTTATTTTCCAAATTATACATCACTGTTCCAAATTGTCCAATCAATATGAAAAGACTTTGAAACAAAAATTGAGATTATTATAGAACCAAGGATCCGTATATAAAACATTGGGAGTGTTTTTAAGAGATCATGTTTGAATATGGGATGGAGGATATGATGGATGTGAATAATAGAATTTGAAAATATAGGTCATATGAGAGGTATTATTATAGAGTGAGATATCTGAATATTTATTTGAAAAAATCAATCAGAAAAAAGAATTATATAGAAAGGTAATTGGTGGAAACACCTACCTCAATGGAATGATAATGAAACATAACTCCCAGAGTGGGAATAACTACAACCAAATGTCCATATAAAACCCTAAAATCAATGAAATTGGACTAAAATATACAATAGTAACACATGGGTTCATACAAGAATGAACAATGCCATAATAAACCAAGAGACCAAGAGACAAGGAGAATAAAATGATACAATAGAACAAATACAATGGAGAACTGACATTGAAATATTAGAGGAGAAAAAATTGAGGAGTAACCAAGGTGGTGGATTTTGGAGCTCCCATTATGTTATAGGTAGATAAATAGGAGATAGAGGATGATTGGGGTTAAAATTAAATAGAAGAAATATGGGGATTTCGACTATTCAAGATAATGGGTATGTCTCATGGTTTTGCCACATATTTTTACCAAAAATTCACAAACTATGAGAACAATACATAAAGAATGGGAAACCCAGATGGGTTCACCGTACAGATTGAGAAACCATGCCCCAATATGGACAAATGGTTTTACCCAATTTCAAATCCTTCAGATCAATTACCAGATGGTTTCTCCTAACCATTTAAATACATCAACCTTGTAAAAGACAATACCTAAAAATTACACCATTTTTCATTTTTCTCAGATGGTGTGGGCCAAACCATCCATTTATTGTGAATTTAAGCTATAAAATAAGATAAGTAACTATATATATTCTATTATCCTAAACTAGACACATGGTTTCGACTCAAATCGTTAACACTAACTAAGTAGAGGGCTCAAACACACCTAAAAATATCAAAAAATTATTATTACTATAATCTAAACCCAACCCTCTACCAAAAGAACCAGCATCACAAATAGAAAATAATAAATTAACAAACTAGGTCACATTGTTACAATTTATACCATAGGAAAAAACATTCATCCCCTATAATGTCATTAAGGTAAACAAATAGAATATTAGGCAATAAAAACTAAAAGAGGTAAAACATAAACAAGAATGGTTGTGTGAAATTTCAACATCAAAAGTGACACCACAATAATTATATAGAACAATAGAAGAAGATAAAATGGTTGGTCTTCCCACCATTAAAAATACCACAAACACACATATGAACATGAATTCCCAACATGATGAGAAATATAATGAGAGAGGATCATTTTGAACACTGGACCACCCCACCTGTCAAAACATGTTAAAAAAGATAAATCAAAATCCAATGAAATTTTAAATGAAGGAACATCCCAAGACAAAATATGAAGCTCATAAATAAAAAATTCCAATGAAAAACAAAAATCCCCTTTCAAATATCACTATTACTGCATGAAATTCCAAAAAAAATACATTTATATGAGACCTTTAAACTATACTAAAAATCATTATTCATGTCTAAATAATACATTGAAGAACTCTATCTAAACAGAATAAAATGCCACAAATTCATTTACCTTTTCAAACCCCTCATTTTTGCTTAAAATATATTTGCATTCGAAGTCCACTCACGCTATAGATAACCTAGAGAAATCGTCCCTCACACAAAGAAATACAAAATAGGGAACTCTTGGACATTCATAAATAGACCAAATGGTTTACATGACTATACCTGGATTAAGAAAAATCCATATTAATTACCTTGAAACATGTAATCAGGCTCCACATGGGTCACTAATTCATGAAATATGACACTTTAACATTAGTTACTTCAATTTTAATTCCCCAAAACCATAAAAACCACAAATGAAATAATGACATAAACCCAAAACTCTAAAAATAATAAAATCTCTAAATATTCATCATAATTATAGTGGTGGAAGGATTACTACTTCATGGACCTCTTCCTGTACCTAATTATCTTTTCTTGATAGTTCTATCTCAAATCTATCTGACACACATACTAGAAAATGTATACATTGATTCAATTTTGACCTGATCCAACATGAACAATCCTTGAAACAATCACCCATGATGGCCGATGATATAGTCTAAGAGGTGTTCCTGATATTCTATGAATAAGAACTAGTGTCAGGCACAAAAAATAAATCATTTGGTAATGGGTTTTCCCAATAATAAATATATATTAATGACCTAGATATGGTACATAGAAATTCCAAAAAATATCTGAACATCACTAAATAAAAAAATATACAAATCCAAATAAAATAGAGTAATTAAAAATATAAAATAAAACAAAACCAAAGCTAGAAATAAACTCAAATGTTAACAAATCTCAATGTGAAATTCATGTCAAAAAAATCGATAACAACATCCCCCTATAAAGGTAACCTGAAAAAAAAAAACAATCCTAACAAATAGATTGGGTATACCATCCTTGAGTGTCGCAAGTGGGATGTGAAATTAAATTAGTTCAATAAATAATACATACATGTACTTTCCCAAATATTTCAATAGACACCCTTTTGATGTGCATTTAAATAATATACAGTTTTTATCATTTATAGAATCAATTTCACAATTCATTTTTAAACCCCAATTTTAAAACCAAATACTAAATAGGAAATACATCCTAGATAATATAAAATACATGTAAAATAAATCTATGTACAACAATATGTAAATTCTGAAAAATCCTTGAGTTAAAAAGAATCAATACTAGTGTGTGAAAACTTATTCTATCATAATAAGTCAAAAATGAGATTTAAAATAAAAATGATTACATAGATATGTAATCATAGACATTTCTTAAACATCTCTATAAAAAATACCTAGGTGTAGTCAGTTTGACCTCACCTTCTGGTGTATGGTGAATCTCAATAGTCAATAACTAACCAGGCTTCACTAGTGGTAATTCCGCCCACTCCTATAATCATTATAGGGGTACATTTCCACCTAATCATGTAATGAAATAAACCCACACTTGACCCTCAATATAACCTCAATAAATCCCATCATAATAGTGTAAAAGATAATAATGATGTCATCAAACAGCTTTCATTATACATGACACATAGATGCCATAATTCCCACCTTGATAAAACCGCACCACAAACTGTGTGAATTTACACTCCTCAAAAATTATTCCATAGGTGCCCCATTATACAATGAACCATTCAATGCTCCAACTAGGCCTAAACAACACTATAGTTTTAAAACCAATTTCCAAAATGTCAAAATATACAGACCAATGAATCTCTTTTATAGTCAATTTCCAATTCCAAAACTATATCAAAAACCAATATGAAAACCCAATTTATATTGGCATGTTTCCTAATGGGACTTTTAAATAATTTAATTACCCAATTACAATTCGATATTCCAAATGTTCCAAAAATGCGGAAAAAAAATTGAATCAAAATTTCATAACATTTGGCAACCATGGACTCATATTGATAACATTGGGATAGTGTATAAGGGAACCTATTTGTAGATTGGATAGAGGATAGGAAGGAAAAGAATAAGAGTGTTAGAAAATTTGGGGTTTAAGAGGGGAAACATTATGTAAATCGATTATCATTTTTTTTATCCATACATACACCACATGTATATATGGATATGCATAGATTCAATGTTATAGAAATTGGATGCCAATTAATTACCAAACTGTCCAATTAGAGAATCAAAAGTCCCATTACAGACAATCCAATGTGTCTACATACATGAATAAAACCATAAAGGTCCCAAAAAAACATTCCAGAGGCTCAAATCACAGACAAAAAAGTTACCAAGGAAAAATAAAGGCCATACCAAATTTGAAATATATCTAACTACATTTAAAAAGGTCAATTAGAATTTCAAAAAACACTTTATGTGTATATATATGTGTCTGTGTGTGTGTCTTTATATTAATTGAAACCCATTAAAACCCCATTTTCATCATATTTACAACATGAAACAAATAAAATCATATGAACACATAAAAATCTTTAATTAAACAATTGAATATTCATTAGAATTACCCAATCATTGAACAGATTATTCAGGAAAGAAAATGGTTGGAGAACCTACCTGAATTTTGTGGGGACAAAACAGAACTCCAAAATAGGGAACAAATAAGCCCAATTTAAGATCCTTACAACCTAATATTATATAAATAAACCACAATTATCCAACACTTACTCTAGGGTTTATCCATGTATAAACCAAGATAAAAGAATCAAAGAGACCAATAGAGAAGGAGAAAAAGAAGAGAGTATTGATGACAAACTATGAAGAACTCAAATTATAATATTTTTGAAGCTACAACATAGGTCGATATACAAATGGAGTGGATATAGGGATCCCCATTCACACACTTAGTTTGAGAAATATTGGAGGTAGGCCAATTAGGGTGAAACCATAAAGGGGGAAGGATGGAAATTAATTTTTTTTAACAAACTAAATATCTTTCACGGTTTGGATACATTGTTTCAAAACAATATTTTGAATATGAAAACACTACTAGTGGAAGGGGAAAACTTCATTTATGGTATTATTCATTTGAAAAGATGAGTGTCAAATATAAAAAATGGTTCTGTCCAAAATAAATAACCTCTAGCATGATTTCATCACAGTTTCTCCAAACTGTGTGCCTTATCCTAGACACCACCATGAACCACGTGGTTTCTCCCCATTCTCACAAGGGTCAAAAATAAATGAAAATTTTGTTTAATTAAAACTATGAATGATCTAAAAGAACAGTAATACCCCTTACCCAAATAATGTTTCATAGATTCCTCTTAAACCGTTCTCAGAACACAAGAATATGGAAATGGCTTGGAACAACCAAAACTGATTTTTTATCATTACGAAATCAACATGAACCTAAAAAAAATATCCAAAATCAATAAAATAATTACATAAATGAAAAAAGGGTTCCTATATTAAAATTTTCCATACGACCACACCATTATTCCTTAACAATGTCACCCAGAAAGATACATATGAAAGAAAAAAATCAAAACAAGATAAGGCCAACCGAAACTATGTCCCAATGTGGGACCCATAATCTCAAAATTAATCATGAATTTATATCACACCATAAAAAGTGATATTTAAATGAAAAAATGTAACTACCCATTACAATAGGAAACACATTTCTTTTTGGAATCTGGCCTAATTAAAAATCCAATTTTATGATTTCATGGCATAGAGTAATTTTCAATATTGGTAACCTATTGGGAAGTTTTTCTGCGTGTGTATTATTGAGTAAAAAATGCCTTGATAGAAAATTTGTTAGCCTAGAGAAACAATTTTTTGTTTGAAAATAGAACCTATAGGTTAATAGAATGTGATGTTTTTGAATGGAAACAAAGGTATTACAAGGAATCCATGGGGTTAGAAGACCATGTTCATGGAATATGGAAAGATGTGTCATGAAAACGGTATTATATCCAATAACCAAATATAAGTATATCATAAAAACCTGGGTTTTTTTGTGGGGTAAAAAATGAGGTTATTGTTCTATTAATGGGCGGAGATTTTAACATCCATGAAAAGTGATAACTAACATGATAATTGTTAATAAAATTTTCAAAAAGGATTACCTTTCGTTTCTAGAACCTTTATGATTAGAAAAACACATTTGAGTGTTCTTGGCATGGATTAGAGATCAGAATTTTTTTCCATTTGAGGTGTTTCCCAAGGTGTTTGGGAGTGTGGTCAAAACACATTAAAAGAACATGTTTAGACATAAGGGGATACTCAATAGTACAGTAAGAGACCCAAGTGGGTAATAGCATGTAGTGTGCTCAGAAAGAAAACCATGGTATTTACAGACTCCCATGAAATCAAATGAATTTGTTCATGGTCAAGGGATGCATAGTATGTGATATTTGTGACTTTGAGAAAATTTCTCCAACAAGATTTTTTATATTTATGTTACATCAGATTTGGAATCTTACAATAGAAGTTGTTTTTTGTAGTCATATTTTTCATCAGTGGATGTATCTCACTAAAAATGATTTTATATATTGAAATATTATGTGGAAATAAATATCATATAGAAGGCTCTATTCCGAAAGTCTATTTAGAAGAATAATGATTGGATTTCTATTCAGAATAACATGCTAATGACAATACATGGTCTAATTGACTAATTTTTACTAAATATAAGCAATATGATTCCATTGAGATTTCATTTCCATAACTACATCAAAAAGGGTGTGTATCTAGATTTTACACATTGCGTACTCTGATTATGGATGAGTGAAAAAAGAAAAATTATACAGTATTATTAATATGTGGTGTACTTGATAGTTAGATTATGTTACTAATCTAGTAAATTTTAATTTTTTTATATTTTTATTTTAGTACAGATTCTGAAATATTCAATCATTTATATTTTCAAATAATATTTAAAAATTCTAAAAATATTTATCTTTTTCTATCTATTTATAGGAAGGAACAATTGTACATAAAATAATATAGTGCTTGGATAAAGTAAAAGTCAATAATGTACATATTTTCTTATTAAATAATAATGGATAAATTTTTATAATAAAATTCTTGTATCTAATAGGTTCTAACATAACTAGTGAATGGTGTATCAGATGAAATAGTGGAATTATACTTTGTTCCAAACAACATGGTTTGTTATTATTAACCAATGGTTGTAATAGATTTTAAATTCATTATAATAATATGTGAAAATGGAAATACAAAATGAAAGTGTCACGATAGGTTCCAAAAGATATTTTAATGGGAGTGGATGAGAAAAAAACCCATTATCAGAACATATATCATATTATGGTGTTGTTGAAGGAATTAATCTGTTTTATTATAATTCACATTGTCATGTCTTAATGATGAAACTCAAAGGGTTTGATTGAATTAAATGAAAAGTCATCCATATAGATAATTTGGACGTATAGTTATTGATATATACCTTATTCTTAATACTAATGAAAATTTTATTTTTCTATCACATGATTGACTTGTGTTTTATGTAGTTGAATAATTAAAGGCATAATTTTATGTTATTATTGATGTCATTCATGAACATATTTTTCATAAAGGTGTGGATGATAATAATGTTTTATATAAAGCTACGGGTATTAATTTGAATGTTGAATCCAGTGAAACATATGATTAAATTATTATAAAATATTGTGAATAATATATTTTCATAGATCTCACATAGTGTTGACACATTGGTAAGTATTTACCGAATACTATTGCAATATTTGATTTTTTTAAAAAAAATCATATTTGATATCAAATTGTCTAGAATTTTCACCTATGGAATTTAATGGGATATTATGTATTGTTTTAAATAATGTGCTTGTTAAGAATTAAATGTCTATTTGGAAGTGGGAGAATCTAGTATGAGGTTTATCATAATGTTGAAATTCATGAAACTTATTATCATGATATAAAAAAATTAAAATCTTTAGTAGTAGATAAATTATAATATGATTACAATGGAGATAAGGAATGAAAAATATGGTATAATATAAATAATAAAAATAATAATGACCTTAAAATGTATGAGAATATATAAACAACCCACATTACCCCACGAAACTACCCATCTCAATCCTACTAGATTTATGTATCATTGGGACTTTGTGATGTGTATTGATTATGATGAAATAAATTCTATGTAAACAAGTCATGAAAGAATAAATGATAAAATCAATACTCACAATTATTTTTGAAATGTTTCACATACTTCCAAAAAGATAGTTAGAAAAAAAATATATTTATTTCTAATATATTTCATATACATTTATGAAACATTTTTTAATTAGGGAGTTTAGATCCTTGTAGTATATTGTATATTTATAAGGATCGTATAACTTATAGTTAATTCAATTAATGTGGTGAGATAATATATTCTAGTTTAATATAATTTATTTCACCCAAAGTGATAATGTAATATATGGGGTAGTTATATAATAAGAACAATTCATAACATCTTCATTTCAAATCAAGGATTAAATCTGGAAAATTTAATAATAATTTTTTATTAATTCAATTTTAATATTTTATGAATAATTTTATGATTTTTATAAGATTATTATAAATGATGATTTTAATTAAATTAATTGATTTTATAAAATTAATTTGAATAAAAATGATGTTATTTTTTAAATTTTTATATTGCTAGAAGAGAATAAAGGATTCCATACAAGATCTATAGAACTAAAATCAATCCATAATTTATTATGTGCGAGTAATAAAGAATAAATGTTAGGGTAAATTATACTAATACGGGACTTTCTAGGGATATAAAATATTAAAAAGTATTATTTCATCTATTTTATGAATCATCTAGCTTGTATTACCTTCATGTATACATAAATATAAATTGAAAAATCCATATAAGATATAATAGGAATATATAAGTGTTACCACAACATATGTCATAGTTTATAGAAAATATGAAAGTGATTATGGATGATATGTAAGAGATATTGATTAATATATAAGATATTTCCCATTTCTATTGATATGAAATATTAGACTATTAAAGGGATACCAAATAGTATTTTGTCAATGAATTAAAATATATATATTGAAATTTAATGATGCATAATATATTGATGAATGTGAATAAGACTATTTCATAAATTAAACAATACAAAAAGATGTTATGATCACCCATGATATGGACAACACCAAGAGGGTTCAATATTTGTTTTGTATATTAATATCCACATACTATTTAAAATAATTCCACATAAATTACATTACACCAATTTTGTAAATGGATCTGTCTTTCCATACCTTACCATTAGTTAGTATGCATGTAGATCTGTCACACCCCGACCGCAGATGCCCTTATTTTACTCTTTTCTTGGTCTCAGTCTGAAATTTTAATGTTTATTTGTGTTGAAGGGTTTCGCGCCAGTGTGCGGTCATCACATCGTTAGCGGTGACCGTGCGGTTGGCCCGGGTGACTATGTGTTCGCCCGACGTTTAAATTTGAGAATATTATGTTGTCATTTTATTATTATTTATTTTATCATTATTATCATTATTATTATATAGTTTATTTACTATTATTATTATAAAGTTTTATTAATATTATTATTATAAATTTTTATTATTATTAAGATTAGTTTTTATTCTTTTATTTAGTTTTTTTATTATTATTATTATGGATATTATTATTATTATTATAAGGTTGTTACTATTATTATTATTATTATTATTATTATTATTGATTATGTATATATATATATATATAGTTTTTTTAACCCCCCTAACCCTAAACCTACCCAGCCGCCTCTTCCCTCTCCTTCTCTCCCCTCTTCCCACAACCCCCCTCTCTCTCTCTCCCCCGCGCGACACCCCCGCCCCTCTCCTCCCACGGTGCCCGCGGCCTCCCGGCGTCCCCGCTCCCCACCGCCTACTCCGGCACTGCCCCGCCGCGCCCAGCGGCGTCTCCGCCGCTCCCCGTCCCGCGCACCGCGCCCGGCCAGTCCCGTGCAACCCCCGCCAGGCACGCGGCCCCCTGTTCCGGCCATGCTCCACCTCCGGCCAGCAGCGTCTCCGGCCGGTCTGCAACCTCCGACGGTGACCTCCCTGTTATCCGACCTGCCGACCCCGCTCCCGTATTCAGCCTCCGCCACAACAAGCTGACCCCCTCCCTCCGTCGTCCCGCTCCGGCGCACGCCGGCCTCCTCCCGTCCCGGTCCTGCTCCCGTCACCTCCGGCGACTCCAGCCGCCGTCCCGGCCTTCCGACCTCGTCTGGCGACCCTCCTCCACCGGCGTCCCGACCCCTGCCCGTCGCCGCGCCCCACCTCCGGCCGCCGCATCACCTGTGCGCTGTGAGTTTGTTTTTATTATTATTTATTTTTATATTATTTTATTTTAATATTATTTTGTATATATAACGTTTATCATTTTTGTCATATTAGTATTAATATTAATATTAATAATAATAATAATAATATTATTATTATTATGCTGTATTATCATTATTGCATTATTAATATTATTATTATTATTATTATTATTATTATTCTTATGATGTTATTATTATTATATTATTATTATATTAATATTGTTATTATTATTATATTATTATATTATAATTATGCTAAATTTTTATTGTTATTATTATTATATTAGTATTATTATTATTACTATATTATGTTATTATTATTAATACTATATTATTATTATTATTACTAATATATTTATTATTATTTTAATTATTATCATATTATTATTATTTATCTATCGGCTTATTCATTTGGTTATCTATTTATTCTCTTGATTATTTTTGTATGTGTTATTTATCTATATATATTTATATAATTGCCTATTTGTTTATTAATTGATTGATTTATAAATTAATTCATTTATTTATTTATTTATTTTTCCTTCGTGGCGTCATGGTGTTCATATTTATTCATATTTATCCTTTTTCTGTCGTGGGTTGAGTGACGTGTACTTTTTCCACTGTTCAGCGTACACAGTTTGTCCGCGAAGGATTGTCCTACTTTCCGTTGGGGTTCCGTCACGTCCGCTCCGTGTTTGAGGTAGGCGAATTCAACTGTTTCCTTTCCGAGGTACTCTGCTGATGCTTGAATTATTTTCGATAAATTTTATTCCATGATTCGCATGTTTATGATATCCTTGCGCGACTTATTTTGCTGTTTTAAAATCTATAGTTTTTGTTCGAAAGTTAAGTTTGAAGCAATTATATTTTATGTCAAGGTAGTTGTGCACTAGATGTTGTCCTGTACTTTTTATTGTTTATATAGTGCACCTGTTTAGGCGTTGCCAGCTAAGGTGGAACTAAATTCTTATGTTCTCTTATGTTATCATTGGTTGTCTTGAGCGGTGTTTTCTTTTTGTAAAGAAAGAATCATTCTTGGATCTTATTATCCTGTGCTGGTTAGTTTTATGAAATTTAGTATTATTTGGAAATGTTGTCATGCCCCTTTGCAGGTTTGACGCACCATTGGATGTTGACACATCCATGGGTGCACCAGGTGAACACATGGATGTGCCCTCAAATGAAGATGGTGTTTGAAATTGTTACCATTTATTTTTATTTTTATTTTTATTTTCTCGAAATCTCGACTATTCTAAATGGTTCTTGGTTTCAAAATGTTTTCGCCTCTTCATGAGACACATCAAACTGGTTTAAAAATAAATCTACGAAAATATTCCCGTTTGGCCTTTTATTTAATACAAAATCAGCGCTTGAGTTTTTGAAAAAAAGATATTGTGAAATTTTCGTGTGAAGTCATTTGATTTTATAAAAACTGAGTGCTCACTTGGTGACTTGAGGTATTTTTATAAAGTGGTATTGATAATTAAATGACGTGAAGGCCCGGTTGGAACTTTATTAATTGTGAAGTGGTTATACATATACATATATATATATACGTACTTCTGAGGGCATCTCTACAGGGGGACTTCCCTTCGAGGGTTGTCGTGTAGCGATGTCCGTGTAAGGGGTTGGCAAGTGCGGTGAGATGAGTCACGCGTGCGAGGGTCTCCCACTTACACAGTGTTACAAAAACCACCATGGTTTCCTGGGCATCTTGTAGATTATCGAGTAACGGTTGCTTGCTAACCCTGATTAGACGGGTTCGTACCCCCTGGAGTTGTGGACAGGCCAGGAGGGATGTGCCACTGGTTGGCTATTAGGGCGGCCAGTTGGTTATTGACTATGGAGTACCACGCCGGCAGGTAGTCTGAACCAGAGTACGTCCAGGGGTTTTCTAGGGATGTTTAGTATCACCCATGGTTACTTTCTTCCTTGATTGTTTACTTACAGTTCTTCTTTAAAGCTCATATGGTTACTTGTGTCCTTTTCCACTACTTGCATCATGAATTACTTGTTTACTTCCTGTTTCACTGGTTTGTTTTCAGCTTGTACTATCTACCTGTTCCTTTTTAGCACATTCGTAGTATTATCTATATTGGGTTTGTTTATAAAAATAGGAATTGGTTTTGAAAGTGATTTATAATGTGCGTTGGATTTTCAAATGGGGGAAACATGTTGTTTATTTTTAAATGTAAAAAATCTATTTTTTATAATTGTATTTTTCAAACCTGTGTCAACGGATTGCTTGGGAAAGGAAACATTTGGATTCAGTGGTTTACATTGGCTTACCTACTGGGCATTTTTAATGCTCACACCTATATTATCATTTCAGTTGCAGGTCTTCCCTTGCTCAGGTCTTTTGTTTTGATTCGCTCAGTGTTGGAGCGAGGTTTCTCTCTAGTTGGGTGGTGACCTGAGAGGTCACATGGAGGTACGTGGTCAGGTGGCTTTTATTTCTTTTCCACTGTTAGTGTGTATTTGTTCTGTTCTATTTACTTTTGTTTGGGCTAAAATCATTCCCAATGATCAAACTTTAATGCCCGACACTTGTTGGCATCCCGGGGGGATCGGGAACGCCCCTCGGGACATGCCGCGGACCGTCTCGGGTGACCGGTTCATGGTCGACCCGGGATGGTTCGTGACAAAATGGTATCAGAGGGAGGTTCTTGTTATTTGGGTTGTCCGGTAGAAGGAGATTAGGACTGTCAGAACTCGAGGGGTAGGTACGGGAAGAGCGTCGCGAACTCTTGCTCGCACTGATCCTCGAGTTACCAGGGTTAGTTCAGGAATGGTGTCCTTGTCTTTCCTGGTTTGTCTTGGATTGAGAGATGATAATAGAGGCAAGCCGATGTTACATCATAATTTCACATGGAGTAGTGACCCATGTGGAGTCCGAGTATGTGGTTTGAATTCCTCCTAGTGGTCGATGCTGACTTGGGACATGGCCCACTACCATGTAGCCAGGTTGAGCGTGAATACTAGTCCCTCATTTCAGCGATTGATGCAAATTTGGATGCTTCTTTTGTTTTGGTTGGTGTGTGTACGTTGTTGGAAATGAAAAAAAAAGGTTTAAAAAAAATTGGACTGGTTCCTTTTAAAAGGCTTTAAATGTATGAAATGGGATTTAAAACTGAAATCTCTTGATTTGGAAATCTGTTGTTTGCTTGGAATTGGTTAAGAATGATTTGGGGTGAAACCTCAGGTCCTCTTTATGAACGTTTGCACATGTGTGAGAATGCATGGAAAAAAATGCATGTTGGTGCGAGTAATGTTGGACAGTGGATGAAGACATGTGCAACAGTTCATCAGATTACCTGGGTGTGTATTTGAAATTAACGGTTTGACCTTGTTTTCTAAATTGGTTTAAAAAGGGGAAATGGTTTTGGAAAGTTTTTTTGGTTTGAAAATGGATTGTTTATGGAAAGCAGTCTTGAAAGAGGGTGGTTTTAAAGTCTAAAATAAAAAGGGGATTTTAAAAAGGAGATTTTATTTTGGGTGGTGTTTGCGTTTGTTTGGTCTTTGTGCTGACTGTTTTGATGAAGCGCTTTTATTGATGTTGCATCGGTTTGATGTTGGTTTTTGCCTTGTGTTTTATATGTCGCTCAGGAAATGCCGCCCAGAAAGGTCTCTAAGGATTCAGATATGTCATGCCCGGTTTTTGGTCCTTCTCAGACTTTGCCTATTCTCCATGGTGATCAAGGTCCGTTAGAGGCAGTGGAATGGCTCGAGGAAGTGGAGCGTGTCTTTAGAACGTTGAGAACTCCCGATAATGTTAAGGTTCGAGCAATTATGAAGTTGTTCGAGGGTCCAGCTCTGAACCAGTGGAGGATGGTTACCCCATCATCAACTCAATGTGAAATGATGTGGGATGTATTTAAAATAGTTTTCATCCAATGGTTTGTACCTGAGGAAGTGAAGTTGGAGAAAAAGAGACAGCTTGTGCATATTCAACAAGGTCAACGGACGGTGAAGGCATATGTTGACCATTTCAAGGAACTGATTTCCTTTTCTCCAGAGGTAGCGTCACATGAGCTCATGAAGGCCTCTCTTTTCACCGGAGGTCTTCGTCCCGAGATCAAGGAGCGAGTCCTCCCTTCTGAAAACATTTGTTTCGAGAAGCTGGTAGAGAAATTTTTCTTGGCTGAGTTGGTTTCCGGTGTGCGGGTGGTTAATACTTCAGCGTCCCCGGTTGTTCGTAAGAGTTCCCCCTCTGGTGTGGAAAATACGCCAGAGATACCTGTTCTTCAGGAGTTATCCCCATTGGTCGCAGCTTCCAGTTCATCAGATCGTCTAATGGTATGCTATCAGTGTGGTCATTTCGGGCATTTAAAGCCGTCTTGTCGCAACACTCCGAAGACGTGTCATCGATGCGGCTGTCTGGGTCATCTGAAGAAGTTTTGCAGGAAGCGTCGCTTGAAGATGACGCTGTGACGGGAGAATGTCAGTACCTGACTGTGAGGCAGAAGATGGTTCAGCCATCAGAGCCCCAGCCACAAGTCTCGGGGTGAAGGTCGCGCACAGTCAGGAGTCCCCAGGGCGGTGAAGCTCTGGTCCAGGTTTTGTGTTCCATGTTGGCGGTGGAATAGTTAGAAATATTTTCATGTCTGTCTATCTGCTACTAATGCTTCAAAGTAGTTGTAAGTACGTTGTTTCGCTATGAAGTAATGATGAACTTGTTTAGTTATAGTCCAAGCTTTTTTGTCTGTGTGGATGTGATCTTCTAAATCGTGTGTCCTTCTTAAAAGTGTGTTTGACTCTCGTGTGGGTTGACCTCGTTTTAGTTATGTTGTCGATGTGGTTATGTTTGTGGACTTCGGTGGATCATGTCTCCAATTTGATGTTGGTTAAATGTTTTCTGTGGGTTTTCCCTGGTGTTGAAGGTTGTTGACTCTAGTCGAGGATTCAATGTCTCGACGGAGGTGTTGTTTTAATCGAGCTATAAGAGTTGGTTTGAAACAGTTGGGAGTTCCCGTATCGACCCCACCTTTTCCTAGGGTTTTCTATTTAGATGGTCAACTTTTCGGCACAAGTTGATCTCTTGTGGTGGGGAGAACCCCTTCGTGTTCTCCCCTCTACC
Organism: Viscum album; assembly: GCA_963277665.1. NCBI lineage: Eukaryota > Viridiplantae > Streptophyta > Magnoliopsida > Santalales > Viscaceae > Viscum > Viscum album. The sequence continues at coordinate 1,037,138 of CAUJRU010000210.1, forward strand.
TCGGACCTCAGTTTTCGAATCGGTCAGGTGTGACCTGTGTAGAGTATGGTCATCCTGAGATTCTTAGTTCTCTTTGGTTCCTTTAGTTCTGTTTGGGCATGGACCTGAATCTTGACCGACTTGTGTCTTGGTGACTTTCTGGGGGCAGAAAGTGTCTGTGGTCGGGATAATTTTCACACCCCGACTGCAGATGCCCTTATTTTACTCTTTTATTGGTCTCGATCTGAAATTTTAAGGTTTATTTGTGTTGAGGGGTTTCACGCCAGTGCGCGGTCATCGCATCGTTAGCGGTGACCGTGCTGTTGGCCAGGGTGACTACGTGTTCGCCTGACGTTTAAATTTGAGAATTTTATGTTTTCATTTTATTATTATTTATTTGATCATTATTATCATTATTATTATAATGTTTATTTACTATTATAATTATAAAGTTTTATTAATATTATTATTATAAATTTTTATTATTATTAAGATTAGTTTTTATTCTTTTATTTAGTTTTTTTATTATTATTATTATGGTTATTATTATTATTATTATAAGGTTATTACTATTATTATTATTATTATTATTATTATTATTGATTATGTATATATATATATATAGTTTTTTTAACCCCCTTAACCCTAAACCTACCCAGCCGCCTCTTCCCTCTCCTTCTCTCCCCTCTTCCCGCAGCCCCCCTCTATCTCTCTCTCCCCCGCGCGACTCCCCCGCCCCTCTCCTCCCACGGTGCCTGCGGCCTCCCGGCATCCCCGCTCCCCACCGCCTACTCCGGCACTGCCCCGCCGTGCCCAGCGGCCTCTCCACCGCTCCCCGTCCCACGCCCCGCGCCCGGCCAGTCTCGTGCAACCCGCCAGGCACGCGGCCCCCCTGTTCCGGCCACGCTCCACCTCCGGCCAGCAGCGTCTCCGGCCGGTCCGCAACCTCCGGCGGTGACCTCCCTGCTGTCCGACCTGCCGACTCCGCTCCCGCAATCAGCCTCCTCTGCAACAAGCCGAGCCCCTCCCTCCGTCGTCCCGCTCCGGCGCACGCCGGCCTCCTCCCGTCCCAGTCCTGCTCCCGTCGCCTCCGGCGACTCCAGCCGCCGTCCCGGCCTGCCGACCTCGTCCGGCGACCCTCCTCCACCGGCGTCCCGACCCCTGCCCGTCGCCGCGCCCCACCTCCGCCCGCCGCATCACCAGCTCTGTGAGTTTGTTTTTATTATTATTTATTTTTATTTTATTTATTTTAATCTTATTTGTATATATAACGTTTATCATTTTTGTCATATTAGTATTAATATTAATATTAATATTAATATTAATATTATTATTATTATGTTGTATTATCATTATTACATTATTAATAATAATAATAATATTATTATTATTCTTATGATGTTATTATTATTATATTATTATTATATTAATATTTTTGTTATTATTATATTATTATATTATAATTATGCTAAATTATTATTGTTATTATTTTTATATTATTATTATTATTAATACTATATTATGTTATTATTATTAATACTATATTATTATTATTATTACTAATATATTTATTATTATTTTAATTATTATCATATTATTATTATTTATCTATCGGCTTATTCATTTGGTTATCTATTTATTCTCTTGATTATTTTTGTATGTGTAATTTATGTATATATATTTATTTAATTTCCTATTTGTTTATTAATTGATTGATTTATAAATTAATTTATTTATTTATTTATTTATTTTACCTTCGTGGTGTCATGGTGTTCATATTTAATTCATATTAATCCTTTTTCTCTCGTGGGTTGAGTGACGTGTACTTTTTCCACTGTTCAGCGTACACAGTTTGTCCGTGAAGGATTGTCCTACTTTCCGTTGGGGTTCCGTCACGTCCGCTCCGTGTTTGAGGTAGGCGAATTCAATTGTTTCCTTTCTGAGGTACTCTGCTGATGCTTGAATTATTTAAAATAAATTTTATTCCATGATTCGCGTGTTTATGATATCCTTGCGCGGCTTATTTTGGTGTTTCTAAAATATATAGTTTTTGTTCGAAAGTTATGTTTGAAGCAATTATATTTTATGCCAAGGTAGTTGTTCACTAGATGTTGTCCTGCACTTTTTATTGTTTATATAGTGCACCTGTTTAGGCGTTGCCAGCTAAGGTGGAAATAAATGCTTATGTTCTCTTATGTTATCATTGGTTTTCTTGAACGGTGTTTTCTTTTTATAAAGAAAGAATCATTCTTGGATCTTATTATCCTGTGCTGGTTAGTTTTATGAAATTTAGTATTATTTGGAAATGTTGTCGTGCCCCTTTGCAGGTTTGACGCACCATTGGATGTTGACACATCCATGGGTGCACCAGGTGCACACATGGATGTGCCCTCAAATGAAGATGGTGTTTTCAATTGTTACCATTTATTTTTATTTTTATTTTTATTTATTTTTATTTTCTTGAAATCTGGACTTTTCTAAATGGTTATTGGTTTCAAAATGTTTTCGCCTCTTCATGAGACACATCGAACTGGTTTAAAAAGAAATCTACGAAAATATGCCCGTTTGGCCTTTTATTTAATACAAAAGATGCGATTGAGTTTTTGAAAAAAAGATATTGTGAAATGTTCGTGTGAAGTCATTTGATTTTGTAAAAACTGAGTGCTCGCTTGGTGACTTCAGGTATTTTTATAAAGTGGTTTTGATAATTAAATGACGTGAAGGCCCGGTTGGCACTTTATTAATTGTGAAGTGGTTATACATATACATATATATATATATATATATATATATATATATATATATACGTACTTGTGAGGGCATCTCTACAGGGGGACTTCCCTTCGAGGGTTGTCGTGTAGCGATGTCCGTGTAAGGGGTTGGCAAGTGCAGTGAGATGAGTCACGCGTGCGAGGGTCTCCCACTTACACAGTGGTACAAAAACCACCATGGGTTCTTGGGCGTCTTGTAGATTGTCGAGTGACAGTTGCTTGCTTACCCTGATTAGACGGGTTTGTACCCCCCCTGGAGTTGTGGACAGTCCAGGAGGGATGTGCCACTGGTTGGATATTAGGGAGGCCAGTTGGTTATTGACTATGGAGTACCACGCCGGCAGGTAGTCTGAACACGAGTACATCCAGGGGTTTTCTAGGAATGTTTAGGATCACCCTTGGTTACTTGCATCCTTGATTGTTTACTTACAGTTCTTCTTTACAGCTCATATGGTTACTTGTGTCGTTTTCCACTACTTGCATCATGCATTACTTGTTTACTTCCTGTTTCACTGGTTTGTTTTCAGCCTGTACTATTTTCATGTTCCTTTTTAGCACATTCGTAGTATTATCTTTATTTGGTTTGTTTATAAAAACAGGAAATGGTTTTGAAAGTGATTTATAATGTGCGTTGGATTTTTAAATGGGGGAAAACATGTTGTTTATTTTTAAATGTGAAAAATCTATTTTTTATAATTGTATTTTTCAAACCTGTGTCAACATATTGCTTGGGAAAGGAAACATTTGGATTCAGTGGTTTACTTTGGCTTACCTACTGGGCATTTTTAATGCTCATGCCTATATTATCATTTCAGTTGCAGGTCTTCCCTTGCTCAGGTCTTCTGTTTTGAGTCGTTCAGTGTTGGAGCGAGGTTGCTCTCTAGTTGGGTGGTGACCTGAGAGGTCACATGGAGGTACATGGTCAGGTGGCTTTTATTTCTTTTCTGATGTTAGTGTGTATTTGTTCTGTTCTATTTACTTTTGTTTGGGCTAAAATCGTTCCCAATGATCAAACGTTAATGCCCGACACTTGTTTCCATCCCGGGGGGATCGGGAACGCCCCTCGGGACATGCCGCAGACCGGCTCGGGTGACCGGTTCAAGGTCGACCCGGGCTGGTTCGTGACAAGATCAAACTTGAATGTAATGATATAATGGTACACATTATTTAAAAATATATTAACCTCATCGATGGATTCCAATTTCCTTCGTGAATACTAGTATTTTTTGCACAAAAAAATAACAACACTTATTATTATCAATCCAAAAATAGAAATATCGTATATTTTAAGATTCAAATCCTTAAAAAATAGGATCGATATAGGTACTTAATATTTATTGAAAAAATATGTGATTTGGTTATTATACCTTAATGTAACTTGAGTGGGTGTGATCTATATTTCCGGTTATGTATATGATGTGTTTGATATCATATAATGATATATAATAATACATGATGATACACCTTCTCTTTATTTTAAATTATAAAACAGTGATTTCGTAATATGGTGTACTTGGTTTCTCCAATGATTTGGATTATGAATAATAGTAGCACTATCATCTTCTCACCCATCACTTATTTTTATTATAAAATGAACCATATCATCCTTACCATTGGTGTTATATCGATAACATTTATTAAACACAATATATTTCATAAAAAAGTAACAGTGTTGGATAACTCTCCAACTATACACTGTATTCCCTCTAAGAATTAATAATTATTTTTCTATTCAATTTATTCATTAACTCAAACAATTATACAAGGTTGTTTTTGTGATGGGGTGTCTTCATTTTACTTCTATATATTTGTTTTCCATATACTCATATGCCTCCTGAATATTAGTTTTATTATTTAAAATGAAAACACGTGTAAATCTATAAATTTTAATTTATCCAATATTATATCTCAAAACTATAAGGTTTAATTATATATAACATTTAAATTGTCTATTATCATTCATATTATGTGGTGGTAAAATACTCTACTAAGTATCATAATTAATATATGTTATAGTTTTAATTCATTATTATTAATCAATATCTTTAAAAATTATCCATTCTAGATAGGTTTCATTCCATTCATTATTCATATATAATCATGCAAAATAATCATCTTTATACTCCAAAAATTTCCACTATCACATGACTTACCTCTGTATAGGAATCATGAAGTGAATTGGAAATTATTTAAAAATATATCATAAAATAATGACCATTATTAATGAAATGTTGAATTATTTTTCAGCAACGTTCATATAAATAATATTTCCAAAAAAGAGATTAATTATTTCTTTAGATAGAATCACAATATGATATTTATCCTCTTAACACGAATAATAATTATTTATCAATCATTATCCCAAAAGTCATCAAAACCCAAATAATGTATAATCACAATTAGAATCAATATATTAATGTATTTTGGAATAATATTGTACTATCATTTTTCTTTCTTCTTCTAAAATAACCCTCAATGGGATTCTCATTCAATAATCACTGTTATCTTCTAGAAGTCTCAAAAATTCAGAATACTAATGACCATCACATAAGATATATTTAATGTTATTTAACATTTTCATTATTTATATATGTTGTAGTGTACAATATTAAATTTCTATGTTAAATTTTTTTGTAATTATGTGTTTAGAAAGAGAAAAATATAGATAAATGAAAAACTTATCACAGATTTTGGAATGTATTATATGGTCAGCATTGAAAAAAAATTATATTTGGATATTATGTTTTTCATATTCTTCATGTAGTTCTCATTTATTTTATTTTAATATCAATTCTATACAATAATACACCATTGAGGAGGTATTTTGATTATTATGTGGAGGCTAACTCTAGGGAATGGGGTATTGGTACAACTAATTCTATGGTTCAGCCAAGAAATTACATTATTTGTCAATCAGAGGCCATTTAGATCTGCCTTTATTCATCCAAATTTGGTCATTCTGAGGAAATACTATGATTATTCCACCTCCTTATCTTCAGTACCATCCCTTTTCATATTCCTTGTGTCCTTCACCCACAAATGATTGTAGTTATCAAGATCTTATCCAACCATATTACCAATTACAACCACATACTATATATAGAACTCCTCACCCATATATTCAACTACCATATTAATATCTGAAACCCCAATAATATGTATAGGATATCCATTAGTACTTCTCCATTTATCAGTACAATCATCATCATTGAAAATACATAGTGCTCTAATTGTAGACATCACACCTACCATAAAGTATACTTCCCATTATTTTGTAGACATAGAAGTCTATGATTCAGTAGATACCTCATATACTAGTATGTATTTAAGAATATATGATATTTATTAATAATATATTCATATATATTATTTTTCTCAAAAAAATATTATTGATTATTATCTGTATCCTCTATGGGATGATGAGGTTGCATGAAAATATGATAGGTTTGGAATAAACGCACATATGTTATGTTCAAATACAATGAGTATGATTCCATTATTTGGAAAAAATGAATGGAATTTAGAAGTTTAATGGGAACAAATTTTAAAAATAAGAATATTTTCTTAGTTCAACAAATAAGTTTTAGGGATTATAGAGACCATAATAATTACAATTCATCGGAAGAGTTTTGGGAATGTAATGTTAATCAAATTATATATATATATATATATTAAATTATAAAAATCCGTTAACGAATATTTTTTCCAATGAAACATCAATATGATTTTCCTGATGAAAAAATACCATAGATCCATGATTTAATGAGATGGCTAAAATGTGTAGATAACAAATGAATTAATTGAATGATAATTTGAAAGAGTTATTTGAAACCAGACATAGAGAAATACTCATTATTTTTTATTTCGTGATATTTATATAGAAAGAGATGATTTAGTATTGGATGATTGTAGTGTTCAATGTAATAGATAAATTTATATATATATATATATGAAAATGACTATTAATGTACAAATTACTAATTTTACTAATTTTAATGGAATTAACTAATATTTATTTTTTATGATAAATATGATTGCTCTAAAATAGGTGAAGTTGAAATAAAATACATTCAGAATCTTGGACACACTTCTATCAAAGATCATATCTATGGATTCATAATTTAACATTTAGAATAGTCAATATCGTTTTCATGAAATATATATTTACTACTTACAAATATTTTGTATGTAGAAATTCTTTGTTTTTAATTTTTTCTTGATATTTAACTATGCATATACTACTACAAAACTAAAATATTATTTTATATAATCTATATTCTTCATATCTCAAAAAAATATAGAAGTTAAATTCCACTCCACATACTTGTAATGATAAATCAACATGTTATGAGATATTTTTTCCATTTTTAGGTATATTTTATAGAAATTGAAGCCCTTTACAGAAAATATTATATGATTTTAGTCATTATGATATGTGAATTATAGTCCAAGGACCAAAAACCCTAACATAATTTGAATACTATGTAAAAAATTAGAAGACAAAAATCTAGAATAAATCTTATCTTTATTGATCTTAATAATGACCTCCTAAATCCCTTTGAGCTACTATAACTGAATGGGGTAACCTGTGAAATTAATAGAAAAATGGTGTGAGCTAAAATGTTCAATAAGGAAATAACCATGGGATTAAATCATAATAGATGATTTTTAAGGAATAACATGATAATTTATAAGGAATGGATCATAAATAAACTGATTGAAGTATAATATATAGAACATAGAAAAAATGATCATTGAAAATTTCATATGTGGTTGAATCATATAACATGACATGAACATGATTGAAGATACCTTTTAAATATATATTACAAGGTGTAAAAAGTCCTATAATGGTTTAGTTTTCCCCTAATCTCGTAGATAATGTCTCATGAGACTTAATCATTACTCTATTAATAAGAGTGGTTCACAGATGCACCATCAATTACATGTACATTCATAAGTGTGTCATATAAAAATCAAACATATGAATTAATCATAACATTTACCCATTGAATAAAATGGGCTTAGTTATCTTTTCATAATGTGTAACTAAAGGGAATATCATAATGGAATCCTTCACGTAATGGATTTAAATCCGTGAAATGGATTCATAAAAGAATGATATGAATATATAATTACTAAATAATTCCCTATAATGTGAATACATTATAAATATTTGTTAGGTAACATTATAAATGAGAAACATAAGTGAAGTTTTAAAGAAATAATTAATGATTTTATAAAGAGTTTAAAGGTATTGTTATTTAGAAAAATCAAAAAAATTTACTAATATATTTTTTCATAATAAATTGGGTGATTTTAGAAAAATAATGGAGGAAAAAAATATTATGTAGTGTACTTATGAATTGGTATGAAATAGAGGAGTTCACCTTAATTGGGAATTCATATTAAGAGAAATTTTGATGGGATACTTATAAAATATTAAGTTACCCATAAAATAATGATAAATTGAGATAAATAAATTTTTCTAGTACGTAAACATAATATATGGGAATAGTTTATAGTAATAATGAAGTAATAAATTACGAAAAATAGAGAGAAAGTGTAACATAAATGAAATAGAGAGGTTTGAAGAGATCCACTAACTTATATCAAGTGGGGTCATGCAAATTCACTTATTTTCATGGGTAATAAAAATAGAATAATTAATTAATTAATTATTAAAATGTTAATGATATATGGGGGTGGGGGTTGTTTCACGGTTTCCTTATCAGTTCCCTTGTTTAATGTTATTGAGGTTCTTTTAAAATGAGAATAATATTCTTTCTGTGAAACGTTATTTTATGAATACCCTTATAAAAATTTATATAGCCTCATATATTTTTTATTTTCAATCAATACAATGATTTATTTGATAAAATGCTAATGTCAATTGTTTAGTTTATTTCAGATGTTTTTCAGAACATCATGAATTAGTTTTATTTTATTTGATATTATATCTAGATATCAGTTATGGAAAATGAAATACGTTATCATACACTCATAAAAATATTATTTAAGCATAATAGTATTTTGATCGATAGAAATAATGGATATAATGGAAAATATTACCAAACTATCCTCATAGAGGGTTTACATATATAATATTAAAAGTGTTTTTCTTTTATTTGAATAACAATAGACTAGAATAAAGGGATGGATAAATAATTTTATACAAAAAAACATTTATGTTTACATATTTTAATGATGTTATTATTATTTTCTTGATGAATGGGGTGAGGAGTTGGTATATAAAAAAAATAAATTACAATAGGTAGTTTGATAATGTTTTATCTTGTATATCACATCCTTGAAGTTCCAATCGAGAAAAATGGAATATATTTTTGTAAGACCAGTTGAACTAGGGTGTGGTGACAGTGTTTATGAGAGATTATTTCAGAGATTTTTAAATCATCTTGGATTGGAATGTGTGAGAAGAAGGGGTAATGATATGAGTATTTATAAGGTTAGGAGATGACTATTTTTGGAATTCCAAGAAATATTAAAATATAGTTTGATTATTTTAGAGAAAAATAATTAAAAATTGATTATAAATGAAAAAGGGGTGAAATTTTAGACCAGAAAGTATCCTATTCATTATATAATATTTTTATTTATTTTAAAATAATTAATAAAATATTAATCCCATAAAATGTCATTATTGGAAAATTTGATACGATTCATCACATTTAATAAATAATAATCATGAAATAATTTAAATTAGAAATAAATATTTTTTATATGCAAAAAAATTCCATGGTATATAATACCTTTTTTTCTTTACCTTAAATATATCAAATTATATTCATTTTAATATTGTTTAAATCATTATTATGATTTTTTATTAATTGAGTAATTACATCATCAACATTGTTATACAAATCTACAAAAATAGTTTCTTACATAAAAATTAATTACCCAAATGAGGATAAATGTTTTATCATTTACAAAACTATTTATTTAAGAACATATATTCTATAAAACCACATATTAAAAAAGTTATACTTATTAGAAACATAAGTGTGACATGTTTTAATTTTCATTAAATTAAAATTTATAAAAGTTAAAATATTATCTATGTTGCATAAAATGGTTAATAATTGGACCAAAGGATGAATATGGTACAAAATAACTCATCCACAAAAATTAGTCATGTTTAGGGTAAATTTAATTATTCATATCATTTTATTATTAACCTAAATTAACTAATCAACCACATCTCGCTAAAATAAAATTTACTATGGTTTCTATTCATAATGAAAAAAATAAAAGGGATATATGTAATCAATATGGAAATAATTATTCAATATAAACAATAATTTATAAAAAATTCAAATCCTAGAACCGGTTGGATTTAATTTAATATTTAACAAAGATGAAGCAATGAAAATCAATTTTTTTAAAAATCACCTTTTATTTATAAATTTATTTTATATTAATTGAATTTATAAAAGTCATTTGAAAAACTGAATCATGTTAATTTTAATAAAAAATAACTAATTATAGAATAAATCAAATTCAGAATATAATTTTAATTTGTAAATTCTATAAAATAAAATATCGTTTTTGATTTAAATAATATTAATTTGTACTGATTAAGCGTGAATAAAAATTAGACTAATATCGGAAACTAAGCTATATAATGATTTAACATTATTAATTTGAAAATTAATTTTAATTTTTAAAAATCATTTTTAATAGTTTCATATTTAATTATATTAATTTTCTCATATAACGTAATTAAATCAGTTTTTTAAGGAAACATATTTTTTATGAATAATTGAGATTATAAATATTTTTTAGTTTATTTCTAATTATTTATTACATATAATTCATAATATAGTTATTAATATTTACATGATAAAATTATATATATTGGTTATAATGATTTGATTAACATAATAATATTTCAATAGTATATCTCAGTTTATTTAAACTCGTTGTTGTATCAAAACATGTTACCGAGGAAGATAGAATATTTCATAAACAAAATTTTGGTGTTATATTTTACACCCTTTATGATATTTCAAAATTTTCATTTTATATTTACATATTATGGTAAAAATATGTATGCTTAATTCCCTTTCATCTCTTCATCCTATTCATAATTTATCTCTTCATATTTTTGGGTCCTCTATGTTACTCTGATAATGTGAGTCATCATTCCACATAGAACATTATATCTATTGTATATGATATTCACAGAGTTATCCTCATAATTAAAATCATTTTACATCTATAACACCTACAAATTCAGTAAAAGTTATGGATTCAGTATGTACTTCACCATGGGATATATGTTGAATATATCATGAACACGATACATGGTCATTGGAAGTGCTCTTTGGTATGAAACATCTATGATGCAATCAAGAATATCAAAGGGGAAAGTGTACCTAGGAATTATATTTCCCAAATTCAAAATCGAATGAATATCTTCAATAGAGATATATTGGGTAATATCTAGTCTCCATCCTCAAACTAAATGTCATGTTGAAGAATGTCTACATAGTTAATCTGTCTGCTTTGGGAAGCGATATTGTGCTACTAAATAGTCATCACCTTTTCTTCAATTTCTTCAACCATTTTAAATTCCAACAACATAAATTCACTGATTTCATCCCATAATGTAGGTGTTATACTTCTCTTCCCATAAAAAGTTTCTTATCAATCCATTTTTATTCTAGAATTGAAGCAATTTTAGCAAGGGAACATGACATGAAAATATGTTGATACCATCATCCTTTGAAATTCATTAAATATTATCTCAACAAGTATTCTAGTGTTTGAATTCTCTTTTTAGACTGACCATCAATTTGATCCTGATATGTTGTACTGACATTCTATTTTTTTTTCTGCATGTTGGAGACATTTCCAAAACCTGGAGGCCAATGACATATCTCAATCAGATTCAAATGATACTTGTTTTTTCATAAATCCTCACCACTTCAACAATGTATGTATATTCATGCTGATTGAAAGAGAAGTCCTACCTAATTTAAATAACGTCATATGTTTTTGTATATCAACCCACAATAATCTATATAACATTATTTAATCTTTCTATAATCAAATGTTTTGAAAAAAATACTAGCTGATGTTTTCCCATTTCCATATATGAATATGTAATGGTTTCATCATTACCATACACTTTATCCATTCAGCCTTCATGTTACAAAATAATCTGAACATTTATGTATAATTAGTGAAAAAATTTATCAGATTGTCTGATCAATATTTCTATCAGAGAACATGATATATATTTATTGTCCCTTTGTGGATGGAGAAGGTAATCCCTTGTGCATCAATCAAACTATCTGAATTTATCTCTGGATATGATGGTACACATTGTAATGACCCAAATACTATGAATCATTCCTCATAAATTTGAAATATGATTATTTCCCATTGTTTTTATATTCCATTTTATTCTGAATTTCGACATCATTTCATTGGGAATTTATTATCTTCTCTATATGGTATGGTTGAGAAATAATCTATGAAATGAATTATAATTATCATTCCCGTTTTATTCTCATATCTATACATTGTAATTAAAATAATATTGGATTCTTATAAATTTTTATCAATTAAAATGTGGTAGGATATTTTTTACATAGAGCATCTTATAGATTATTTTCTTTACCAAGATGCTAGTGGATTGAGTATATGTGATCCTTGATGATATTTAACAATATTTTATGGTTCATATTTTTCTCCATCTATATGAATATATTTTTGAGGAAAATTCATTCCGTATAAATTTCACAATTCTTCCCATATAGAAAATATCACCAGATTATCAAAACCAAGATCAGAAACTCTAGCTCTTATTCACAAATAAGAAACTTTTTCACATGAAAATTCAGCTTCCTTGAGGTACAAGTTTTCAATTTTTTATTTATTATCTATAAAAAATATAATCCCTTCTATTAATCATCATTCTATTCCATGAATAGTTACCCGCATATAGATATTGTATGTATGAGTGTTTTGATATGCCTCTTTTTAAAAATGTTGAAGCTATCTTCAAATTAATAGGCCCATTAAAACATCACTCCATTGAAAGTCCTACTTTTTATTGGATTTTATAATCATGAAAATGTCCTAAAAATAAACAGTAATACCAAACTAGTACAAGGAAACTATAATTCTCTATTTTATATTCAGGTCTAGTCCACTCTTTAAAATCCTTTTTCCCAGAATGGTCCACAAATATCAAATTTTATTATTATAACGTGAAATGTTAAAAAAATCCTCCATCCATAACTAATAATTTACTATAGTCTACATATAGTTTCTCCCTTCATAATTTTCATTATCATTGTATTCAAAATCTCTATATGCTCTTCTATACTGTTTGAGTGTATCAAAATATAATCTATAAAGACTACAATTTTTTGATGTAATCTATAATTACATTGTTCATAATTTATATGAATATGAACGATGAATTAGTCAGTCTGGAGGTAGTAAATATAAACTCATAGTGTCCACACCTCACTAAAATTCCTACCTTGGGAATATCTTCCTTCATCACCTTTAATTGGTGGTATCCCATTAAAATGTTCTCCTTAATGGAATACCTGGCCCCATGAAGGGGATCAAACAAGTCATCTATCCATGGAATATGAGAATCGGTTTTCATAAATATCTTCATAAACCCATGATAATAGATTCATACATTGGTAAGGATGATAGTATTTTTTATGAGGTGAATCATTGCACTCCACAATGAAGAACTTGGGAATAAAAAACCATTTTCCTGATTCTCTTGAAATTTATTCTCCAGTTCATCCCACTCAATTGTGGGCATATTTGATATAGGAACAAATCCATTTATATATTCACCTGATATGTCGACCACTCTTTTATCTATAAGAACAATTGATTCATTAAATAACACATTAGTGTAGTCCCTCACAATAAAAATATCATCAATCATGATCCTCTCTTTTATTTTAATCATTTGATAATGATATTATTTCTCATATATAAATAGTATACATGTTTGGGAGGAATATTTAATAATATGTACGTCCTCTTCCATATAATTGTTCATAATTGGAGGATGCCTCATTGAATTTAGATTGATACCCCTTTCCCAAAAGTTGATGTTGTCAATCTAAATGGGAGACAATCCATTCCCAATGCAGCATGAAACAACAAAAATGAATGTAGGAAGATATTAACTTCTAGTTTTTTACCACAAAAATTAGCCATAGAGGAGTTATATGTGATAAAAGAAATACTTTACCCATTAACTTTTTCCCACTGATATCACTACCTCAATATATTTAATTGTTTTTTCAATATATAAAATCAACATTCAATATATGAAAGAGTGTGTAGAACAAGAATAAAAAAGTATGTTTTATATGATTGAACAAATAAATAGAATACCTAACACCACACCACAAGAAGGATCCACCCCCATAGTTTTGAAATAATATTCTATTTTTTATACCATGGAGGGGTTTTTCATTAATTTTGACCAACAACCCTTGGGTTAGGTATCTAGCTTATATAATTATTTTGTTTGTTATAGTAGAAAAACATTACAATAAGATAATTTTTCACCTGATCTGTCTATACAACTTCTGATTTTTTTGGATTCCACATATAATTTTGGAATATATTACATTATTTCACCTCTATTATATAATTGAAGAAACTACTGATTATCATGAGGTAGTTCCTAATATGATTCATCCAACACATTTGAAATGTGAGTTGTTGGATTCTAATTCATCCATGAGATTTTTCTTTGGATCCTATTATATTAAAGTGTACTTTTATCATTTAATTTTTAATATATAGAGACCACTAATAGTCTCCAATTGTAATATAAACTATACGGACAAAACAGAAAATATATTATTAGATTTCAAACTCTAGAATCACTGACACATTTTTAAATATTGATAATGCAAAAAATAGGTGACCCACTATTACTATTGTGTTCACGAATTATCCAAATTTGTATCATTCAAGACATTTGGTGTTTTTCATGAATTCCCTGATAGGATAATCTTTTCTTTTCATCATTCTATGGAAGTCCTTATCTTTCTAATAATGGATAGTTTGAGAGAAATATTAACTAAATAAAATTTCATGAAACATTCATCTTCCATTGAATAAATTTCACCATTAAATTTTTTTACCATTATTATTTTCCACCCCGAATTATCTTCCCCAGGAAAATGATGTACCACCAATATGAAATTATCTTATTATTATCAATGATGGACATTAATTATCTTCCCAATGGAGGGAAACAATTTTATTTTGATGAGTGATCAAAATATCAAATGAATATTTAATGACTTTATAACATAAATAATTAAACAAAAACGTAGAGAACAAGGTTATTATTTATGATTCATGTTTTAATTCACAACTTATTCATGTTGATCCATTATTGGAATGAGATTATACGATTACATTACCATTAGGTTTTTTTGTCTCATTTGGGAAATAATCACATTTCCTAACACATTGATGATTATCACATGTTCTCATATAAAACTCCACTAACTAGAAAATAAAATAAAATAATGGGACTTTAATAATGAGTTAATGAGAATATAAAAGAAATATACTATCAACATAAAATGATATACTTATTTATTAAAATTATCACAAAATATGTGATTCCCAATGTTTAAATCTAGAAAATCCATGGTGATATAATTATCGACAAGGTTCATAATAATGTTTTAAAGTCCTAGTCCTATAAAATAAATAGATCGTTCCCTAATACAAACTATAATGTCCAAATACTATGAAACATATTACTACATGAGTTAAAGACAAATTTTCCATGATATACCACTCATGTATTGAAAAATATAGTTTATTTATAAGATATAATACATAATTTTTTAAAAATAAAAATAAAAATAAAAATTGATTTATTAATCTTCATAAGGAGAAATTAACTCTCTTTGTGATCCTAAAACTATATAGGATAACCTGTGGAATACATTTACAAAAGATATGACATAAAAGATCTTAGTAATGGAATAATCAGGTGGTTTAAGCATAACACGTTTTTTAGAGGACAAAACATGAAAAAATAAATGGCATGAATCATGATTAAATATATATAACAATTACATATTGAACATAGATTCATGTGATCATGTATATTTAGGAACTTTTAAGCAACATATAACATAAAATAAACCTCACTAAAGGGAACCTTTTGATACTACATCACATAGTTCATAGAGTCCCATAATAGATGTGGTTTACTCCCAAATCCCATACAGAACATCTTATGAGACTATAACATTGCCCAATTAATTGAAGATAAATCATAAATAACACATTATAACATGTTCTTCCATATGAATTCTATATATATAACCAAACATAATAAATAAACATAAGGGAAAACCATATAGTTAAATGGTTTTCTTATTCTTGTCATAATGCATAACCAAAGGGGGTATCAAATGGGAATCCAAGAAAGAATAGAATTAAATAACTCTTGGACATTGATAATGTAAATTTATGATTAAATCATGACTAAATAAGTAAAACATATTTGAAAAAACTCAAAATAGATATTAATTTAACTAACAAATATAACACACCAAGTGTTTAAATGTAAATTGAATAGAATGAAACATTGTTTTTTGAAATGAGTTATCATTAAAAGTAAACATAATAATCCCCCATTTGGGCTTTGAATTTCAAAAATTATACATACATGATTGCAATTAGTATGTTATTTTGAATCTAATTGGACCAATATAGTTTTGGGCGAATAATATAATAATCTAATGAATAATAGTGTGACCCTTATAAATTGTAACAAACCTTTAAGAATATTAACATCACAAAATTATAGTCTATATATAATACTTTTTTAAATGTATTATATACCCAAATATTTTAATAAGTAAATAAATCATTTAAAATTGTTGTATTCGATGAAATATTATAATAATGATTACAATAATGTAAAAAACATATTCCATTATAAACACTATACACTTTAGCCTCTTCCACTCACCCCACTCAAGACTTGACCTTTACCATATTTCTTCCCAATAATCCTCTCATGAATCCTTCTCACTTAAAATACCTTCTCGTATCACCAAATGTCCAAAACCGAGGTCCTGAAAAAGGATTTATAGGAGAAGAGATCAAGAGGTAATCATCCTCTTTTGTTTTCATTCATTTCTCATCATTTTATCTTATTTTCTTCTTATTTATACACCTACCCTTATCCAAGAGGAATAAATGATCCATAATAATACATATTCTATATTTAATCATGTTTTTATAAGATTCGCCATTATATTTCTTCTTCTCTCCCACATATTCGAGAAATTAATGAACAGTTCGTGACGTGTCAATTTACCGACATTATCGCTGATGTGAATTCAATGCTGGTGTGGTTGTCGGTGTCAATGCTGATGGTGATAGCGATGTTGATACTGATGCTGGTGGTGTGATAAGTGTGATGATGTTTTATAAGGAGCAGTGAATTATTGATGTGATGGTTCAGATGATGTTGACATTAATTCTCATTTTAATTAGTTTTTTCATTTCTTCTTAATAGGTTCAATCTTATTATGTCTTATATTTTTATAATATTTATATTTATTCAATATTGTGTAATATATTTATAGTGTAGTGATTATTTCTATAGAGGAATAGAATTTGGATTTACAGCTGGTTGGTGGGTAGGTCTATTTACATGTTTTGAAATCATTTTAATTAATAATTATACATGTTTTTAGAAATTTAAATATACTTATTAATATAATTTTCAAAAATCAATTTATGTCATCTTTGAACAAGAAATTACTAGGGGTCCAACCATGGATGTAGTATTGTTTCCAAAATAAAAATAATGGCTATAATTTTATTTCTATTATTTTAAATCATTTAAAATTAATTTAATAGATTTTTTATTTCCATAGTTTCAAACCATAGTTACAATTATATTACCAAGGTCTGATATTTGGTTATAGGCCTCTATAAATGATTTCCACACGTGGAAATAGAATTTGTTCTATTTCCATATAAGATGAAAAAAATAAGTAAACCATGTGTATTTCCTATATCAACAATTATAGAGTATATAAATATGTTATTAAAAGGTGGATATAGATAAATTTAAAGTAGAATGACAATAGTTTCATGATAGGGAACATTGAGAACGCCTCATTGTAATTTTTGTAGACCTGCTTGGGGAACCATGTTGGGTTTTTCCCCAGTTGGTTCATTAAAATGACATAATTGTATTTAGATTATATTTGTGTTATTATTTTAATATGACTATAGATGATTTTTTAGAGGTAAAAAAGATATAAAACTAAAACATTCTGTTAAAAGTTATACCTCTTATTTAGACAATAATAATTTCTTATCATTTTATGAACTCTTTAATGGGAATTCTACCACAAATAGGTCTTTTATAGTTGGAGTGCAGATTTTAGTAAGGGATTTTTGTAGTTACTTATATAGAAAAAATATTTATATGTGTGAAAAAAGTAGGATAGGAGGTGGCCTTTTATAAGTTAGGGGTAAGGCACTATTGGAAGCACATATTATATTATATTAATATTATTTAAATTTCAATGAATAAATGCTCAGAAAATATGTAATTATAAGATAATATTAGGGTGTGTTATTATCTTGTCATATAATAAATTTTAAACATGTTTTTATTTGCGTTTTATTCTTATCTCTTTGTTTTAATTAGAGTTAATGATTTCTTAGATAATTACCACGATGAAACATTTTTTTATTCATTGGGATTCAGTATAGTTAGTATAAAAATTTAATTTCCCCACAAATGGATCATATTTAATAGTTTGAAAAATATACTAATGAATTTTCATATATTAGTATTTTTTCTGGAATTTTAATACATTTAATTACATACTATTTATTATAAATTTAAACTAATTTCATTTATATATATATTAATTTAATATGAAATTGATAAAAACAATAGAAAAAAATAAATTTTAATTTAGTATATTTAATCCTCTATAATATGTAATTTTTAAAAAAATAATCAATGGTCCCAATAATTAGTTCAGATTATATTTATTTTTATAATTTTTAAAAAATTCATTTTATTTTATAATTAATTAAACAAATATTGTATAAGTGTAGCATAAGAAATTATAGTAACTAATTATTTCCTTATATTTCCAAGTCAATTAAGAAGAAAAAAAATGATTTATTTTTAGAATATGTATTTATAATCGAGAATAAATTTCCTTTAAAACTATCACAAAAATTAAAGATATTAAAAAGGGTGAATGTGAATTTTTTTACAATAACATTTACATAAATATTATAATTGCTAAAATAAAGGATTAATACTTAAAATGTCATATTTTCAAAAATATTATTGACATGGATGACCTACACTCATTCTACTGGATAAAATATTGTTTAGGCTCATTTGTAGTATATATCATGTTATTTTTAACCTTAAGTACTCAATTTACCATTTATATGTAGATTATTATTTACCACATGTACTATTAATAATGATAAAAATAAAAAGGTAATTATTCTAAAAATTCAGACCTATATATTTCATATATGGAATAAATTTTTTCAATTTTAAATTTCTAGAGGTTACAAAAATTAATTTAACTTTAAAATGAATTTCATACTAAAAAAACATTTTTAGGATAAATGCATTTTTATGTGTAAATGTTTTTTTACCAAATTGAAATATAAAAATAAATATAGAGACAATAATTATCTTTTATTTGATCATGTGTAAATAATAATATTTTAAAACTATTCTAGAATAGAATATGAATTTATAAATACTTTGAATTGATTGATTTTTTATAAAAATTGTATTTTTAATTATTCATTAAAAAAAATTCCAAAAAATATACAAAGTCATCATAAGTTAATTTTAATATAATGAATTTAAAAATGAAAAAACATTCATCAAATATATTTTCATAAAATATTCTAGAATGTAATAATAATATTTTTCATATAAATTAATTATTGTTGATGAAAACATAAATTAGATGAAGTATATTATTTTACTAAAAATTTAATTATTATTAACTATTATTTAAATAATATATTTCTATTTTGTAAAAACATTATTTATATTTCAAAAATAAATTTATCATATTCATACCATTCAATTTAAAATTTAGTTTTTCTTATTGATTTTTAAATTATAATATATCATAGTTCTTTTAAGCTTAGTGTTGTGTGTCGTATATGATATTGAACATAGTTTATTTAACTTGGAAGTGTTGCATTATTCACCATATTAAATAATTTCTCCCTCAAATATTCATATTACATACTATGGTGAAAACAAGTATTGGATCCTCCTCTATACGAATTTCTCTAGTTCCAATATTTCCTCTACACATTTTTAGTTCCACCATATTTCTATGACTAGAAAATTCATATTGTTTCATAGAACATTATATCTATGGTCTACGAACATCAACAGTTTCTCCTCATAATAGATATCATGTTAACATTATACCTCTTTTAAAATTTTTACATGTTTCCGATCATATATATACATCCTCAAGATGGATACATGGAATGTGTATTGTACAAGAGAAATTGTTTGTGGAATTGAAAAATGATATGTAATGACTCTGATGTGACCATGAATATCACAGGGTCCCATGTACCTAGGACTTATCTTACGCTTCTTCAAAAAATTTCATTACTCTCTTTCATATAGATATACAAATAAATAATTTATGTAAGAACATAATATTCAGGTATTTTCAATGATTTTCATCATATCTCTTTTATCAAATCTTTATATCCAACATGTGATTCTAAATTTTAATGAAATTTTATACTATTTATTCCACAATTTCAAATCTAAATAGGTTCTGTTCGACAACATTAACCCAAAGTTCATTTTTTATATTTCACTACCATAATGGGATTCATAATGGTCCATTTTGGATTTTTGAAGGAATGATATAATTATATAATCATTCTATTAAAGTAATATTTTAATCCCATCCTGCATTTATTTCCATTGAATATGATATCAACATTTCTCCTAGTGTTTAGATATTTGATTCATATAATACATAAGTTTTATTGATATATGTTGTAATAATGGTCAATAATGTATTAAGATAATATTTGAGAATCTTCATGAACATATAGGAAAATCAGAAATCAATTCTAGAAACAATCAATAGTCAGGTTCGATGAAGCTACACTGCTTATTTTTTTATATCCTAGAGATTTGATCAAATGAAATGTAATATTTAATTATAATTATTTGAAATGTTATTAAAATGAGAACCACCAAAACCCATATATAAATATATCCTCTTGATTCAATTGAATATCCTATGAAAAATCAATGGTGGTGTTTTTTTCATTTCCATGTTTTTACATGTAATGGATGTATCATTCCATTAGACACATTGATTTAATAATTTAATTTATTATATACCATTTAATATGATTTATATTTCACAATTTCATTCCTTATATTTTCCGTCCAAATGTAATCTTAGATATGTCTGTTCAAATTTGTGATCCATAGTTTTATCAAGAATATTGATCTAAGTGAATAATTCATCAACACATTATTTATATATATATTAAATGTGACAAATTTTCATTACCTTAATCATACAACTACTTATTCATTAAAATTTATCTCTAAGGATTTCCCTTTTCATCGAGATTCCACTTTCATATGAATGTCCACATCATTTTTTTATAACCATTCATCTTCCCCAAAAGGGATTAATGAGTAGTCAATGGAGAATGTAATGATGGTGTTCTATCCTTTATTATTCCAATTTCCATCCATTTTAATTCTATAAATAAGGGATATTTTTCAATTCTTGTCATTGATATACACTACATATCCTTTATATATGTATATAATCATCTATTTTGATTACTTTCCATAAAATGGTAATATATTTACATATTATAGTCCATGATCAAGTATTACCATATTCCCTGGGAAATATTAATAAACTTCTATGAGAAATAATATTTTAGGTTCATATGGTCCAAATATATTTTACACGTCTCCCCATAGAGATAATTCTGTTATATTTTCAATTCAAATATCAATTTTACAAAATCTAGATCCTTTGAAAGATAGTTTTTCCCATGAAAATTAATCATTATAAAGGATAAAAATATAAAATTTACATCATTTAATTTGTATCATCCCAAACCAATATTTTTAGAATTAGTTTTTACCATTTATAGTTCCCCACTTGAGGGTAGCATGAAGAACTGTGTAGTGACAATACACTTCATTATTTTCAAAAATCAATCTCCACATTTACTAGTTTCGAATAACATAACTCCATTTTGATTTGGCATGGTTAATGGGTATCAAAATCACTATAGTTTTCTCACAAATTATTGGAATTATGAATATAGTCTAAGGAAACAATGAATCTTTGATATAGATGGTGGTATAGGAAAATATTCAATTTCCCTTATTCTATTATGTTCTTAAGATAACATATTATATTTATAATATTGGACAACAATTTTAATTCCTTCTATAATAAGAGAAATTTATTTTACTTTTCATATAACATCCCATTTCAATAAAATGATGACACTATATTCAAATTAATCTCTTTCCCCTCCTGACTATTGACTTATATTAGAATATTATCTATAAGTAATAAAATAAAATTTTCAAGGTTATATATATAAGGTTTTTTTACTAGTTAAACAATTATTGTTGTAATAGTAGTTCTTATAAAGGTCCTCAATAAGAACTCATAATTTCAAAACAATTTTTCAATTATAGTCTTTGGTATATATTCCTTGTTTACTATTAATTGGTGATATCCAAACTAAAGGTCCACCATATAGATGTTCTAGCCACAACATTTTTTATCAAACACATCCTCAATATGTGTAAAGTGATTTTCATTATAATTTTTTTGTGTTATCAAATATGATTTTAGGGGAACATTGAACAATCTATATTATTGACTAAGAGGATCATCACACCAATTTATGACATAGTCAAGCTTATAATACCCATTTTCAAAATTGATTGCATCTTATTTCTCAATTCAAACATCTCAGTTGTGGATATTTTTTATTGAGTCATAAATATGGGAAGAGATCCATGTACAAGTATTATTGAGAACTAAACCGCTCATTTGGTATGAATACAAGGAAACTCATCAGGGAATATATTAGTATACTCCCCCACAAAGGGAATGCCTTAAAGCATGATTCTCCCCTTTTATCAATCATTTAAACAAGATGTTATTTATTATAATAAAATAATATTCACCATGGAAATGATAATTTCAATTGTGATTCAATCTCCTCAATACACATTCAAATAATTAGTTCAAGACTTTGGATGTGAAGAGTGATACCCGGCTCTTAATAGTTGAAGTAGACTTTATATAAGGACACGCAATATATATGGACCCGACCTTATTACATTAAATATTCTTGAACATTTTCAATAAATCAATTCCTTTTACGTTGAGTATATTTATCACGACTCGTCCCCCGGTGCCCGCATCATGACTACCCCAAGCCCGCCTTCCATAGGCCAGGGGCTAGCGACTAGCACAAAAGGCATAATTTCCAAAAACCAGGAAGGCGTTGGCTTTATAAAGAGTAAACACACACAACCAGAGTAAAAGCAGAAGAAAACACTAAGTAAAAACTTAATAACAAGTGTACTGAAAGTAAAGGGGGCCAGAATACAAGCCCAACGGTAAAGTACAAATACAACTGATAGAAAATACAACTAAAAACGGTCAAACAGCTGAAAGGTGGAAGCAGCTTCTTGTTCATCCTATGGGGTTCTTACCTGATGGGTAGGTACATATGGCCACCTCAGCACTCCATGTCCAACAGACTCCACCATGTACCGATACGTCATAAGGGCCTCTTCTGGGGTACCATCCTGTCCTGGCGCTCTTGGCCTCCTTTAGTGTTTTCTGTTGTCTGCAACCAACACAACGAGTTGCAGGAATAGCCCGTGCAAGGGTGAGTATAACGATACTCAGTATGGGGCTAGAGACCCTCAAGGTCTCACTAAATCCAACAAGGATAAAACACAAAGTATGATTTCAATGGATAACCACTACTTAGGTATATTCTCATACATATACCTAAGTTATCAAGTAACCCATCTCAATCATGAGGAAAACACAAAGGTTATTAACTTAGCTCAAACCAGGATTTTCACTATCAAAACCATGACTGCTGGAGAACTCATCCACTATCATGTATAGTGGCCCTGTCACGACTCTATGGCGCTACTCACTAACCATAGACTGCTGAGGTACTCCTCCTATCGAGTACTGTGGGTCTGCTGCCAAACCGGTCGCTCCGTCTGCTGTGGGTATGCTGCCAAACCGGGCGCTGGCCCGAATATCCATCAGTGGTACTTCCACTGCCGAGTACCAAATGTTTGCTATCAAACAAGGCGCTCTGTCTGTTGTGGGTCTGCTACCAAACCGGGCGCTCCGTCCACTGGGCTAGTTGAATCACTCAGAGTGGAATCGGTCAAGCAGTCGCCAGGTCTACAGCTACTAGCTCTTTGCACCCTATCTGCTCGTCTTTGCGAGGATCTGCTCCACAAGCAACTGTTCGATACACCACGTGTCAAAATGTCTCACGTGGAAGTTACTCAAAGGACCGCCCTGTCATAGGGGTCTCAACGCAACAGACTGTCCGTCAATAAGACTCCCGGTCTATGAGTTATTGGAATTTTAGTCTCAGGGGCCCGGCTGGATTTGTGTATGAACCAACGTGACCATTACTTAACTATACCCCGAACTCTTATGGGGTATACTTAAAGAGACAGATATGATCCATGATTACTGGTGCCACTAACGGTTCATCAAACAGACGTCTCATGCCAAATATATGGCCTAAGATGGTAATGGGTCAGTAATGGGCCCGAGTTCGGACTGAATTGGTCCAACCCTATCTGGGCTGACCATGTTTGGGTCAACTCGATCAGACTTGCTGGGTATGACCTGGCCCATTGGGAGGGTCAACCCACTATGTATTGACCCGGTCCGCTGGCCCTAGCCTAGTGGACCGTGAGGGCTGTTCAGCCCGGTAGTCACCACATAGGCGGCTCGGTGATTCGGCCTGGGTGAACGGGCTGGTTAGGCCAGTGACATAGCGGGGAACTCCGCATGTCGGCTTCGGTGGCTGGTGGCTGGGAAGCCAACAGGAAGGGTGCCAGGGCGTCGGGCAGCGTGCTTGGGCACAGGCAGCGCGCCAGGGCGCTGGGGCTCTGGGTATGCCGCGACAAGGGGTCCGCTGGTTGCATGCAGGCCACCGGCTGGGCCGGGCAGCACGACGGGGGGAGCACTGGGGGTGCTGGTCAGTGTAGCATGGGGGCTGTGCGGTTCGGGCAGGCCACCAGGCAGTACGGAAGGGGCACCGGGGGTGTCGGTCAGCGCGACAGGGGGCCTCAGGGTTCAGGCAGGCCGCCTGGGCCGCGGGTAGGGAGTCGGCGGGGCACAAGCAATGAGTAAGGTGTGGGCTAGGGCGTGGGTAGTGCGCCCGAGTGCCAAAGGGGCAGCGATGACTTTTCTCACCGTCTTTTTTTTGTCTCCTCTTTTACATGATGTGTTGCTGCATAGAATAACATCACAAAGAATAACTGACAGAGGGTGTCTGGTCATGTGAGGTTGGCCCGAACCCTCCACATTTAAGAGGCTATCAATTGCCTCAACAAGTAGAAGATGTTCATTAAAAATGTTTGCATCAATCCTTTTATATCCTTTGAAGAAGGTAATAAGAGGAGTACAATATCAACACGAAAATTAAACCCCCTACACTGGATGAAGATTGTTTGTTGACGAAGTCACAGTAAAGGTAGCATTGCTTTGTTGAAGTTGGGAAGCGTTCGAGATAGGAGACCGTGGAAGAAGCGTTGTTGGAGTTCTTTACAATCGTCTCCTTCTCCTTAGGTTTGATCAAAGATCGAGAAGGGTGTTCGTCGTTCTTCGTTGGCGACAGGCATTCTTTGCATTCTTCGTTGAGAGGATGAAGTCCCCTCCATTCTTCCGAAGGCTCTTCCTCTCCTTAATTCTCCCAAAAAGGAATATGCCAACCTCCCCACCAAAATAATAAATCACATATTATAATAGTGGCATAACTAATTCAAAATAATTCGAAAAGCACCCAATTAATTAATTGCATTGTTTAATTAATTAATTATATGAGACTTGGCACATTAATGTATTGGGGTAAGGTAGAGAGTTTAACCCACATAAATGGGGGGTTAGAAGTGTTAAGAAACTCATGTGGGCCTGAATAATAAATCCTACCAAGGGAGGTTATGTGCTGGTGGTCCCCATCCCCATAACCTCTCAAGGGATGTTATGGTGTGGTGGCCCTCACCCCCAACCACCACTTGGAGATTTTAACCACCACAATAAAAATAAATCCTACACCATATTTTTAACCAACTAAACTATAAATACCCTGAACACTAACTTCCAAACTCTTTAGAACAAAACTGCGGTGAAGTTCCTAACAAGAAATTACCGATGCTGCGAGTTCAACGGTGCCCTCGGAATTCAGTTTTGAGAACCGGTTCAAAATTTATAAACTGCCACTCGCATGTTTACTGAACGTACCTGAAAAAAAGTACAAAAAATTATTATCAGTCACCGTCGACCCACTGCAGTCGAGGTTAGGATCTTCCTAAGTGAAATATGCCCCAAAAATTCCAATGGTACCCTCATATTTCCAATCCGAGTTACAATTTAAAATTTATGAATTTTACAATAAAAAATTGTCACTTAATTATTTTATTTGCGGTCAAACACTAACTTTCTCTAGTGGCCCTCACGGACCCACATTTGTATCTTCTTAAAGAAAGAATACCCTCACCAGTTCAGCGGTGGACTCAGTTTTTTAATATGAGTTACCCTTTGTGAGTTATAAGTATTTGGAAAATAATATAATTTATTTAATTATTTTATTTAGGAATATTTCAATTTGGGGTTTTCTCACGGGATAACCGTGCCGAATAAACCTATGTTATGCCTAAGGTAAACCCGCCATCCCGAGTGCAATGGTGCCCTCTAATTTCTGATCTGAGTAACCTTTTAAGATTTATTCCGATTTTCTAGGAAAAATGCTTACACATGTTAATTTAAGCTTAACAAAACTTTAGATATTGACTCTGTGTACACCGGGCCTCGAAAGCACGCATCGTCAAAATTCACAGACTCGTAAAGTTCCCATGTATTTAAGAAAACAAATTCTATATAATTTCCGAGTTATTACATTCTCCCCACCTCAGGGATTTACGTCCCCTTAAGCTATAACTCAAACTAAGGGCACAAATGGGTGTACTGAGCATGCATCCGAGCCTCCTGCTCCCATGTGCTCTCCTCAGGGTTTCCATGCTGCCAGCGAACGCACAGAAGAGGTATCGACCATCCATGTTGGACCTGCACTTGTCAATCCTCAATCTCAACTAGAACCTCTGTGAAATTCACCCCGTCATTGATGTACAACTCCCTATGGTTGCTGATGTTTGAAGGGTCCTGTACATATCTCCGCAGCAGAGATACGTGGAATACATCGTGCACACAGCACCACTGAGGTGGAAGAGATAAGTGGCAATCCACCTCCCCTGCTCTATAGGGGACCTGAAAAGGTCCAATAAATCTCCGAGATAACTTACCTACTAGCCAAAACTTTGTAGACCTCATCGAGGTGAGACTCGTAGAAAGACATGGTCGCTATCCTTGAACTCCAGAGGTCTCTGTATCCTGTCAGCATAGGACTTCTTCCTCCTCTGTATAGTCTTCATCCACTCATGGATGACCTGCACCTTCTCTGTGGTAGCTCATTCCATCTCTGGTTAGTAAGAAGTGGGTCGCCTTGGTGAGTCGGTCAACGATCACCCAAATAGAGTCATGTCCCTCTAGACGTAAGCGGAAGACCCATCACGAAGTCCATTGATATCTTATCCCACTTCCACTCTAGGACCTCTAAGAGTTTTACCAAGCCTGTAGGTTCTTGGTGCTCCACCATCACTTGCTAACAAGTGAGGCATCGTGATAAAAACACTAGAGATGTCTGGAAAGAACATCTTATAGTAACCACCCAAGGTAGACATCCCTCCCCCTTTGCGGGGTAATCCTAGAAACATATTTTGAAAAGAGGTCCCCATGTTCTGTCAATCTTGTTTGGAAGTGAAAAATCAAAACTCCTGCTACCACGAGGGTAAGGCTGGCCGACTCAAGAGTGATCGGCTGCACCCTCCTATGCATGAGCTTAAACCGTGCTTCTTGGGTTTCCTTTTTCTCCAACTAAGGAATGCTTCTTCCTAAAATTGTATTTACACCACAATCTTTTTGCCTAATATAGTCAATCTGTGTATGAACTTTGGTCGCCCGATCCAAACCCAAACTAACGTTGTATGGCCTCGATGCTGCCACCGAGAGGTTCCAACCGAAACTCTCGCCTCAAGGGTCAGATCACACCGTTGGTGTAAGTGTGATTATCGACTCTCCTCCCAAATTTATCTCCAGATGTGACGGTCATGTCAACTATTTAACTAGGAACTCTAGTTCTAGGACAAGATTCGTTGATGGAAGGAATGATTGGTACCTTTGTCTATTGATATGGTAGCTAGTAATAGACACATACCATAACTTGACTCATCCCTAAAGACATTCAGTCACACCCCTTGACCACATGAAGCTACTCTCTTCCCCTTCCCACCATCTCCCTGAGTAAGGAGGGGACTATAAAGGCGGGTGGTTGTAACATGTCGAAATGTACACCCACTCATGCTACTCTCCAAGCTCTGCTTCCACGTCTGCTGTGGTACAGATTCCACTATCCCTATCATATCTTTTTCTCGAAACATCTTTCATGACAAAGCCTGTGATATTGGCACTTGTTTCATACTTTCTCACTACTAACATTCATTGACTTTATCCGCTCATCCAAAGAACATCCAGCCACAAAGGTTCTCTCCAGCATCCTAAAATAAGTAGGAATGCAAAGAGGAATAGTGATGGTTCTGATGTCCTTAAACACACCTTGCTCATAGGTCCGAGCTCTAAAGCACTGATCGTATCGTATTAATTGAGTATGAGGAATGGTTGGTACGCCTTGGTGAATACTCAGCTACCGACATGTCGTCCTACCAAATTTGTAAATGCTCTAGAGAACTCTCAGCCACCTCCTCAAACCAGTCCTCAGCCGCTTGTGAGTCAGGCTCGCCTCGAAACCTGGGGGGTATATGATGTTGAAACACATGTAAGGCACTAAGCCTACAATTTTCCTCTACTGGTATTGTCGGTCATAACTACTGATAAATGGGTATTGATATAGCTGACACACAACCTGAAGGTACTATCCGAGGCATCGGTCTACATACTGAAGCCTCATAACTATGTGGACCATCCTCATGGTCACTCACTGAAAAAGAATAGTATCCAAGATCACTATTTTCTCTACTAGTGTCTCATCTAGGAAGAAAACTCTATCAATCGCCTCCATCCAGTCTTCCAAGGCCTGGGAGTCTTTATCTCCTCGAAACCTTGAAGGACTCTGCCGCTGGGACTCATGCAATGCGCTCAATCAGCATGCACCGTCTACCAGTGCGGTTGGTGGTATCTGCTACATAACGGGTGGTGGTGATTCTGGTACACCACCCGATGGTACCAACATAGTAAGAGGGCCCTGCACTGGAGCCTCGTCGCTCGGTGGGCCATCATCGAGTACTCTATCAGAATTCTAACAGGCTGTCTGCATGGAGGCATCCTGAACAGATGTGACACGGTCAAAAGACTATACCTGGTGAGTTTACCTAATTTGAGCTATCTTAAAGAAAACTTTTGAAAACACATATGTAATTGGTGTTTTTGTGCACTGATTCGGAAATCAGTAGTCAGGGTCTCCGTGTATGCATACGCCTGCTGCCGCACAAACACTGGACTCCCTGAATTGAAAACCACACTCATACCCTTAACATTATTTCATCATAGAATATAAATATCATAGTTATAAGGCATATGGTAGAACCAAATCCTATGATACTAATTTTTCACGACCCATCCTCCAGGCTCGCATCGTGACTACCCCAAGCCCGCCTTCCATAGGCCAGGGGATGGTGATTATCACCAAAGGCATAATTCCCTAATATTGGGAAGGAGTTTCCTTTATAAATTGTAAAAACACAAAACTAGAGTACAAGTGGAAGAAAACACTAAGTAAATACTGAATAAAAATTTTACTGAACGTAAAGGGGGGCTAGAATACAAGACCAACTGTAATGTACAAATACAACTGAAAGCAAATCAACTAAAAAGGGACAAACAATTTAAAGTTGAAAGCATCTTCTAGTTCATCCTCCAGTGTTCCTACCTGAAGGGTAGGTAGATATGGCCTCCATAGCACTCCACGTCTGTTAGACTCCACCGTGTACCGATACTTCATAAGGTCCTCCCCCAGGTACTGTCCAGTCCTGGTGCTCTCGGCCTTCGTCAGTGTTGTCTGTCATCTGCAACCAACACAACGAGGTGCGGGCATAGCCTGGGAAAGGGTGAGTACAACGATTCTCTGTAGGGACCCAGATACCCTCAAGGTATCACAAAATCCTACAAGGATAAACCACAATGTATTATTTCAATGGATAACCATTACATCGGTATATACCCATGCATATACCTATGTTATCTAGTAACCTATAACAATCATGAGGAAAACACAAAGGCCATTGACTCAGCTCAAACAAGGATTTATACTATCGAAACGACCACTACTGGAGAACTCCTCCTCTATCGATTACAATGTTCCTATCATGACTCTGAGGCGCTACTCACTAACCTTAGACTACTGACGTACTCCTCCTGTCGAGTACCGCAGGTCT
Organism: Viscum album; assembly: GCA_963277665.1. Lineage (NCBI taxonomy): Eukaryota > Viridiplantae > Streptophyta > Magnoliopsida > Santalales > Viscaceae > Viscum > Viscum album. The sequence continues at coordinate 1,067,771 of CAUJRU010000210.1, forward strand.
ACTGCAAAACCAGGCGCTCCGTCCACTGTGGGTCTGCCGCCAAACCGGGCACTCCCCCTAATAGTCCTCAGAGGCACTCCTCCTATCGAGTACCATAGGTTTGCTGCCAAACCAGGCGCTCCGTCCTCCATGGTTCTACCACCAAACAGGGTGCTCTATCTACTGGAATAGTTGAATCACACTAAGTCGAATCGATCATGCAGTCGTCAGGTCTATAGCTACTAGGTCTCCACACTCCGTCTTCTCGAGTTCAGGAGGATCTTTTCCCCGAGCTACTGGTCGATACTCCAAGTGTCACAAAGCCTCACTTGGAAGTATCTCAAAGGACTACCGCGTCATAGGGGTCTCAACGTAATAGACGGTGCATCAATCGGACTCCCGGTCTGTGAGTTATTAGCATTTTAGTCCCGGGGGCCCGACTAGATTTGTGTACGCACCAACCTGACCGTGACTCAACTATACCCCGAACTCTCATGGGGTATACTCAAAGGAGTAGATATGCTCCAAGATTATCGGTGTCGCTAATGGTTCTTCAAATGAACATCTGGTGAAAAGGATATGGCCCATGAAGGTAATGGGTCGGTTATGGGCCCGGGATCGATCCGACCGAGTCTAACAGTCCCAGCCCAACCCTGTCTGGGATGACCCAATCTGGGTCGACCCGGTCAGAGTCGGTTGGTCTGACCCGACCCATTAGACGTGTCATACCACTAGGTTTTGACCCAGTCTGCATGGCCCAACCCAGCGGACCGTGAGGGCGGTTCAGCCCGATAGTCGCCATGTAGGCAGCTCGGTGATTTGGCTTGACTGACCGGGCCGGTTCAGCTAGTGACACAACGGGGAATGATGTGGGTTGGCTTGGGTGGATAGTGTCTAGGAAGCCAACATGAAGGGTGTCGGGGCACCGGGATGTGCGCCGTGAAATGAGCATTGGCACAGGCAGCACACCGGGGCACTGGGTCGCTCTGTAGGTCGCAGGATGCGGGCAGGCCACCGACTGGGCTGAGCGTCGTGCCGGGGTGTGGGGGGCACTGGTCATCACGATAGGGGGGGAACGAGGTTCGGGCATGCCACCACGCAGCACGGAAGGGGACACCGGGGGTGCCCATCAGCGCGGCAGTGGGCCGCGGGGTTCAGGCAGGCTGCCGGGGCAGCAAGTAGGGCACCGGTGGGGTGCGGGCAGCACGCTAGGCTCGGGCGAGGGAGAGGGTAGTGTGTCGGGGTGCAGCGGGGGCGGCGAGGCCTCTGCTTTCCATATCTACTTTTCCATGCTATGTTTCCGCTTCGAAGAACATCACAATGGATAACCAACGGAGGGTGTCAGGCCGTGTAAGGTTGGCCCGAACCCTCCGTGTTTAGGAGGATATCAATTGGTTCAACAAGTAAATGATGTTCATTAAAAAATTCTGCATCAATCCCTTTATATCCTATGAAGAAGGTAAGAAAATTAGTACCATATCGACACAAAAATTAAACCTCCTACCTTACTTGACAATTGTTTGTTGATGAAGTCACGGTAAAGGTGGCACTGTTTCGTTGATGTCAGGAAGCGGTCGGGATAGGAGACCAAGGAAGAAGCATCGTTGGCATTCTTTGTGGTCAGCTCCTTTTCCCTAGGTTCTATCGAAGATCGAGAAGGGTTTTTGTCATTCTTCGATGGAAATATGCATTCTTTGCATTCTTCGTTGAGAGGATGATGTCCCTTCAATTCATCCAAAGGATCTTCCTCTCCTTAATTCTCCCAACATGGATTACGCCAACCTCCCCACCATAATAATAAGTTACATATTATAGTGGTGTCGTAACAAATTCATATTAATTTGAAAAGGATCCAATTAATTAATTGCATGGTTTAATTAATTAATTGTGAGAGAGTTGGAACATTACAGTATTGGGGGTTGGTACATAAATGGGGGGTTAGAAGTGTTAAGAAAATCATGTGGGCCCAAATAAAAAATCCTACCATTGGAGGTTATGTGCGGGTGGGACCCACCACCATAACCTCTCATGAGAGTTTAGGGTGTGGTGGACCCCACACCCAACCTCTACTAGGAGGTTTTAACCACCAAAATAAAAATAAAGTCTACAATTTTTTATCCAACTAAATTTTAAAAACCCTGAACACTAACTTCTAAAATCGTCAAAACCCAACTTCAGTGAAGGTCTCACTAAGCAATTATTGACACTGCGAGTTCAATGGTGCCCTCAGAATGTGGTTCCGAGCACCAGTTCATAAGTTATAAAATGATGCTCGCACGTTTACAGAATGTACCCGAAAAAAAGTTGGGAAAATTATTATCAGTCACCCTCGACCCACTACAGCGAGGTTAGGCTTTTCCAAGATGAAACATGCCCCAAAGAACCCAACGGTACCCTCGTATTTCCTATCTGATTCACTGTTTAAATGTTATGAATTTTAAAATAAAATAATTTTTCACTTAATTATTTTAATTGCGGTCAAAAACTAACTTTCTCTAGTGGCGCTTGCCGACACAAGTTAGTATATTCTTAAAGAAATAATTCCCTCATGAGTTCAGCGGTGGAATTAGATTTTTAATCCAAGTTACCATTTGTGAGTTATAAGAATTTGAAAAATAAAATAATTTATTTAATTATTTTATTTACGATTATGACTATTTTTTGGTTTTCTCACAGGACACCCACACTGACTAAACATAAGTCACGCCTAGGGTAAACCCGCCATCCTGAGCGCAAGGGAGACCTCATATTTCTGATCCGATTATCCTTTTAAGTGTTATTCCACTTTTTTAGGAAAACTGCTTACACGCGTTAATTTAAGCTTAAAAAACATCAGAAATTGATTTCGGGCACACTGGGCCTCGGAATCACGCGCCGTAAAAATTTTCAGACTCGTACAATATCCACGTATTTAAGAAAAAAAATATATTGAATTTATGGGTCTTTAAAATGTTTTCAGGTTTATATATTTAGAGAAATGGGATAATACAGTTATAAAATTACACATTATTATTGAGTGGATACCATAGAAAAAGTATTCATTCCATCCAAAATTTAAAAATTTACAAATGAAAAATGTTTATTTAGAGATATTAAAAAATTAAACATTCATTCCTTCACTTTCTTAAACTTTCCTACTACATGTGAAAATCATTTATAAGGTTGGGATGAGCACAAAAATCTCATTAAGGGATATACAAAAAACACATTAGTCCAAGAATACTAGTAACATATGAAATCAAATTGAATGACAAGATTTTCAGCCATGTATACATACATTGTAAAATATGAGATTTCAAAAATATTACCACAAACATAAGAACATAAATATAACCATAATGGTACATGGGAGAATTACATATATAATATTGTAACCCTCACAGCTACCTTAAAATTTTTGTAACCATCGCAGTTACACATGGAGTATCCATACATCCATCCTTCCAACAGACAAATACCCAATGCATTGGAGGGAGGAATAGGAATAAGAATTCATCATAAATAATTTCCAAGAAATAGAACAAAATAATACACCATCAATAATAGCATAAAAACATAATTTTTGAACTTTTAAATACCGAATTTTAAAAGTGGATTATAAAAAGAAAGTACATAATTAATACCATATAATTGATGTGAAAATTAATAGAGTGGATGGAATATGTATATACACTATAATTATGAATAATTAAACATAATATATTAAATATCCATCACACAATCAATTTTAATACCACATAAACAACGAAGTAGAAGGATAACCCGACAAATGGAAACCAGGTTAAGAATTTCTCTTACCTCAAGATTCTCTTAAAGAAAACTTGTTTAAACATCCTGTATAATTGTTAAAATAGTGTTATATGTATTTTATAGAAAAATTTTCATGTTCATAACATCTTATATGATCATTTCATAACATCATTTCACCCTTTAATTGTTAGTATTTTTCTCCTTTCACTGTTTTTTGGTGAGTTCTTAACACGATTTCCATGATAGTTCATGATGGATAATCTTATCGATTGGAAGTGAAACTCTAGAAATTGAATAGAGTATTATTTAAATAATTCAAGTTCCATAAATTATACCATTTATCATTTTGAATTATTATATGAGTATGACTCATAAGTTAAATCATTAATGATTTTCATTTAGATCATTTTAGTGTTTCTTTGATAATAACGACCTCATTTCATTTTATAAATTAAAACCATGTGTACAAAAATATTCTAGAACCATGGATGAGACATTATAACCTGGATCAACCATAAAAATGGTTTCATTACCATAAATGAAGGATTTAAAGAAAAATTAAATCACATGGTCCACGATGTCGGTAATTCGACACATCATGCAAAATGTTTTTAATTTCATGAATAAGTGGTAGAGGAGAAAAAGAATGATGATAAATATTACATGAAAATGAGAACATCAAGAATAAAGAATATTATAGATAATTAATTACTCTAGGTTAATATTAGGTGAGGAATGATGAATAAAAGAAAAAAATCTTGAAATAAAAGAAAACATGATAAATTTCTCATGATGATTGGGCAGCCTAACGATGTCTCTTAAAATTTCATAAAAATAGTTTGATTAGATAAAGTGGATATCATGTAAATCTTATTTAAAATGGATAGTAAAGGGGGATATTGAATAAAATATCCTATAATAATAAAATGTTGAAGGAAGATAATAACATAAAATGAAAGAAAAGAATGAAAATAAAAGAAGATGTTTACATCTTGATCTCTTCTCTTTGAGATCCTTTTTAAGGGCTTGGGTTTTGATTTTTTGGTGAGACCATAAGCTCTAAGACGTGGGTAAGATCCTTGGGAGGTTTTTTTGGGGGAACATAGGCATTTATCAAAGCTTTATAGGTGTGGGTATAATAGGGGAGTGAGGGCGGTAGTTATAGTGGCAGAGAGGGGGTATTTTTAATTAATTTAATCATTTTAATATTTTTTTTGCCCATGATTTTGAATAGTATTAGTTCATGGGACCTAAAATATTAATAATGGCATTTAAGTTCGAATCAAGTTGCCTTAAACCACTTATGTTTTCATAAATAGTGTATTTTAATGATAATTTGAATATACAGTATTTTATCATCTTTCACTATTCATCAGAAATTCAAGAACTTCAAAAAAATCCAAAAACGTATCTGTAAACATTTTTCCACGTGTAAAAATAAAGAATGAAGTCCATTTTTTGAGAATAATTTATGAAATATTATTCATTAAAATTTTAAATAAAAGCTTAATTTATTGAAAAATTAACAATTCTAATTCTATAACTTCTTCTATATCACAATATATAATTAACAAAGATGTTATTATCATAAAACCTAAAAAAATAAAATAATGATAAAATTCGATATTCATTTGGGTCATATTAATATTTAAATCACTATTCATAATGGTATGTTACTATTCACAAAATAAAGTATGTTGGTTTCATCAGTCTCCAAATAACTTACTGAACACAATTGTAGATGACAGTTTGTTAAAATTCAAAACATAGAAGTGGAAAATTTATGTTTAAAGGATAGTTATAAATAACTACATAAAACAATGTTCCATGAATTTCTATTTATTTATAGAAAAGCATGGGGTGTTACATTATCCCCAACTTTTGGAAATTGTGCCCTCACAATTTTATTTACTTATTAAACATCTAAGGGCCCTTTTCCCTCATAGCATTTTCAGACTCCCTTGTTTCTTCTTCAATCATGTGGTTTCTCCACAAAACCTTTACCTTGTAGATTTCCTTATTCATTAATACATGTTCTCTTCCATCAAGAATCTAAACTGGTTTCTCTTCATTAAAAAATATTTATTCCAGATGAACTGTTTTTGGGCTCAAGACATGTGATGAATCTCACACATAATTTCTCAAGATCAAAACATGAAAAACATTGTGTTCCTAAGACAAACATGGAGGAAAAGCTACTCAGTATGAAACTAGTCAATAATTCTCATGGATTTCAAGTGGACAAATGAATCACAAACATAGCTTTCCATTCTTACCAAAATGCCACACACTTTTCCAAGGAGATATTTTAATGGAAAACATACTCACCTACCTCGAAAGAGAAGTCTTTCCATTGGTTATCTGCATAACTTTTATACCTGCTTTGAGTTTTCCTCATGTGCTTCTGGATCATCTTCACATTCTCAACCTCTTCTTCTACTAATATTGGCATAGTCAACATTCTTACACCAACTTCATCCCAAAACACTGGAGTCTGACACCACTTCCCATACAAAGAATCAAACGGTGCCATTTGTATACTGGAATAAAATTTTTTATTATAAGTAAACTCAACTAAAGAAATATTTTGATCCCCACATCCTTAATAGTCCATTGAATAAGCTCCAAGAATATCCTCCAAAGGCTGAATTTTCCGTTATGATTTCCCATCGAATTGAGGGTGAAAAGCTGTACTGAAATATAATTTTATTCCCAATGACTCTTGAAGTCCATTCCAATGGTTAAAAGTAAACTTGGGATCTCATTCATATACAATGGAAAGATGAATTCCATGTTACCTAACAATATTCTCAATCTACAATCGAGAAATTTGATCCAAAGACATTTTATCTAGAATATAAATAAAATGTCCATATTTTGTTAGCCGATCAACAATAACCCAAATCGAATTGTTACCTTGAGAATTTTTTGTTAGTCCCACCACAATGTCCATGGATACATTCTCCCATTTCCACTTTGCAACATTAAATGGCTGAAGCATCCCTTTCTAGAACTGCTGCTTTGCTTTAACCTCTTGACTTGTTAAGCATTTTACAATAAAATAAGCAATGTATCTATTCATTCCATCCCACCAATAATACTCCAAATGGTCTCTATACATCTTAGTACTACAAATATGAAATTAAAATGGAGAACAATGAGTTTCACACAACAAATGTTTCTTCATCTGAGATTCTCAAGGAACACACTACCTTTTTCCCTATATTAATACACAATCATTATCAAGGATAAATTCTACCAACATACCAATTTTAACCATTTCTACCTTTTCCTGTAGATCAAGGTCGTCCTTATGCACTCACAAAATTCTATCTGATAACGACAACAACACTGAAACCTAAAACAAAACATAGTTATTTCCTACACCAACAACCTCTAAGCCAAAATTCATCAAGTCATTAATCATGGGATCATGTTCCACACATAACATGGTTAATTATGGTTGATGTTTCTGAGTCAACGTATCCTCCACATTCTTTGATTTTCCCAGATGGTAACTGATTGTGAAATCATAATACTTTATCAGTTTAAGCCATCTTCTCTGCCTCATGTTTAATTCCATCTAAGTGAATATATACCTCTGAATTATGTGGTCAGTATATATTTGACATTTTGTTATGTATAAACGATGCTTTAAAACATTCAAACAAAAAACCATAGCTGAAAATTACAAATCATGTGTTGGATAATTTAACTCATGAGGTTTTAGATGTCCTGTTGCATAAGCAATTACCTGATCATTCTGCATCAAAACATAAATAAGTCCCATTAAAGAAGCATCACTGTAAATGAAGAACTCACCATTTTGGAAAGGCAAGCCCAAAATTGGAGCATTCACCAATCTCTTCTTTAGTTTCTGAAAACAACCAACACATTATTATGTCCAAACAAATATAACCCATTTATATGTTAACTTAGTTATCGAGAAATATAACTGATCAATGTTCTTATCAAAAGGTCGGTAATAACATGATAATCCAAGAATACTACGAATCTCTATAACATTTGTTGGTTTTTTCCATTCTTAAACCACTTTTGTTTTGGAAGGATCAACAATTATTCCATCTTTATTTACAATGTTCCCATTAATAGAAAATATGTTGCAACCAAAAATCACACTTGTAGAATATTCCAAAAAATTTCTTTTCTTTTAATGTTTTTAAAACAACCCTTAGATGTTTTCCATGATTTGCATTATTTTTAGAAAATACCTGAATGTCATCAATAAACACAACCAAAAACATATCTAAGAACTCATGAAATACTCAATTCATATGATTAGTGAGTATATCAGGTGCATTATTTAATCCAAACAGCATAAAATATAATTCATAATTCCCATATCTAGTACGAAAGGATGTTTTCAGGATGTCATCTTCCTTCACCTTCCGCTGATTGTATCTGGATCTCAAGTCAATCTTGGAAATGTACTAACCTCCCTAGATCTGATCAAACAAGTTGTCGATATTGGGAAAAGGATACTTGTTTTTTATAGTGATGTTAGTCAATGATATGTAATTAATTAAAATTCTTAGGGAACCATAATTATTTTTATCAAACAAAATAAAAGGACCACATGTTGATGTTCTAGGACAAATGAAACATTGGTCATGAAAATCCAACAACTAATTTTTCAATTCAAGAAATTCTATTTGAGCCATACAGTATGTGGGTTTTGAAATTGCATTAGCATCAGGAAATATATAAAATGTGAATTTGACTTTTTTATCAGGTATGACACCAGGTAACTCATCAGGGAAAACGTCAATGTATTCATTTACCATTGGCACATCATTAATCCAATCAGTTCTGTTGTTTTCAACAATATGAGCAAGATATATTTCACTTCCATCTTTCAATAATTTCTCATCTTCCTAATTTGTTATCAATTTTATGGGTTTGTTATTATATACAAACTAATGATATTTCTAAAAAAGAACATCTTTAGATCTACAGTCAATCATAGCATGATGAGCAGAAATCCAATCAATTCCCAGAATCACATCAAACTCGACTAAGGGAAAAATAACAGGGTTTGCATGTAAATTTTTTCAATAGACCACAATAAGACAATTTTTATAATTTATTTTTTCTATAATATTTCCCCATAGTGTATTAACAACAAGTTATCGTTTTATTTATTTAGGTAATATTTTCAATTTACTCAAAAATTTCTCAGAGATGAAGGAATGTGTTGACCCTTTATCAATCAAAAGTATAGTAAAATCTGAGAAAACAAATAATGTTTGCGATACAACTTCATTGGATGGTCTGACGTCTGCTGACATGGTCGCAAAAGATATCACTACCCATTTTTTATTATGGTCTAGATTCATTGCATCATTTAGATCTCTTTTTGGGAAAGCATTTTCATAATAACCCATCCCACCACATATAAAACACTTTCTTGTTTTCTTATCAGTACTTGTTTTTTTGGATAATTTTAATTACAACTTCGGGTTATATGTCCAAACGTACCACATTTAAAGAACTTCCCAGTTTGGCTCATACATTCCCCAGGGTGCTTCTCGAAACACTTTTCACAATCTGAAACCATATTTTCATTCCATCAGATTTCTTTGGTTGATTATTACCCATTTCTTGTCATATGGAACTCTTCTTCTCCTTGTTTATAAAATGCATGTAATCATCGACAAACTCTATTTCTACCATCTCAACACATAAAACAAGTTTCTCATTAATTTTTAATTCCTGGGAGACGAATGACCTTCAGTACCTTGGCTTCAGTCCAGAGTAAAAGCGGTTGATTTTTTTATCAAGATCCAGAATAATATTTGGAGCATACCTTCCCAATCGAGTGAATTTCTCTTCATACACTGCCACTGAATCTTTCTCCTTCCATTTCAATTCATGGAATTGCTTCTCTATCCTATGTCATGCCACCATAGGAAAATATTTTTCAAGGAAAATCATTTAAAATTCATCCTACTCAACGGAATCAAAATCCTCCCTATCCCAGCTATTTTTTACCATTGACCACCACTAATCAGCTTCACCTTCAAAATGATAAATGGAAAAACATACCTTTTGATTGTCTAAACATCCCATAAAATCGAATATATTTTCAAGGACTTGGTCCATCCTGCAGCAGCTACTGGGTTAGATGATCCATTGATATAAGGGGGGGTTCTCTCCTAAAATTTTCCACTATATTCATGTTTATTTTTCGGTACCTCTTGCTATTCTCTTACATGGATGCCACCACCATTTATTTCCTACGTCAGTTGAGACTTTACTATCACAAAATTCTCAGTTCTATTCCCATCCATTTCATCCTATATATTCGGAAGGATGTCGTTCCGTCAGTGCCTTTACTCTTCAGCTTCCCTATTTCTTCTGCAGACAATCATTCTAAACAACATACCTTAGATGAAGCAACATGGTGATCTTTAAATTCTATTAAATTTCAAATTAATCATAGATTGAAAACCATTTATAGTATTCTATTATCATCACCTTAACCCCTAATGTTATCTAAAAAATCCTCTAATACCAATTGTAAGGACCCAACCTTATTACATTACATATTCTTGAACATAGTCAAGAAATAACTTCATTTTACATTGATGATCTTATTTTCATGACCAGCCTTCTCCAAAATGAGGGAAGGGTCAGAATATTTCCATGGCCCTCCTTCTTTAAGATGAAGGATAGATAATGAACCCCGAAACCCGCCTTCAATAGGTCCCAGAGTGGAGACCAACACCAAGGGCATGAAATCACACAATTAATGGAAGGAATTACCATTATTATTCTTTTAATAGGATCGGGAGATCAGATAGTGAATCCCACACCACCAAACTATAAGTGGAAGTAAAGACAAGAACAATTCCCAATGCATGTTAAAAAAGTAAAATCCACAATGTATAAGGAGACTACGTGGCAAAAAAAAATACCAAAAGATGGAACAAAAGTAACTGTGAGGATCTGTCACATGGTCTGAGCTAGTACAGTCCCACACAACCCCCAAAGTCCTCATTGAAACCTGAATGTAGTTTTTTATATATGTAGGGTGAGCATACAAGTATACTTAGTAGGGAAAATCAAAGACTCTCATGCACAAGTGGAGAGACATACTAATTCCCTGTGAGAAAAGATATAACCAAGCACCTAACAAGGAAACTAACCACCTAAGCCTCACCAAGGCAAACTCCCCAAATAACGCAAGTCAAGTAATATATAGTAATAGTACGTCGATTTTTGGGCACCCGTTCCACTTCCCACTATTTATTGAGGACATCCTATGCATTGAACCAATCCATCCATTCTCATCGCAGTCCCACTGCCATACCCCACCCACACACACCTGGGTGACAACCACACATCCCAACTGAAAAAATTTGGCCACAAACACTAAGTCGCCCACAGACACCTGGGCCACAACTGTCACATGAAACCACGTAACCATGCCTATAAACACCTAGTCCAGAACAACCACTACCAATCCTGAAGACACCTGGGCCTCATCCCGAAGATACTTGGGAAACCACCTTCCCTCACACACTTGGGCCATCCACCACACTACCCTGCCCAATGATTCTTGTTCTAATAATGGACTTTAGGCCATCACAGCCTGCCCGAAGATACTTGGGATATCCGGGAAAGGGAACATAGAAGAGCTAATAACTAGCCAATAATAGAAGTGTTGGAAAAAACACACCCCCCCTGTGAAATGGGGGTGTTCGGAACTAACTGCTCAACATGGGTGGGGAGCGAATAAGAAATAAAAAAACTACAAGTATCTATAAAGGTAACAAGCACTCACAATATCTAGGTTTTTCTTCATCCAGCCTAAAGAACGCTATCCTTACTATTCGTTCATAAGAGAAGAGAACAACACCCATACCCAAGACACAACTCACACCAAACCAAGTCCCCATGTCCCATCCTTGCTTTTATGTTGAGAAATAATATTTAAAATATGTTTCGATGCTACTTGTCAACTATCAGAATAATCACAAACCATGGGAGAAAGTTACAGCCAACATCAATTTATGCATTCACACTCGGTCCTATTTCAATGTCACAACAACAAAGGGATAAGTGAGATCTATCGAGTAATGGAACCAAAGAAAAACCCAAGACAACACCCCATTTCCCCCAATATCTAGAAGCCAATAGTTTCTCAACAACAGAGGATCCCACCCCAATTCGTGATACAAACAGAGGATCCCATCCTCACCCACATCCCTCCCAACAATCTAAGACCCCATCCTTGAAAACAATAAGGTCACCCATACTCAGCCCGTGGAGGAAACAACCAAACCACTACTACCAACACATGACAGACTCCACATGTATTTTCAGATTTAAAAGATTTAACACACTTTATGATTTTAATTCCACTGGGATTAAAATGGGGTCATCATAAAAAAGGAGTTGATCCTAGTGCTTCTAATTTATTTATCCGAATATACGTAATTAACCAATTTCCTTTACACAGAAAAAGGCTCACAACCAAAATAAAATCCATTTAAACATCACAAGGGGTAAGGGATTATTAGTGCATATAGAAAGACCACCAATTACCATGATTTTCAGTAGGCGTAAGCCCACACAATTCTGAAATAATTAATCATGAAAGAGGAGAAAAAAAAAGCATCATCATCGATCACACCACTCCCCTTCATTCTTTAGAATCCGTTTACTATCTATATTAAAGTTAGGTTAATCCAATTATACAGAAGTAGTAGCGTACCCACCCTGCAAGATACACAGAAAGGAGAGGTGAAGGTGAAACCCCTACATGATGGTCAAGGATCGACATTAAGTCCTTGCGTGGAAACAGTAAAACCGGAGTGGTAGGAACTCCTCAGAATGCGAAAGGAAAACCTCACAAAAGGGGTACGGCTCATCATAAGGAAGGGTACTCCGAGCAGGATGATTGGAAAAAGAAATTTAGGGTAAGAGTTTAGGTTATAAAGGATGATAAGGGCTGAGATAAATAACTCATGGACGGTTAAGATACATAGAGAAAGTCTCAAAACCGCGTAAGGAGTAGGATTGTGGGTTGGCCACGCGGCTGGGACACCCCACACATCATTAAAGTGTCCACACCTTTTGGGGTGGTTTAAACCGAAACATACCTCCTGGTTTTTCATTTAAGGGGGTACCTCAAAAATCATTTAATTTAAATAGGCATTAATGGGATTTAAAACAGGATTAAAGGGGTCAAAACGCGGCTTAAAATCCAATTTGCGCAAAAAGAGGCACCACTAGGAAAACCCATGGTCACCAGTTGTCTTGGTCTACCGGTAGGCCGAGCCACCAATAAGCTGAGGCTACCAGTAGGCCAAGCTACCAATTGGCCAAAGCTATCGGTAGACCGAGCCATCGATATGCCGTGGCTACCGGTAGGGCGAGCTATCGGTAGGCCGAGCTACCAGTAGGCCGTTGCTACTAGTAGGCTGAGCTACCGGTATGTTGAGACACCGGTAGGCCTGCTACCGGTAGAACGAGCTACCAGTAGGCCGCGACTACCGGTAGGGTGATCTACTAGTAGGCCGAGCTACCGGTTGTCCACGGCTACTGGTAGGAAGAGGTATTGGTATGCCGAGCTATGGGTAGGCTTGCTACCGGTAGTCTGAGATACCAGTACACTGCATCTACCGGTAGGCTGAGCTACCGGTAGGTCGAGCTACCGGTAGGCTGTGGCTACCGATAGGCCGAGCTACCTGTATGCCGAGCTACCGGTAGGCCTGCTATGGGTAGACCGAGCTACCGGTTTACAGATCTACCGGTAGACCTGGCTACCAGAAGAACGAGCTACCGACAGGCCGAGCTTACAGTAGGCCTACTACCGGTAGACTGAGCTACTGTTAGACCGAGCTACCGGTAGTCCGAGCTATCGATAGGCCAAGGCTACTGTTAAGCATCAGTGAGAAGCTGTGATAGCTACCCAGACTACCCTAAACACCTAAACATCTCATTTTTTCTATGTAATGGACCCCAAAAACCTGGTCCATTACATTACATACTTCTCAGACATTTCTCGTCCCCGAGAATATAATAAAATCGAGAAATATTATTCTCAGGGGAAACCCCAATGTTTTTCCAAAGTTGGAAGAAAACCCCTCCTACATCCCGGAACACTCTCCCAAATGTCATCAATCACAATGTACACAACCAGCATAAGGATCACGTTATCCAACACATAAGTTAGGGAGTCCCCTCCTACATGTCAGGATATTATCCGCTTTGGGCGGCATTGACTCTCCCGCACGGGTTTATTCACATCTACATTAATGCATCATGATTAGAGATTAGGTTTTCCCATCATCACCCATTTGTAAACACACACAGAGAACATGGAATAGATAATCTAATAGATTAGAAAAACAAGAATTCCATATATTAAAGCACAACGTTCAGTAGATATCTCAACGATTAGAACAAAAACAAAAAGAAAAAATAGCTCTGGGTACTGAATGCGTAACTAGGCCTCCCGCTTCCATGTGCTCTCTTCCAGGTAACCATGCCTCCACAACACATGAACAAAGGGGAGTGTTCGTCGATGAATCACATTATCCATAAAATTCTAGATCTTGAGTCGTCGTTCTATGATGGTCGCATCATCTTCAACATCTAACACTCCCTAATCGATGATGTGGAAGTTGTTGTGTAGATATCGGCGAAGCTGGGACACATGGAATTCATCGTGTATCCTCAGTAGTGGTGGTGGTAGTGGTAGCTGATAATCCACTTCACCGACTTGCTGCAACACTTCGAAGGGTCTGATGAACCTGTGAGAAAGCTTAATTACCCTACCAAACCTTCGGTGTCCACGCTGAGGGGGGACCATCAAGAACACGTGGTCCCCGACCTTGAACACCATGGGTCTTCTCCTGTTATCAGCATATGACTTCTGCCAATCCTGAGCTGCACTCATCCTTTCTCGTAAAAGATGAACCTTCTTCGTCGTGCTCTGCACCATCTCCGGGCCAAGAACACCTGGTTCTCCAACCTCAGTCCAGCACACGGGTGAGCGACACGAACTTCGATATAGGGATTCGAATGGATCCATGCCAATGGAAGAGTGATGGATATTATTGTAGGAGAACATTACCAGAGGAAAGTGTCGCACCCATGATCCCCCAAATTCTAGAATACATGCCCATAGCATGTCCTCAATGGTCTGGATGGTGGGATCTTTCTGCCCATCTATCTGGGGGTGGAAAGTAGTGCTAAGACATAGCTGGGTTCCAAAAGCATGCTGAAAACCCCTCCAGACATGTGAGGTTAAATGTGCATCCCTATTCGAGACTATGGAACTCAGAACTCCATGCAACAACACTACCTCATCCATATACTTCCGTGCAAGACTGTCTACTCCACTCGACTCCTTAATCGCCAGAAAGTGAGACGACTTCATCAAGAGGTCCACCACTACCCAGATGGCGTCACATCCACCATGCACCTTGGGTAGTCCCGTGACAAAATCCATCGATATGTCATACCACTTCAACATGGGGACATATAATGGTTACAACAACCCGCCTGGAACACGGTGTTCAGTCTTTACCTACTTTCACACTAAGGAATTGGCCACAAACTCAGCCACTGCTCGTTTTACTCCGGGCCACCGAAGATATCTACTCAGACCCATGTACATCTTGGAAACTTCAGGGTGTACCTATAGGGGTGATTTGTGGAATTCACTAAGAACATGGTCGTGCATCACCTCTGTAACAAACAACTTTCCTCAGAAAAGCATTCGGTTTTGACCATCCTCCATCCACCCTTCCAGAGCATTGCCCTGGTCAACTCGGTTGCGCATCCCTTTGCACTCTGGGTCTCCCCACTGAGTCTCCTCCAATTGTAGAAAAAGAGAAGACTGTACTGTCATCTGAGATAGGCAACCTCTACCGCTATCCATCCTCACATCTTGGTTCAAAGCAGCCAACTCCTCCATCGCCATCCAAGCGTCTGCCGTCTCTCGGACCTCATCCTTCTGCAACCTCCTGCTCAAAGCATCAGCCACTACATTCCCTTTTCCCAAAGTGTAGGGAATTTTGAAGTCGTAATCCTAGAGGAACTCCATCCACCTTCACTGTCATAAGTTTTGGTCCCGCTGGGAGAAGACATACCTTATGCTTTTGTGATCCATGAAGACCACAATGCATTCTCTGATGAGGTAATTCCGCCATAACTTTAGTGATATAATGACCACTATAGGTTCCAGATCATGGGTGGCATAATTATGCTCATGAGGGCATATCTGCCCTGACCCATAAGAGATTACCCTTTGTTGCTGCATCAACACACATCTGAGGCCTTTCCCTGAAGCATCACAAAACACGTCATACGCCGCCCCTTCTTCTTGTAGTCTTAGCACTAGGGCACAAACCAATTTCTCCTTCTGATAGCGGAAGGCTGCCTCACATTTCTCACTCAATATGAAAACCTAGTCCTTCTAGGTCAAGGCTATCAAAGGGGATGCAAATCGATAGATGTTGGGTATGAACCTCCAATATTAACCTGCCATCCCAAGGAAACTGCGAACCTATTCCACATTCATGGGTGCTACCCAAGAAACAACCGCCTCCACCTTTGATGGTTCCACCGCTACCCCCTGTTCGGACAATAAGTTCCCAAAGAAGTGTGCTTCTCGCATCCAGAACTTGCATTTTAACAACTTCCCATAGAGCTGGTTCTATCGGAGGACCTCTAAAACTATCCTCAGATGCTCTGCGTGGTCCTCCCCTGATCTTGAATTGATCAGTATGTCATCGATGAACACAACTACGAACCGATCTAGGTACTCCTGGAAGATGAAGTTCATAAGCCCCATCAACACAGCAGGAGCATTCATAATGCCGAAAGGTATGATTACAATCTCTATGTGACCATATCTACAACTGAAGGCCATCTTTGAGATGTCACACTACTTTACCCTCATCTGGGGATACCCAAACTGTAGGTCGATCTTCGAGAACTATCCTGCACCTTTCAGCTGGTCAAAGAGATCGTATATCCTTGGAAGAGGGTAGCGATTCTTGACCATCGCCTGGTTTAGCCTCTTGTATTCTATGCACAACCTTAGACCTCCATCCGACTTCTTCACAAAAAACACAAGATCACCCCATGGTGATGCACTTGGTTGAACAAAACCCTTCTTCATCAGATCGTCAATATGAATCCACAACTCTCGTAGCTCCGAAGGCGCCATCCAGTAGGGATCCATAGAAATCAGATGAGCACTAGGCTGTAAGTCTATCCAAAACATGATATCAAGTAGAGGGGGTAGAGTCGTCACCTCCTCAGGAAATACGTCCACAAAATCACTGACGATCCCTGGTAATTCCACCATTTTCGCATCCACTGACTCTACTGACAGCTTAGCTAACAAGGAGAGGAGGGGTTCTTCTTGCCTACTGCCCTTCTGGACACTTAGCTCACTGGTGAAAGTAACACGTTGGCAACAGAAGCAGTTGATGATGGGACAGAAAGGTAACAACCAGTCGATGCCTAGGATGACATCGTATGGCTGTATCTATAGAAGTATTATATCCCTGACTGACTGATGTGGCCCTATCATCAATATGCATCCTCTACAAACATAGAACAAGTCGGTCTGACCCCCGACTGGTGTTCTCAGCAACAGGGGCACTAGAATTCTCTCGGTATCTAGACCCAAAGCACGTACCAGACAGGGTGCAACAAAATGAGTGTGAAGCTCCAGTATCAAACAAGGCGCAAGAAAGGGTACTGAAAAAACTAATCATACCTTGAACAACCTCCAGTCTGCTGGAACTATTGCCTCTGCGTTGTGCAACTTTCCATGTCCAAACTCTCTTCCCCTCGGCTGTCGGCCGCCTACCCGACCACGCCCAGGTCAAGGTCTCTAAGGAGAACCCTAAGGCCGGACTCCCCCTCTCGATCAGCCCTCTGCTGATTAGCCATGTCAACTTCAAGGGCCTTGATTGCCCATACAACTCATGGTCGTCTCCTGGGTGCCATAGCTGCAAGGTAAACAATGAATGCCTAAGCCCAAGTAGTGCAGAATATTGTTCTTAAAACTTATTAAACTTATTATTTACTACAAATTCCCAAAACACCCCAGACACATGATAACACAGGTCATTTATGATGAATGTACCTTTCCTAGGGTCTCTACCCTGAAATCAGCATGGCCTCACTTGGTTGTTCGGTAGGTCCAGAGTCCTTGTATCAGATCACGGGGGCCCTAAAATCCCATGTCCTAGCAGTTCTTCCCAAGCCTAATTTAGGCACCAAGTTCACCCAACATCGTTGCCCCAACGTCCCATGAAATTCTCACTCTGCCAAACTCCAGA
This sequence comes from Viscum album, assembly GCA_963277665.1. Classification (NCBI taxonomy): domain Eukaryota; kingdom Viridiplantae; phylum Streptophyta; class Magnoliopsida; order Santalales; family Viscaceae; genus Viscum; species Viscum album. The sequence goes on from CAUJRU010000210.1 coordinate 1,085,836, forward strand.
ATACATCCCATCTCTCAACCCCTTCCTCTGATACCATTCTATCACGACCCGCCATCACCAAATGGAGGGAAGGGTCAGCAGATTTCTAGGACCTTCCTTCTTTATGTTTAAGGAGAGATAATAACCCCTGAAACCTGCCTTCAATAGGTCATGGAGTGGCAACCAGCACCAAGGGCATGAAATCACACACTAAATGAAACGAATTACCCCCTTTTTGCATTAATAGGATCGAGAGATATGATAGTGAATCCCACAACACCAAATTTTAAGTGGAAGTAAATCCAAGAACCACTCCCAATGCATGTTACCAAAGTAAAATCCATAAGGTATAAGGTGACTACTAGGTAAAAAATACAAAAAGAAGAAACAACACCAACAACAATGATTTGTCACAAGATCTAAGCTAGTATGGTCTCGGACGATCCCCAATGTCCTCCTAGAAACCTGAAAGCATTTTTTTATATACGTATGGTGAGCATACAAGTATACTCAGTAGGGAAGAACCAAAGAATCTCATGCACTAGTGGGGAGGCATACTAATTGCCTGTGAGAAAAGATATAACCAAGCACCTAACAAGGAAACTAACCACCCAAGACTCACTAAGGCACACTCCCCAAATAACACTAGTCAAATAATGTATAGTAAAAGCACATTGATTTTTGGGTACCCCGTGCCACAACCCATTGGTTATTGAAGACATCATACACATCGAACCAATCCTGCCATTATCATCGCTGTCCCACAGCCATACCCCGCCAGCACACACCTGGGCCACAACCACACATCCCACCCACAAGCACCTGGGCCCCAACCACTAACCGTCCCATAGACACCTGGGACACAACTATCACACGCAACCACATAACCACGCCTGTAAACACCTATGCCAAAACAACCACTTCTATGCCCGAAGACACATGGGCCTCATCCCGAAGATACTTGGAAAACCACTTGCCCACACACACCTGGGCCAACCACTACACTACCCTTCCTGAAGATCCATGGGCTAAAAATGGTCTTCAAGCCATCACATCCTGCCCAAATATACTTAGGTTATCCGGGAAAGGGAGCAGAAAGCAGCTAATAACCAGCCACTATTAGAAGTGTTAGAAAAAACACCCCCCCATGAAATGGGTGTGTTCGACACTATGTGATCAACTTGGGTAGGGCAGGAATAAGAAACACAAAAACTAAAAGTATATGTATAGCTAACAAGAACTCACCCAATCTAGGTTTTTCTTCAGGCAGTCTAAAGAACACTATCCTTACTATTCATTCATAAGAGGAGAGAACAACACCCATGCCCAAGTCACAACTCACACCAAACCATGTTCACATGTCCCATACTTGCATTCATGTTTAGTAATAATGTTTAAAATAAGTTTCTATGCTAATGGGAAACTAACAGCATAAGCACAAACCAAGGGAAAAAGTTACAGCCAACAACATTTTAAGCATTCACACCTGGTCCTATTGTAAATTCGCAACATCAAAGGGATAAGGGAGATCCCTCGAAGTGCTGGAACCAAGGAAATCATAATGATACAGCCCCATTTCCCCCAATATCCAGAAGCCAACTGTTCCTCAACAACAGAGGATCCCACCCCAATTCGTGATACAAATAGAGGATCCCATCCTCACCCACATCGCCCCTAACAATCTAAGACCCCATCCAAGAAAACCCTAAGGTCACATGTACTCGACCCGTGGAGGAAACAACCAAACCAATACTACCAACACAATTCATACTCCATAGTTATTTTCATAATTTAATGATTTAACACAGTCCATGATTTCAATTCCACTAGGCTTAAACTGGGGTCATCATGGAAAAGGATTTGATCCTGGTGCTTCCAATTTATTTAGCCGAATATAAGTAATTACCCAATTTCCTTTACACGGAAAAAGGTTCAAAACCAAAATACAATCCATTTAAGCATCAAAAGGGGTAAGGGTTTATTAGTGCATAGAGAAAGACCGCCAATGACCCTGATTTTCAGTAGGAGTAAGCCAACACGATTCAGAAATCACTAATCATGAAAGAGGAGAAAAATAGAGCATTATCATCGATCACACCCCTACCCTTCCTTATTTACAATCCATTTATTATCTTCATTTATGTTAGGTTCATGAAATTCTACAAAGTTTGTAGAGTACCCACCCAAGATACACAAAAAGGAGAGACGAAGGTGTAACCACTACCTGACGATCAAGGATCGACGTTAAGTCTTTACATAGAAACTCGAAAACAAGAGTGGAAAGAACTCCACAGAATTCGAAAGGAAAACCTCACAATAGGGGTACGGCTCATCAGGAGGAAGGGTACTCCGAGCAGGATGATCAAAAAAAGAAATGTGTGATAAGAATTTTGGTTATAATGGCAGATAAGGGCTGAGATACAACACTCCTGGATGGTTAAGACATGGAGAGAAAAACTCGAAACCACGTGATGAGCGGGATCGTTGGTTAACCACGCGGCCGGGACACCCTACACGTCATTAAAGGGTCCCCGCCTTTCAGGGTGGTTTAAACTGATGCACACCTAATGGTTTTTCATTTAAAGGGGTACCTCACAAATCATTTAAATAAAACGGGCATTAATGGGATTTAAAACATGATTAAATGGGTCACAACACGGCTTAAAAGAAAATTTCAGAAAAAAGAGGAACCATTGAGAAAAACCGTGGTCACTAGTAGGCTAGGACTACCGGTAGGCCGAGCCACCGGTAAGATGAGGCTACCGGTAGGCCAAGCTACCGGTGGTCCAAAGATACTTGTAGACCGAGCCACTGGTAAGCCGCGACTACTGGTAAGCCGAGCTACCGGTAGGCCACGCCTACCAGTAGACCGAGCTGTCAGTACGCCGATCTACCGGTAGACCAAGCTACCGGTACGCCGAGCTACCAGTAGGCCAAGCTACCAACAGGATGAGATACCAGTATGCCGAGCTACTGGTAGGCCCACTACCGTTAGTCCGAGCTACCGGTAGGTCGTGGCTACCAATAGGCCGAGCTACCGGTACACCGGGCTACCAGTAGGCCTACTACCGGAAGACCGAGGTACCAGTAGATAGGGCTACCGACATGCCGAGCTTCCTGTGGGCCTGCTACAGGTAGACCGAGCAACTGGTAGACCGATCTACTAGTAGTCCAAGCTACCGGTAGGCCAAGGCTACCATTAAGCTTCACCAAGAAGATTTGATAGCTTCCGAGACTACCCTGAACAACTAAACATAAAATTTTTACTAAGTAATGGACCACAAAAACCCGGGCCATTACAGTTACCAAATTTTAGCTTTAGATAATTGGGACAATATATTTTTAACATTACACCTTAGTAGAAAGTGGATACTATAAAAACAATACCCATTCCTTCAAAAAATTTAAACATTATAAATAAAACATGATTTCTTTGATAGATCTTAAATCATTTAACTTGGCTTCCATCACATTCTTACACATCCTTATAACCTATGAAAATCATTTAAAAACTTGGGATGAGCACAAAAAGCTCAGTAAGGGATATTAAAAAACACATTACTCCAGGAAGACATGTAACACATGAAATCATTTTCAAAAGACATGGTTGTCACCCATATATGGTTACTTAAAAAAAATAAGACTTCCACAAGATTACCAAAAACATAAGAACAAAAATAAAACCGTAAATTTATATTGGGGCATTACTTAGATAATATTTTAACCCTCGCGACAACCTTATAATTTTGTAACCCTCATGGCTACCTTACAATTTGTGTTACCATCGCAGTTACACATGGAGTAACCATACGTCTGACCTCAAACATACACAATCTCAATGATTTAGAGGGATATATAGGTCCCACCATTCAACATAATCAATTCCCAAGAACTAAAACATAATAAAGCAACATAGATAATATCCAAAAAATATTTCTTTTGAACATTTTAAAAAGGAATTTTAAATGAGGATTTTAAAAGGAATGTCCATTATACATATCGTATAATTGACGTGAAACCTAATAGAGTGGATGGAATATGTAAATACATAGTAATTAGACATAATTCAACATAAAATAACAAAAACCCATGACACAATCAATTTTAATACCACATAAATAACAATATAGATGGTAAACCCAATGAATGGAAATCGGATTAAGAATTCCCTTCCCTCTGGGTTGTCTTACTTAAAAAATTATAAACATCCTATATAATGGTTAAATGAGTGTTATTTGTAATTTTCAGAAACATGTTCAGGATTATAACATCTTATATGATCATTTCATAAACTCATTTCACATTTTAATTGTTAATATTTCGCTCCTTGCATCATTTTTGGGTGAGTTCGTTACATGATTTCCAAGATTGGTTCAAGATGGATGTTGTTGAAGATTGGAAGTTTAACTAAAGAATTAGAATGGATTGGTATTTAAATATTTCCAGTACCATTAATTATACCATTTATCATTTGTAATTCATACATGAGGATGATTCAAATGCTAAAACAATAATGATGTTTGTTCTGATCATTTTAGTGGTTCTTTGATAATAACGACTTCATTTTGTTTTATAAATTAAAACCATATGTACAAAAGAATTCCAGACCCATAGATGAGTCACCATAACCCATTTCAACCATAAAAATGGTTTATTTACCAGATTTTAAGGATTTATAGAAAAATTAAATGACATCGTCCACGATGTCGGTAATTCGGGACATCATGGACTACATTTCTAATTCCTTGAATAAGTGGGAGATGAGAAAAAGAATGGTGCTGAATTTTTCATGAACATAAGATCATCCAGAATATACAATAATATGGAGATTTAATTCCTCTTAGTTAAGATAAGGTGAGGAAATAAGCATAAAATAAATTAATCTTGAAATAAAATATAACTTGGGAAATTTCTCACAAAAATTATGCAGCTTAACAGCGTCAGTTAAAATATAATAAAAGTAGTTTGATGAGAGAATGGGGATATCTAATCACCCTTAAATAATATATAAATTAAGGGGGATATGTAATGAAATATCCCAACATAATTAAATGGCAGTGGAAGAGAATACTGTAAAATTAAAGAAAAGAAATAAAATAAAAGAGGATGTTTACCTCTTGATCTCTTCTCCTTGAGATCCTTCTTAATGGTTTTGGGTTTGGTATTTTTGAGTGACCAGAAGCTCTATGAAGTGGGGAAGCGCCTTGGGAGGAGTATTGGGCAGAACATAGGCATGGATCAATTCTTGAGAGGTGTGGTAATAATAGGGGAGTGAGGGTGGTATTTATAATGGAGGAGAGGGGGTACTTTTCATTATTTTAATCATTATTATAATATTGTTTCCCTTGATTTTGAATAGTAATAGTTCATGTAACCTGAAATAGTAATAATGGAGTATTTGTTTGAACCAAGTGGTCATACATCACTTATGATGTCATAAATAGTGTATTTTACTTATAATTTAATTATATGGTATTTTATCGTATTTCACTATTCATTGAAAATTCATGAATTTCAGAAAAATCCAAAATATTACCCTAAACATTATTCGATGTGTAGAATTCAAAAATGAAGCCCATTTTTTAAAATAGTTTTCTAAATATTGTTCATTTAATTTTTAAATAAAAGAAAACTTATTTAAAAAATTAACAATTATAATTCTATAAATACTTCTATATCACGATGGAAAATTAACCAAGATGATTTTATCATAAATCCTTAAGAAAAAAAATAATAATAAAATTTACTATTTATTAAGGTCATATTACTATTAATATTACTATTCAAAAGGGTATGTTACTAGTCCCAAAAAAAACAAGTTTGTTTCATCAGAATCCAAATAACTTGCCAAACATAATTGTAGATGACAGTTTCTAAAAATTAAAAATATAGAAGTGGAAACATTATGTCTAAAGGATTGTTATAAATATATATATTTTAAAAAGATCCATGATTTTCTATTTATTCTTAGAAAAACATGGGGGTGTTACATAGTAAATTCCAAATATAACATAAAACACAACTAAATGATTTAGTAAAATAATTTTTGGAAGATTCTAGCCACAAAAATTTATTGGGGAGTATATAAATTCTTGGGATGCAACAAATTATCAATTTTTTTCTCACATGTATCTCAATCCCCAAGTTATTTTGGTTTTTGAATAGTTATAAAAAATATTAATGATATAAAAGAATGCATAGAATCAGAATAAAAAATTACACAATCTATTATTGAAAGAATAACTATAATTATTGCAACCAAATAATTATTGTGATCGACATTATTCTTAGTGTTAACATATTAATTTTCTTCACTCTTTGCAGTAGAAGTTTTTTTCATTTATTTCCATGAAAACGTTTATCTTTGTGAATTTTCTTCAATAATGCCTATGTTACATGCATTTGAAACATTATACATTCGGATGAGTGTTGATACAATCATTCATTTTTTCTACTAGTTGGATTGCTCGTATCCCTTCCACCTTTATTTTTATAGTTACATTACTTTTTACATTCGATACTTTTTCTAATTCCCATGAGAAACTTTTTGGTACTCTTCTTATAATGGGACATTCAGTTGTCTTTATTTCATGTTATTTATTTATAGACACATATGAATAAAACTCCATTTTAAGATTTTTATCTCAAAATCCATGAAACCATAGAGAGTCTAAAATATCCATCTTAACCATGATGTAATAATGAAAAATTTAATCAACTATATCAATGCCTCGAATGAAAACATTTTATCATATATATGGATTTAATGAAATAAAGAATTGATCCACCTAAATTTCTATATAGTTGAGAAAGTCAGAGGAGTTTTGTGCCTTCCTTGTGATGTTTTCCACATATTCCCAAATAAAATAATCTTCCTTTTTATTTAGTGCAATGAAATCCCTCACCATTTTATCATGGAGTGTTTTGGGAAACTACATAATGAAAATTCGTTATTAAAATTCCTCACATTCTATGAAATTAGTATCATATTTATACATTGTGTTTTGTATATGTGTCCACCAATAATCATATTCCACCATAGTGAAATAAATGAAAAACAAAACATTCTCTTGTTCTAATAATTGAATAATAGTTAACATCTTACAAGTAGTGTTAATATATGGTTCCATGATGATATGATCATAAGATACCCTAAATGTCGGATAGCATTATGTCTTAAAATACTCAACCAAATTGTGTGCTTTATTTTCATAAGGGGGTGTTCCACATGATTCATGATACTATTTAGAGTATCATTCATATGATATATTAGTACCTTAAGGATTCCCTTTCCCTCCCGAAAAAGGATAACTATACCATTATGGTAATAATTGCATTTCCTTTCATGTTTTTTGTTGGAACAATTTATTCAATATCCCTCTATTATTTGGAAAGATAAAATAATAGTGATAATATATTAAATCATAAACATACGAAAGGGGAAATTATTATCATAAAATGAAAACATATAAATGATATGAATATACTAAATTATGCGTCTTAATGTTTTAATATTGGTTATCCATGGTAATTTCACAATTAAATTTTATTTCCTAACAATTTCATGAATTCATTCATAATGGTTCATAAAGTGTTTAATATTATCAAATTAATATCCCACGGGAGTGTGATAGCTAGTGTCTTGAAAAGAATATTTTTCTTAGAACATGTGACTATAAAGTCTATTACAAATGTGTGTAACACCCCAGGTAAATAAAGAATATGAAACTTTTATATTTATCCCTAAATGTGAATAAAATGTTAATATTAATTTAAATGGAATTCTATGCTTGATGGATTACCCAATACGCAACAACGAGTTCCATTGAAATCTTACGTTGCACTCTAATAATAAAATAATTTTATTTTAAATGGTAGTTAACACCTAGCCGTTGTAATGACGGGAATGAACAGAACTAACTAAAAAATTTTTATATATTTTTTTAAAATATTTTTACTTTTTACAATAAATTTTAGAGGATTTAAAATGTGAATGAATCCAATTTTAAGCGTAAAGATTCAAATATTCTTTAAAAAGTCGATTAACCGCCTTTTGATGGAGAACTTCTTTTAAATCCACTTTTTGACAATTTTATGTGTAATATTTGTCAAAATTAAAATCTTATTTGGAATAGGGACATCAAAATTTACTTTGTGTAATTTTTTGGTATTTTTCCGATAAAGTTCATTTTGTAATGAATAGTGGAAAATGTTGTATTTTTATTCAAAACCTCTTTTTAATCTAATTCATTTATATGATTATATTATCTTTTTAATTTGTTTTAAAGTGAAATTAGAATATATATTTTACCATTTAATTCAATAGTGTTTATTGGAATTAATTTCACTTTGAAATTGGACTTAAACTATTGTCAATCTTTTGATATATATTGTTTCATTAAAACACATTATTTTTTCTGACAGCGGGGATTAATTACTAAATTAATTAATGTAACATATTTATTATAAATTTTGTAAAATAATCATAATTTTTTAATTCCGAATATCAAATACAGCTTAGGGTGATTTTTGGTATTTTTCTGAAAAACTTCAATTTTTGATTAATAGTGAAACCACTAAGTGGTACTTAAAAACCCGATTTTTCGTTTAAATCAAATTTTACTACCTATGTGTTTTGAATTTCAAAAATCTGACATACATGGTTTCATTAGGAAGTAAATTGTGCTTCAATGGGATTAAAATAATTTTTTGGTGAATAGTACCTTTTAAGTTTTTAATCGCGATTAAAGGTAATTAGTGCAATTTAAGGTAAAAATAATGTATTAATAATATGAAATGACCTTGACACATGTCCTACCCTTATTTGATGTGTCATGGCCGACCAAGACAATCAATGGGTCAACTTGGGGACCCCATGGAGCCACATTGGTAGGAAAATGACATTAATAACTTTTTATTTAAAGTTAAAATAAAAATGTCACAAACATGAGTTGTTTTACTAAAACAATTTTAAAATGGGGTTATACTAGTAATATTTTTGACTATAAATATTCATTAGAAATCTAGAAATAATGACTAAATCATGATTTTTTTTATTTTTAGATATTAAATAAATTAAATTATTTATGACATCATGATGATGCAGCAATTACCTCATTATTTAACGATTTAAATAAAATGGAAAGATAATGTAAAATATAAGACCCATACATGTAAAAAACCTATTGGATGGGTGAATTTCTAACTATTATCATATTATACTATAAATACATCAATGTGGGACCTTTAAAATCCGTAACTCATTTTGAAAATAAAGTAACCTTTTATAACTTTCCAAGAATGCCCCTCCTCTCCTCTTATAAAAGGCCCCACCTCTAGCACCTTACCCACACCTCTCAAGACTTTGGATCTTCAAAAACCTACCCATTTCACCTCTCCAAATCCCTCTATTCATCATTTAATCCTCACCTTTGGGCAGAATCCTATCCAAGGAATCCAATGAGCTCAAATCAAAAAGAGTTACCTGATTTAAAGGTAATGTCTTCCCTTTTGTTCTTTTGTTTTATTTTGCTTCTCTAACCCCCTAAACGATTTTTATTCCTTTATTTTGTAAAACAACAAGTATATTAAATATAATATGATTTTTTATGAGAATTATTAGAGCTACACCTACACAATCCTTCGTCTAATGGTTAAAGAACATGTTGTTTCTGTGGTTGGCTATTTTCTGCCTCACGAAACGATGATTGTTCAATATTCTTTTAACACCTTTAAATGTAGCCATTATGATGTCACTGTATTGTATTTATAGTATATATAATATTTATTTCCTCTCTATACATCTTTATTTTATATTTAATACATTCCTTTATGCTTTTCATGTTGTTCCAATGCGATAATTTCATTTTGAGGAAGTGTGGACTACCGCCCTCTCATGTGATGTGACTCGTTCATGCAATACATGGAATTTATAAAGAATGAAATTGATAAACTTATGTGATATATATAACATATATATTATACTGGAATTATAATATATATATATATATCTCATCAATTTTTAATTCCATTAATGTGCCAAAGAAATGAAAGTAGCGTTCATGTGTACGTACGACTTACCGTCTCCATGAACAATACATTTCATTTCTTATCTTCAAATGTTATGTACTATTATAAGTATATATATTTAATGGATATATATGTCATATATTACATCTAAATGAAGGATATAATTCTGGAATTATAAAATATATATCTCTCTTTTAACTTTAATTCCATTAATATAACAAAAAAATGAAAGTACTGTTCATGCGTATGCACGACCTACCGTCTCCATGAACGGTGCTTTTAATTTTTTATCTCAAAATGTTATGTAATAGTAAAAAATGAATATATACTAGATATATATGATATTTAGAACATTAATACTATTCTGGAGATGATGTACCTATAACTACATAGAAAATTATTTTCCAACAAGTTCAATTTTTTCTCATGTACCGAACATGGAAAAAAACGTCTGATATGAACTCACTTTATTAACCAATTATTATAACATTATAATATGTGATATGAAATGAATAATAAATTTTAAATCATTTTTTAAGAAATTATATATTGACCATGTTTTATTATTCAGGACATTAAAGAACGATCGTGTCATGTCGGACACGAGGTAAGGGATCCTACCCATCTCTTTCTTTTTATGTACACTCTTTTATGTCATTCCTTTTAAGCTCATCTTTCTTATGATTGGGATGTTCATTAATATTAATAATACTTTAATTTTTATGTTAATATGATGAGAGACCCTATTTTCTCTCATCAATCCATTTTGAAAGTTTTGACTGGCGCCGTTAGGCTGCCGAATTTTCATAAGAGATCCAACCTCTCTCTTTCTTTTTAAGTACTATCTTTTATGTCATTTCTTTTGAGATCATATTTCTTATGTTTGGGTATGTTCTTTTATATTACCCATACTCTAATTTTATTTTCATATTGTTAGATACCCTCTTTAATCTCATAAATCCATTTTTAGAAGTTTTAAGTGGCACTGTTAGGCTGCCGAGTTTTCGTAACGGATTTTTTATCTCACTTTTATTCCCGTGACATTTATGCTACATTTGCACTATTGACATTGAGTGGTGTATGTACTTCCCATTATTATACATATTGTGTTATATATTTTCATTTATGGGTATTTTCATATTCATTGTATGACCCTTCTTCCATGGGGTGTACGTTTCTAAAGTTACCAAACTCGGTAAGGGGACCTTTCACCATCCTCTTTTTAAAAGACTTCTTTTGTTATGTCTTTTAATTCACATAAAATTATTCTGGGATATGTTCTTATATATCCTTATTTATGTAAATTTTATTTCCAAGTTATGAGATACCATTTTCTCTGTGAACAACTCATTTTATAAATTTTAAAGTGACGCCGTTAGGCTGTTGGATTTCTGGAAGGGAACTTCTTAACCCACTTTCTATTCTTTGGGTTAAACCTGTACTTCTTGATTTTATTATTCAAAGAGTATGTGTGGAATCTATATGTTGTAATTTACATAATCCTTTGTGTAGATATACTATTTCTACATATAATCATCTCATTGATAAATTCTTACGAACTTTTACGGGAAATCATAACTCAATCTCATTTCATTGAGTTAAATATCTATGTCATTGGTTTTTTTTCGATGATTATGTGTGAATGACCTCTAATTGTTTCAAACTTATTATCCACTTATATTGAGTGTATTTATATTTCTCACACATAATTATGTGATATACTTATCCTTAATTTAAGGATACCATCTTTATGGTGGATTTCATCTCAAATTACATTTCCATTGAGACTTCATTGTTGTTATGAACCAATTCAGTCTTATATGGTGTGTATACTGTCCTTTGACATATTATATCATGAATCCATTTATTCTCATGATATTATAAAGCTCAGATTCAATGTAATTCTGCAATTATATTTATTCAATAGTCTCTCATTTTGTTTAAAACTCTTTAATAAAAATACCGTTTTAAATGTTTTAAAGATTCATTAGTCTAATTCTTTATCTTTAATTTCCATGTTTTCAAAATGGTTTTCAGTATTTATTTATATGGACATTAATTTTTTAAAATTATAATTCTATTAAAAGCATTAATGTGGTATGGGACACTTTGATTCCAAAATCTATTTTAAATGGTTTTTTAAAATGGACTGATTAATTCAATATCTTGGAATTACTTATTGTGATTGAAAATGGAATGTTGTTATAGAAATGTTTATATTTTCAATATTTTATGTGTAATGATGGTACTTGGACATTTTACGGGTGGTTACGTGATAAACCATATGACGGGTGGTGTCGTGAATACCAGGATGGGTGGTTACGTTATAACCTCAAATGCATTGGGTATGGAAGTCAACTGTATGGCTATTCCATTAAGTGATATGTGTGGAAGTAGACGGTATGGTTATTCCTTTTAAGTATGTTTATGTCCAAAGATACCTTTATATGTTATGTGTTCTTTATATGGGTTTTATGGTAATCTTTTGGTTACAAAAGGGTATGTAATGATCTTTTATTCAGTGAAAAGTTTTTACTACTTCATAAAGGTGAAAGGTATTACTTTGATAAAGTGTACATGGTTTGCTTGTTGTTTTTAAAAACAAAAAGTTTTCTTTCTTTTTCTATCCCTTACTAAGTTTTTTTATGCTCACCCCATGTTTTTTTGAAATGTTTTTCACATGACTTATTGTGGAATAGGGTCAATGATAGGATCAAAGGAATGTCATGCTATCTAAAACATGGAACTAGACATGTTTCTTTTTAAGAGTTTTTATTTTATGAAAACATATTAAAAGTGTCTACGTTTTAATCTTTTGAGATGTAATAATTATGTCCTAATTCTCTAAAAATCTAAACCTGAAAAGATCTGCAATGTGAATTATTCAATTAATTCAACATTAAGTAATGTTTAAGGTATAAGGCCCCAGCTTTAAACCTTACATAATCTTGAGTTATTACAAGATTACACATTGAGGATCTTTTCAGGATTAGAGTTTTAGAGAATTAGATCATAAAAAATTCATTACATTCCACATTTAAACAAAGTGGTTACATAAAAGATAGTATTCATTTTTCCCTTCAACGGAAACATATTTAAAATAAAACATGGATACTTTCTTGACACTTCCTTGACACTATCATCATATCATGTACCCTTCCCTTACCTGTGAAAAACATTTCAAAAACTTGGTATGAGCATAAAAAGCTCAGTAAGGGTTATAAAAATATGGAAGGGAATCATGAGTTCATATATACATAAGAATGAAATCATACATTACCCATAATACATAGGCACTTAAACATACCTCATCAAATCATGAATAAAACATAGAAATAATAAGACATAAAAGGTAACTTGAGGAATTCATAACATTCTTACCTAGGGAGTAACCCTCTTGGTTACATTTGGAATACCCATCACAGTATATTCCCTAAATCTCTTCGATGAAACCTTAACGTTTCACTCCTTCACATTACCCAATGCATTAGAGAGCTATATCCGGCTCACTCGCCCTTAGTTTATCACGGAACCACCTGTTTTCATAACAATGCCCAAGAACCATAACATAAACGTATTACATAAAACATGCATAAAGGAAACATAACATTTCCACATTTAGTTCACAATATAACATTTTAGTATGTTGAAATAATGAATCCATTCAAAAAGAAACCATTTCCAAAACAATTTAAAACATTTAATAAAGAGATTTTTGAATCAAAGTGTCCCATACCACCTTGAATCTTTTAATATTATAAACCCTTAATATCAATATTAATAAATCCTTAAAACCATTTTGAAAACATGGATATTAATAATAACAAATAATTAATACATTTAAAGCGATATTTTTGTTAAAGGGGTTTTACCAAAATTAGAGACACTTGAATACACTAATTGAGGAATAAAATTTTGTCAGAACTTTATAATATCATGAGAATAAATGTATTCATGATATAATATTTCAAAGGTCAGTATATACACCATATAATAGTGAATTGGTGCATAACAACAATGAAGTCTCAATAGAAATGTCAAATGTGATGAAATCCCTTTTAAAGAAGGTATCCTTAAATTAAGGATAAATCTATCTCAAAATTCTGTGTGACAAATATAAATACACCCAATATAAGTAGATATTAAGTGTAAAACAATAAAATGTCATTCAAACATATTAAAATGATGACATATTCAATAAATACATGTTTAACCCAAAGAAATCGAAAATGGGTTAAAAAGTTCCCTTGGTAATATTCGACAGCCTAACGGCATCAGTTCAAAATTCAGAAATTGAGTTGATGAGAGATAAAAAGGGAATCTCATCACATTGACATACAATTTACATAAATAATGATATAAAATAACATATCCCCACATAATAGTATGAGAATTAAAAGACATAACAAAAGAAGTCTTTTAAAAAGTGGTGGGTGAAAGGTTCCCTTACCGACATGGGTATCTTTCGAAACATACACCTCGTGAAAGAAGGACAATACAAAATTGATGTAAATACTCATAAAATAAAGAATATTACACAATGAGTAAAATAATGGGAAGTACATACACCACTCAAAGTAAATTGTGGCAAATGTAGCATAAATCTCACGGGAATAAAAGTGAGATGAAAAATCCCTAACGAAAACTCAACAGCCTAACGACGCCACATAAAACTTACAAAAATGGATTGATGAGATCAAATACGGTTTCTCATCATATGAAAATAAAGTTTATAGAAAGAGGAATATAAAATAGCATCCCCCAACATAACAAAGATGAGCTTAAAAGAAGTGATATAAAGGAGAGTACTTAAAAAGAATGAGAGATGTTAGATCTCTTACGAAAATTCGGTAGCCTAACGGCGCCACTCAAAACATCCAAAATGGATTGATGAGAGAGAATAGGGTCTCTAATCACATGAACATAAAAATTACAGTAATATTATAATAAAAGAACATCCCAATAACAAGAAAGATGAGCTTTAAAAGGAATGACATGAAAGAGTGTACTTAAAAAGAAAGAGAGGTGTAGGATCCCTTACCTCGGGTCCGACTTGACTCGATAGTTCTTTAACGTCCTGAATAATTAACTTGAGTTAATTTATACTTGATTAAGAACATTTATCAAGTTCATTATTCCTTTTATATCAATTATTTACATGTTATAAACATTATGTAATCATTTAAATTAATAATGTTTGTTTGGTCGATATTTGGTTCTTAAGTCAAAAGTGGACTTCTTGCAGTTACATGTTGTTCGTGGTCAAAGGTTCATTATATCCAGAATGACATTCCTGATTTGGATATCATATATATCATATATATCCAGCATATAATTTTATTTATAATATTACATAATATTGTAGAGGTATGAAATAAATGCACCGTTCATGGAGACGGTAAGTTGTACGTACGCATGAACGATACTTTCATTTCTATGTCATTTTAATGGAATTAAAACTAAATGATAGATGTGTATATTTTTAATTAAAGAATTATATTCATCATTTATATGTAACATAAATTATATATAATAACTTTAAATACATCCTTTATACATCCCACATATGGCATTAACGAGTCAAATCACTTTGAGGGGGCGGTAGTCCGCACTTTCTAAAATGAAATTATCGTGTTTAGCTACAATGGAAACCGTAATGGTATGCCACAAAAGAAAAATACAGAAGATTAAGTAAAACATAAACATATTCTATATCATATATAAATATAGTGAAATATAAATGGCCACATTTTAAGGTGTTATATGAGTGTTGAACAATCATCGTTTTGTGAGGTAGAAAATCACCAACCACAGAAACAATATGTTCTTTAACCATTAGACGTAGGTGTGTGTAAGTGTAGCTCGAATCCTTCTTATAAAAAAATCCTAGTATATTTAAGATACTGGATTTGTTACAAAATAAATTAATAAAAAAGAGTTTAGGGGGTTGGAGAAGCAAAATAAAACAAAATGACACAAGTGAATACATTAGCTTAAAATCGGGTAACTCACTTTGGTTTGAGCTTAAAGGCTTCCTTGTGAAGACTTATGCCCAATGTGAGGCTTCAAGGAGTAATAGAGGGATGTGGAGAGGAAAAATTAGAAGGGTTTGGCCGAGCCAAAGGCTTTGGAAGTGTGGGTAAGGAGGTAGAGGTGGGGGCCTTTTATAAGAGGAGAGGAGGGGAACTCTTGTAAAGTTACAAAATGTCACTTTATTTTCAAATTATTTTCAGATTTTGAAGGTCCCAAATTGATGTTTTCCGAGGATAAGGTGATAAGGGTTCTAAATACACCCATAAAATAGGTTTTGGACATGTTTAGGTCTTAGATTTTACATTATCCTTCCATTTTATTTAAATCGTTAAATAATGAGGTCATCACTACATCATTGTTATGTCATAAATAATTTAATTTTTTTAATGTCTTAAAATAATAAAAAAACTACTATGATGTAGAAAATATTTTTAGCTTTCCAATGACTATTTATAGTCAAAAATATGACTTGTATAACCCCATGTAAAAATTGTTTTAGTTAAACATTTCATTTTGTGTCATTTTTACTTTAACATTAAATAAAACGATATTTATGTCATTTTCCAACCCAAGTTGCTCAATGGGGTCCCCAAGTTGTCCCATGTCTTGTATTGGTCTGAAATGACACATACAATGAGGGTGGGACATGTTTATAGGTCATTTCATTTTATTAAAACACTATTCTTACCTTAAACTACACCAATTACCTCTAATCACGATTAAAAACTTAATAAGTTACTATTCACCAAAAAATTATTTTAATCCCATTGAACCACATTTTACTTCTTAATGACAAGGATGGTGAGTAATCAATTTAGTAGTCATGTCCCCAAGACTAGATTTTATTCTATGTAGAGATAGATCCGGGAAGAGCCATGGGTGATCTGTCTTTCTTAAGAAGGGACGAGGAATCGTCATGTTACGGATCAT